>JBBWSL010000122.1:0-161397 GCA_038088545.1 Diaporthe humulicola
ATTTAAAACTATATACTATATTCTTTACTCCTATTAGAAAGTATTTATTTTAACTTAATTCCCTTAAGGGATTAGCTTATATATTATATATTATCCCTTTTATCTATATTAAACTTATTAAGATAAATAAGCTAATTAGGGTAAAAAAATTATATCTTAAATATAAATTTAGCCCTTACTACCTTATTATATTAAGTAGCTATTAGGGCCTATTTTTTTTTTCCCTAATTATTTTAAAATAATACCCAGTTAAAAGTAAATACTAAGATTTTAAGCTTATATATTTTAACTAATTATTACTATATTTTATTAAAATAAAGATTATTTTTTTAGGTAAAAAGGTTAATAAAGTTCTATATAATTAAAAAATATATTAAAATTAATAATAGTTTTTAGAAAAATAGGAATTAAAATATATAGCTATATAAAAGTTAGTTAGCTATTATTAACTATATAAATAGTATTTCTTACTTATTAACCCTATAATATAGTATTCTTACCTTAGCTTATATATCTAGACCTTTAAGTACCTCATAACCTTTAAGATTATAGTATTAGTAGCTATATTAGCCTTAAATATACCCTAAACTATATAGTAATCTGCTAGGGTTAATTGCGATTATAGTATATTAAAAATACTATTAATTAGTTTATAATAGTTGAAATATATAGGGTAGGTAATAGTAGGTTAGTATAAGTAGTATTAGTTAAGGAATTGTAGTATTAAGGGTATTTAATTAAAAATACTGTTAGATTAATAGTATATACTAAATTTTAGTGGGGGGGAATAAGTGTGTGTTATTTAGTGTGGTTTTGATACCCTTGAACGTAAACGAGTGTAACGTGGGCGGCCCAGATTCCGCCATCCCCCCCCCCTGATTCCACCCACCTTGAGATGGTGTTCTCACTTACTGCTGGACGAAGTGCGCCACTCTGCCAAAAGACACTAACAATCAGTTCTGCCAACTGATTGTTTCTAGTAGTCTATACTCTTGCCTGTCCCCTACCTTTACTGAAATAGCAACTGGTTCATAGGACGTCTCCAGAATAGGTCTCAATCCGGACAAATGCAAGCCTCACCCAATCTTCTGACTAACATAGAAAATACAAAAAGTGCAATTTTCATGCTAACAACACACCCTCATCCCATACAATCCTGACGCCTCGACACGAGCGGTGTGTTTGCTGAGTCTTTTTGGCTGATCCTTCGGCATCAGCGGCAGCGTGCAACTCAGTCAGCACAGGCAGTTAGGTACCTATGTACGCCACAGCGGATTGGATGCACGGCTTACGTCGTGCGCCTTGGTAAGCTCTGTTGGAACCCTCTTGGAATCCTCTGTTGGGATCATCTCTTGGTCCTCTATTGCAATCCTGCTACTGCCCAATCATATGGCGGAAGTATGCACTTCGAGGGGGATATTGTCACTTTGGAATGGTGATAAATCTGAACGTGACTGGTTACGGATATAGCCAAGGCTCCCTTTGACCGCCTTTTTGTGTTCTGACGATCTTGACCAGATGATTTCCCGACCCTAAAATCTTGGAATGAGATATTGAGCATTTAGCTGTTCAATACGTGACAAGGCTGGAGCGGTATTCCTTTGGGTTAAAACTTAATATTGATTCATATCTAATTGATATTACCTTATTGGTTCCCAGCAAATCTAACAATGAGTCCATTACTCCCGAGGTCTGTATGCTGAGTTTTAAACACAGAAAGATCTCCCACAATCCATAAAAGTGATTGTTTGATTATAACTATCCAGATGTCTATGCCCTATGCGGCCGAAACGTCAACAGCAACCGCGTCTGGATATGGCCGTACATGTCAAACACTATCTCTGATACTGATGGGATAGGAAAGACAATAAAAACCCGGCCTAGAACAGCGATGAAGCGAAACTTGTCTCGTTCCCCAAAGGTACCGTGGCATAATACTGCCAGTGTCACGGAACCCACTGGCCCACTCTATATAAACGCCGCGGCTTCGCCAGCGGCTCGTAGCTCTTAGATCCTTTTTCTCCTTGCGCAACAATGAATTCAAAACCTTGAGCAACCTACTGGCGCTGTGACAGCCAGGCTGTCTTCAAAAGAAGTAAAAGATTTTCCAGCCCTTGACCTTTGTAGCCCACGTGAAGAAGTAGACCAGCGCGCAGTTCGACACCGTGAAGGCGACAAAGACGCCCCAGTACTGCCACTTGTCCCCCAGGAGGCCGTCGGGCCCCAGGTTGAACTGGTCGAGCCACTGGTCCCCGTTCGTCCACTGGCACACGCTGCACGAGTCTGACGCGCCTGGGTTGATGAGCCTCGCCCCGGCCGACGCCGCCCAGTCGGCCGCGTACTCGCCGCACGAAAGTCCCGGGGGCGGGGGGAAGGACAAGAGGTCCTTGGCCTCGCAGACGACCTCCACGCCGCCGTTGACGGCCGTCACCATGCCGCCCAGCAGGTATGTGTAGGGCGAGAGGTAGTAGAGCTAGGATACGTAAGGTTAGTCTTACTCGCAGTCTCGTCATAGTTGTGGAAATGACACCAAGAGACCAGACGTTATTCAGGCTTACCCAGTAGCGCCAGAAGACTTGGATCTGGTCGTAGGGCACGATGATGCCGTTGAACCAATTGCAGGTGCAGACCAGGAAGACGAGGATGTTTCCTGCGAATCCCAGGTCGGGCGACATGGCCATCATGAAGAGGCCGAGGAGGACCTGGAAATAGAGACCGGTCATTTAGTTACCTCACGGTTTCGGAGCTGATGTATAGGCAGCTTACCTGGAAGACCTCGTAGGTCAGGAAGGTGAGGAAGATATATCCGGCCTGGTCGTACGGCAGGTCGGCGATGAAGTACCAGAGGAGGTAGTATACGACGGTGCAGACGAGGGTGGCTGGCATCTCGGCCAGGATGCTGGCGTTGCAGAGGGCGACCCAGCCGTAGGCGTTGGACGGACCCTCCCGGAAGCGCCAGTAAAGCGTCTGGAAGAAGGACCGGGCTAGGATGACGTTGACGATGGCATTGACGAGGAATACGATATTGAAGACGCTGAGGGCTCTGCGATTATGCACTATTAGTTTAATGATGATCACCTCACGAGGTTCGGCAATGGGAGGATGGGTGTGTGTCTGTGACAGCGTACCGATTCTGCAGCTCTTTGGGACTGGTCCCGAGTTGGTAGAACGTCACGCCGTTAAGGATACCGCTCAGAACGTGCACCCAGATCTTAGAGTATATGTAAGGTGGGTTGCGCCACTGGTTCTTCAGGATGCGCTCCGTGAGCAGCCAAGTCTGCTGGAACACCGAGGCGTTGAAGTCCGGCACGGACGCGCCGGTCGTTACGTCTTCGGTGGCGGCTTTTGGAGCGGGAGAGTGGTTGTAGTCGAATATCTCCTTCTCCAGCGCCCTGGCCTCGTCAGATTCCTTCCATTGTGCGGCCCAGTTGGAGCCCTTGTCGTTGAGGCGGGCATTGACGCCGGCGCCAATGGTCTCCAAGACGAAGTCAGCTGGATTGGCATCAGCCGGGCAGATGGCGCCATGGTGTCCGAAGTAATCAACTGCCTTATTTGCGTGCCCGAAGCTGCGAGATGGTCAGCAAAGTCTTGAACCACGACTCATCCGCCAGGTGTTTTCTTTCTCCCACGTACTAGACTTCCTCTCCTTGGGAGGATAACACAAGAAGGTTATCGAACCGCGAGAAGAGAAGCGCAGACGGCTGGTGAATGGTCACTAGAATAGCCTGTCCTTGGCGCGAGAGGGCGCGGAGATATGTCACGACGCGCAACGCACCCTCGGAGTCGAGACCAGATGTTGGCTCGTCCACAAACAGGACCTCCGGCCTGGCCGCCAGCTCCACACCGATCTGGCCTCTGGTTAGTTCCGCATCGCGAAATCACATGTATGCTACTCACCGTCACGCGCTTCTTCTGCTCGACTCCAAGCCCGCTGTTCTCGTCGCCGATGAGAACATTCTCGTACTGACGCAGGCCGAGGGAGTCCAGAATGCTCTCGACATAGAGAAGCTTCTCCTCCTTGGAATAGTGTCTAGGTTGTCGCAGGAGCGCTGAGAACTCCAATGCCTCTCGCACCGTGGCCGTACCATCGTGCAGATCAGCCTGCTGTGCGAAACCTGTTACACTCTTGTTAGTAGACCACATCGCCCTGCGATGTGTGTTTGTGGTTTTTCTTTTTTTTTTCTTCATTGGGAAGAAAGGGGGTGAGGGCCTCGCGCAACGCACCAGTTGTTTTCCGGAACTCTGGGCCGGGTGTTCGGGAACGGAACCAGAAATCACCGCCGGGCGTTCCGACGGTGGCCGTCTGGCTGAGTTGTGACAGAAGGGTCGTCTTTCCGGCGCCACTGGCACCGCAGAGCGCCGTCATTGCACCCCGCCTGGTGTAGCCCGTGATGCCCTTGAGGATACGCTTCTCACCGATGTCAACTGTGAAATCCTTCCACGACATGATGATCTCGCCTGAGCTAGGGGGGCCGGCTTCAAGCGGCGCTGCTACTGATGCCGAGGCTGCGGACGAAACAGGCACAGACTTTTCTGCCGCAGGGTTATCTAGAACGTCCTTGACTGAGCCCTCCCGGGACGCCTTTTTCACATACGACAGGTAGGTGCCACCTTGGGAGGCGAAGCTCATCACCTCGCTTCCGATAGCACTGATGAGGAGGTAACCTACGGCGATGGCAATCAAGACGCCGATGTTGCGCCATCGGTGGTCAAAGTTGAAACCCTGGGCGAGGATGTAGTCCCTCCCGCTGACAAAGTCCTGCCCGGTCGTGGCACCTGCGACCTCGCAGATCTGGTTGGCAAGGCTCGCGTTGGCCGTGGAAGGAATTAGTCCACCATCTGCACACTCAATTCGTAGCCCTTGAAGTTCGTTGACAAACATCTGTCGTGTTTCCGTTAGTAAAGATCAAAATACAGTAGGGAGGTTGTTGGCGGGATCTGAACGCACATTCTCATAAGCGTAGAACATTGGAGAAATCCAACGGATCCAGCCAAAATAGGGTCGCATGTCCCCTGGCGAAATAAGGAAGCCCGAGAACAACAGCAGCACCGTGCAGGCGAATCCACCATATCGGAAGCCTATTAGATAGTTAACATCAAGCTCGGGGGGGGCTATGTTGGTCTCTCACTGAGCACGGGGGGACTCACAGTCATCTAGTGTCTCAACGTAGTACGCGAACATGCGAAGCAGGTTACTGAAGTTGACCGTCGACAGAAACAAGGTAAAGTAGAAAAAGAAGAACTTCCCGACGTCCAATTGCAGACGAGTCAAGAAATAGAAAGGTACCGCACAAAGGATGTTCGTCAAGGCTATGAGGGGTAGATCCATCAGAAAACGGGCGACCGCGACAGCCGAGGGACGGTAGAGATGCAAGTGCGCTGCATGAGAATTAGCATCGGCGGAGCTCCCGAATAGATGATGTGATTTTTAATACCTTGGCGTTCCAAGACAGAGCGGTTGGTGTGCGCATCAAAGAGCTCGGGGAACTGCAGCCAGCCGTTGAAGATCAAGGCGAAGAAGAGGATACCACCACGGGTGTACACGCCCTGCGCCGTGTTGGTGACGTCGTAGTACATGCTCCCGCAGGCAAGGCAGAGGATGATGGTCGTCAACCATTTCACCTGATAAATCAGGGCCTGGCGGCGAGCAAGCTTGTACTCTCTCCTCAGACACTCGACGACTTGCCTGGGGTAAGAGAGGATGTGCTGCGATCCGGCCACCAAGCCGCTGGACGACGCCTTGGTTGCGTTTTCTTCTATCTCCCGCAAGAGCGCGGCGTAGTTGGACGACAGCTTGAACGCCGCCGCGAGTTCGTCAGTGGTGTGGATGTTCTCGGCTTGAGACCCTTTGGCGGCAATCCGCAGTTTCGGATCGAGCATGGAGACCAGGAACTCGGCTGTGGTCAAGCCCGGCTGTCCGCTGAAACCCAGCCCCTCGAAGTAGGCTCTCGCTTCAGATGTGCAGCCGAAGAAGACCTCGCGGCCTTCGTCAAGCAGTATAACCTTGTCGAAATGGCGGTAGATATCCTCGCCTGCTTGGTAAAGTGTCGCTAACGTCGTCTTTTGCCCAAGGTCTGTTACCACGCGCAAGGCCTTGACAAAGTCCAAAGCCGTAGACGAGTCCAGACCCCGGGTCGAGTTGTCGAAGCACTGAACCAGGGAGCCAGTGGCAAAGACTTCTCCGATGGACACACTGTGTATGAACTTAGCTCACAAGAAATAAACACAATGATCAGCAGGGTTTGGAACATACCGCTTGCGTTCGCCACCCGACACACCAGGGAAAAAAGCGCCGCCGACGGGTGTGTCCAGGGCATGCGTCAATCCCAAGAAGCCAGCGATTGTATCTACGAGGTCATTGATGAGTGACTTGGTCCTCGTCTTCGGCGGAAGGCTTGTTCGTAGCGCAAAAGTGAGGGTATCCCGAACGCTCAGCGAGGCAATGTGGCGGTCCTCCTCGGGCAGGTACACCGTCTCCCGCTCGTGGTGGTGGCCAAACTCGGCGGCCGACATGTTGCTATACGAGAGCTTGCCCGTCACGTTCAGAGCCGAGCGGTTAGCTGCAGTCCGCAGCAATGTCGAGCACCCGCTGCCGGGCCTCCCTAGGACGAACAGCATCTCCCCGGGCTTGACCAGGCCAGTGAAATCGTTCAGGATGGCCTTGCCGCTGCTCTCACCCGCCTTCTTCCCGAACCAGCTCGACGTGGCGTTTCTGATGAAGTTTATTTGGTCAGGTCCGAATGTGTTGAGCAGAGCCCTGGGGAGTGTCTTGACGGGGTGTACTGTGCCGCCAGGTGCCTTCACGCTGAGACCCTCGAAGGCGAGGCTCGCTGTCTTGACTGCAGCATTCCCATCGCCGCTCTGGTTTTGGAGAAGAGTCTTGACTGCCTGGGAGACGGCAACTTCTGACGATGGCTTCTCCGAGGCATGGCTGTCTGCTGTGGCCTTGGCTACTTCCATTATAGGCGAAGGCGAGTGTAAATTCCAAGGTTATTTCGTCCGATGGAAACGTGACAATTGTTGACGGGCAACATGGAATCAATTTTGAGATTTAACACCACATTTGTGCGTTCGTAGAGGATACCGATGTGTGAGGCTCAACGTCAAATCGGCCCCGGAGCTGCGTTTATGGAGCTGTAAGTCATCATTGTCGGCACTCCCTTGTCCGCTACCAGCGAGATTGGGCGTCTGCGGCAGGACCATCCATCTCCGAGCCGCGTCGGAGTTCCTTGGTCGTCGCCCCCAAATCTTCCACTGAAGACCAACCACATCCGGATTTGTCACCCAACGCCAACACGCCATTGGCCAAGTGCACGGCATAGGCTCCCACGTCTCGTCCGTTCTCGTAAAGCCCTCTGGAGCCCTTGAGCCCCTAAACATGAAAATCCGCCATGATCACGGGATGGAGCCTTCAACTGTTCTGCTTGTCATGGCTGCTGGCTCGCCTCCGGAAAGCTCTTTTCTCCCCAACATTACAGTTGAGCCTAAATAATTTGTCACGGCTTTGCTGGTTGAACCCCTCCACATTGAGCGCTGCGACGTAGCAATGACGGATTGGGCGTGATTTTGAGGAGGTTAGGTAATTCGTCGTGTATCAGGTATGAGATCCTTTCTTACAATATGAGTAGCTGCCTTATTTTTGACACAAACCAGGGACCTATCGCCCTGTGTCCATAATTGCGGCCATCAATCGATCATAACCATACTACGATAGATTTCCTCGTGATCGATGGGCCACTCTAGACTTCAGTCCTGGATCTGGTCTTTTGACGAAAGGGAGCTGGTCATTCAATCAGCCAATCAGGCAACCGAACAGCCAGTCCAGGTGTTTATGGATGAGCTAAAACTACCAAATGAGATATGTCCCCCCTTAGTTCAAGTTAGAGATAACAGGCCTTCTGTATCATTGGTCAGTAGAATACGAGTATAGTGCACAGTCGGATAAAGTCTGGCTAAGACTATAAGGTGCGACACGCGGACCTGCGTGTCGCCCATCAGTCATTGGCGGGATTCATATATATGGAGGACATCTGAGACGGTCCTCACGTCGAATAACAACAAGGCGCAAAGTAACTGTGAAGAATTGCTATTTTACAACTATATTTACCCAACTAAAAAGGAAGGAAACAGCAGGGTTCTGTTGGGGACGCTTCCGAATGGTTTTGAGGCCAGTTGGGCAGATAAGATAATTCCTTTTATTACCACTGAAAATACCTAGGTAGTTACACTTGGAGATGCAGCATCCTTTTCAACTCCTGTTGGCGGTTACTAGCGTCGCTGGAAGCTGATCTCAGCTACAAGTATAGCCTTGTCTATGCGGCTGTCACGAGGCTATCTACGCTCCGTGGGCCAATTGCCGTAGAAATTTGTATTCTGAATGCTTTGTGCATTACTTACCACTGCGGGTTGAAGTGGTTGCTAGTACACATAGGGACACCCTGCAACTTGACTAGAATGTATATCGAGTACAAAGAATGGAATTGCTTTTCAGATTCTGGTAATCCTTCGGGACATTTCATAGCGGCTTCAAATCCGATCCGTGTTCGATGTCACGGATCTCAAGCGCCGGTGTGCAGTTTCAGCTCTCCTTGTAATGTCCAGCTTCCCGCTCGAGCCGAAGCCGAAGCAATGCGTTTGATGCTATAAAGCCTCCAGCTCCATACTCTCAGATTGCCCCCGGTGTTGAATAGAAAGATAACCAAGTGTTTCAAACAAGAAGCCATAGGGTCTATCGAACATCGGTTGCCTCTCGCAGGACTCGGAACAGGCCATAATCCTGATCACTTGATCAGCTTTCAGAACGGTCACCGAACATTTGAGTGGAAAATTGTGAGGGCGGTGAGTCTGAAGCAATCATGGCTGACTGTGCAAGGTTTAAATTGGGAGGCTTGTATATGATGCCATAAAGATGTGCTTGGCCAAGAAATTGAGCTCCCGCATATGATCGGTGTCTTGATAGAATGCGACCAGTCGTGCTGTCGGGGTGACTTACTACTCGGCGCTCCTCCTTAATTTTATTAATGCGAATAAAGATAAGTCTAGTGCTTTCAGCCAAACGAATATGGTCTGACTGCCTCCTGTGCTCCGGTGTCCACATCAGACCTCGGGAGATGGTCGACCAGCAGCAATTTGCCAACGAGCAAATCATCTTCGTCACGGGGACATTCGGCATCTTCCTCATTAACAGCTCTGGCAGTGCTCATGCCAGTATACAGTATCTTCATTGTCGATGTGCAAGAGAAAGTCGATCAGAGTCCTGTGCTCTGATGTCATGTGTCAATAGATGTTGGTATTGATTCAATTTTCTTAACGAATGATAGGTGATCTAGACAGGAGAAACACCCAATCAAGTTTCGACTTGTTTGGTGCTCTCTTGATTCAGATGGCTCTTGTTCAGCTTTCTATTTGGACTGACCGAATTGTAAGTGTTGAGATATTTGCCAAGTCTTTTCACAATGACTTGCATTCAAAACTATAAGGTGCATCGGTCACGAGTGAGGCTGCGGCTGAGTCCAGTGCAACGCAGTTAAGCGAGCGCTCGTGCAGAAGCTTGAACACTTTCCCGGTTTCTAACTACAGCGCGCAAGGATTCCGGAAGTCCCCTGGTCTGAAGATATATGATTGGGCAAGTTAAACGTCAAGTCTTCTTCGTCGAAAATTGTAGTTGAAAGTACATTAGACATAACACTGGAACTCCTCCAAAATTCTTCAAGATATGTAGACTGCACTCCCAAATCATATGGGACAGATACCTCTCCCAAAATAGTAAAGACTATATGTATTTACAAGGGGACTTCTGGAATCCTTGCGCGCTGTATATGTTGGATATTAGACGAAAAGCAAGTGCGAACCCGAGAGGTGCTCGGCAAGCGGAACCAGTTCACACAATTGCGACGGTTTAGTTGGTCGTCGGTCTCCAATGCTACCAAACGGGACGAGGCTGGCCTATTCGCTGCCAAGATGGGACGAGGTGGCCGCAGTCAGGACGAAACGTCATGAATTTTACCCGTTCACCCCACAAACACCACACGGCAGATTAAACCGTTTCGACGTGTGCACGTTATGAAAAACCAGCTGGCCAAAGCGGGCTGCGGATCCACCGCCTGGTATGTTGATGAAGCTCCTAATTAGGAAGAATCACAACAATTGTTGTAGACCGAGTACCCCGCGCACAATATGAGAAATATAGTACGCGCAATTTAAAGAGCAAAGGACTCGGACAAGGCCTCATTAGCACCAACACGAGATGGACGATGACGATCTGAACACATTTCAATCGTGACATGCCTTGTTGTAAGCTTGAAGACAGCAATATATAAGATGTCCATGTTTCCGTCAAAAGGTCTACAATTTTAATTCATCATCAGCCTCATCACCTTCACAATCATCAACAATCTGCTTCAGCATCAGCTCCTCAGCTCCTCACAATCTTCGTCTTACAATAGTTGGAATAGCACCCAACAGCTGTAAATCACCTCCTCAACCGTCAATATGAAGTACTCGGCCGGCACCATCGCAGTCCTTGTCTCTGTCTTTATCAGCGCCTCAGCTGCGCCGATTGAGTAAGTCTTCCACTGATTATGATGCCTCTCTCGCAACACAGGAGCCAGCAACTTACACACAGATGCACAGGCAAAACATCCCCGCGCAGGAAGAAGTATCTCCTGAGGAGGTTGTCTACCTGGCCATCCGCGATGACGATGTGACCTCCATGGCCGGCGCCGGTTTCGAAAACTATTCGGGATACGGTGATGAGTACAACGCACTCCCTCAGGAGTTCCAGTCCTCGGAGAACGCCGAGGGGACCTTTGAGTCCTCCGAAGGCCTCGAGGGCGCCTACACCTCGCAGTATGAAGGCCGCAGCCTCGAAGCTCGCCACCACGTGCCACACGTCTGCGGACCCGTGCCAATGCCAGCACCGGTCGTGCCACCTGCACCTGCTGTTGTGGCACCTCCTCCAGCACCAGTGGTCGTCCCAGCGAGGGCAACGACAACACTCGTAGCTCCCGTGGTAGCTCCGACTCTGGCCTTGCCGAGGACGACTACAGTGATGGTGCCCGCGCCAGCTGTTCCGACCCCAGTCTTGCCGAGGACTACAACCGTGATGGTTCCCAGGCCAGCTACTACGCCTGCGCCCATCATAGTCTCAGTTCCCGTGCCCGCAGCCGCTCCCAGGCCGGTCACCGTCCCCGTCCCCGTTCCTGCGCCGGCGCCCGCACCGAGGCCCGTCCCCGTCCCAGCTCCGGCACCAGCTCCGGCAGCAGTTCCCAGGCAATACCCGTACCCCATGCCTGTCCCAGCGCCAGTCCCCCAGGTCATGCCTGTCCCAGCACCAGCTCCTCAGGTGGTTCCGGTCCCAGCACCAGCTCCTCAGGTGGTTCCTGTCCCAGCACCAGCTCCTCAGGTGGTTCCGGTCCCAGCACCAGCTCCTCAGGTGATTCCTGTCGCAGCACCTCACCCGGTTCCCGTCACTGTGCCAGTCTCGGAGCCCATGCCAGTGCCCGTTGCTGTTCCCCGCCCCATGCCAGTCCCCGTCGGTTACCCCCGGCCCTTCTGCAGGGGAGACGACTGCGATGATGATGACGACTAGATTACTGCGGCGGAAGGGAAGGATACAATGGCTATCGATTTACAAACGGCTCTGTTCGGGCTGGATGGGAGGAAGAGGCTGATGCGGATGGATTCGAGCTATCACGCGATGGGGAGCGTTTGTCCAGAAGGGAGCATTGATTGAGGATGGCACAGCTCCAAGCGAGGCGCATTGGAATTTTGCGAGCGAGCGTTGCGAGTCTTGTGGATTTCTTTTTGTCCCTGTTTTTCTTTGTCCTTGTTTTTCTCTTTTTCTTTTCTTGCGATGATCTTGACGATCTTGATAACTTTGGCTTTCTTAGTTGTTTGCTACTGCAGTTTATCAATTACCCGGGCCCGGGTTTTCCCACTATTCTGACATTTGATGTGGATTGCATCACACAACCTAAAAATTGGAGCCGTCCTAAAGACTAGCATTGACAGCTTCACGGGCGATCAATCAAGCAACGACTAAACACTTCACAAGGAAGGAAAAGGATAGCTGACATATCAATGTTGGAATTGGCTGTCATGGTGCTGCAAAATGGCGAAATAGTTGAGATAGGATCACCTGAGGAGCTATTAGCCAAAGAAAATGGAGAGTTTGTAAGGCTTTGGGACGCGGAGGGTTGACAGAAGCCTGCTTTACAGATCTAAATAAAGCACGTCCCTCGATGCAAATGGAGAACGTAGAAACAGTATCGACGCAGCCAGGAATCTTTGTCGAATCCTTTCCATATCCAGAAGTACCCGTAGGTTTGGAGCCCACGAACGGAGACTTGAGTCGTACCACTACTTGTAGCATACCACGCGCCGCGCCGGCTACACCGTTATCGCTTCGAGATGCCGAGCCGGTGCGAGTCACCGAAAGATACTCACCTGCACAACCATCTTGTCTAGCCTATATCTTCTACATCAGCCAAGAGCCGGTGTTTTCTGCCCATCTGCTAGCGTTTTACCAAGTCAACTGACTTATATATAAGTCGCCCCAAAGCCAAGCCGTCGTTGATAACAAGGATATTTCGTACTCATGTGGGGCGATTGCTTTGCCGGCGACCCCGCACCTCCTTGAGGTTACTACCTACATAGGTACTTAGAAACACCACCGAGAACAACCATCGTGTATCTAATCATCAATAGGCCGTGTAACGTCTTCTCGCCTCAACCCTGTCACATTACTTTTGTTTCACAATGCATCAAACGCGATCGCGAGATGGGTGCTGGACATGCAGGAAACGGTAGGTTGACACGGACCCAAGCATGAACACCCTACTGACATATGATAGCAAGAAGAAGTGTGATAGTTCGAAAGTCCCATGCGCGACTTGTACTCGATTGAATCTTCAATGCGAGCGCAGAATTAGGATAGTGTGGGAGGACGACACGCGAAGAGCAGGTATGAAGAGGCGAGGGCCTCCAAGACTCGGAGGCTTTGAGAGAGCCGCAACGAAAACAACAACTGCAAGCCTTAACAGTGAGGATCCTGAGACGCTACAGTGTGATCAGTCAACCTCATTAGGTCCGCATTTGTCGACCTGGGCTTTCGACCTCAGCGCAACGGACTCTTTTCTACTCAATCGCTATATACAGCGCTTCTCCAGGACATACCCGGCATTCTCAGGGCCAACAAACCCTTTTCTCAGCATCTTACTTCCTCTCTCGACACAAAGCCCCGTTGTCCTAGACTGCTTACTCGCACTAAGCGCCGTGCAGAGTTGGGAGAACGAGAATTTTGCCATGGAAAGCGCTATGCTAAGACTACGGGACAAGGCTTTGAGAGGTTGTAGGGATCTCCTGATTCAAGAGGGCAAAAGCCAGCTGGATAATACTTTCATGCTGGCGAGCTGCGTCCTTCTCCTATTGTACGACAAGCTCGCGGGCGAGGGACAGCAGAACTGGACGCCTCATCTTCATTTCTTTGCCTCATCGTTGAATCAAGATCCGGACCTGAATGTCTGGGGGAAAGAGCTTGCCACTCATGGAGGTACTTCCGGCTCTCAAACTCTCAGGTTCTTAACCGCACTTTTTTACTACAATGACCTCGTACACGCCACGTCGCTGGAGGCTCGTACATTATCGAACTTTTATCTCGCCGGCCAGGATGCCTCTAATGAGGACTCATATCAATCAGAACTACCTGGGAGGTTCACCTTTCCAAGGCTCATTGCCCGACTTAGTGCCGGCGATTTGACCGTGACGGACGCCGAGATCGCTGCTTGGCAAGGAAGACTAGATTGGGTGCCGAGTTTTGCCCTGAGTCATGGCTCCAGAGGAGACAATGAAAACGGACTCGACGAAAAGCAAACAATATCTGAGCTCTACCGAATCGCTGCGATGGTGTACCGCCGACAGAGGCTACGCCAGGCACCTACCGCAACAGCAGAGTCAGACGGGTTGGAGTCTTTCGATATCGCATGTACCGGTTATCTTGCTCTACGGGCCACGGATCTACTCCAACAGCTTCCAGATGGCTCGGAGTATGAGACATCGATACTTTGGCCCATTGGGATCATTGCAAAGGAACTTAGTCACGAGAACAGTGTCCAGCGCGATCACATCATATCGAAGCTTCGCTGCCTCGAAGAGCGGTTCCATATGCGACATTTTGGACTTGTCAAAAATCATCTTTACAAATACTGGGAGACCAAAGATCAAGGTCAACCGCAAAGGAGTAATTCGTGCATTCTGTTTGGTTGATCAAGGCTGTGTCAGAGACGAGGGTCTATGCCATGTATTGCGGCACATGGAACTTCAGCATTTATACGAAATAACTCGACTAGGGTCGTTCCGAAGCGAGTGTGTGTACTTTGAAAAATGAAAACCTATCTACCATTCTGATCCAGAGGACGCATCTCATGCACAGTCTCCTGGATGAACCTGATCTGATCTGCTGCCCACTTCTCCACCTCCGCAACATTCACCGTCTCCACAAGACATTGTCCAGGTTTGCCTTCCGCGTCTGTCTTCTTGATATTGTTCTCGTACCGTTCTTTCAGCGCTGCAGAGGCAAACCTAGCACGCTCGGCCAAATTATCCAAGCGATATGTTGTCCACTGATAATATAGCTCCGTGAGGTGTGACTTGTTTCTGATGTTCGCATGCGTTGTCTCGTCAAGGAGTGTCGGGTCTTTCGGCCGGAACGATGTCACAACAGTAACACGCTCGGGCATGTTCGTAACCGGAGCGGCAGTGTGAGTTATATATCGACCCTGCAAGAGGACAGCACCACCCTGGAAGATATCAGCCAAAGCTTGAAACTGCAAGACAGATTGCACATACCATCTGTGGCGCTCGAACTTTGAGAGTGGAACCGTCGCCTTTCATGAGCTCTGTCTCCCCACCTGACATGTATCTCGCATCCGAGAGCATCACAACACAGACCCATGGGTGAGAGTCTTTGTGCCACTCAATGATAGGCTTGGACTGGTCTGTCACAGCCTGAGTCTTTTTCCTGTCCTCTTCGGACTGCCTAATAGCCTCCTCTGTTGCCACGGGAGGCTGGACCGGCGTGCGTCTCACCTCATCAATGCCCCCAGGACCCAGCTGAACGTTCGTGTGACTAATTTCATAGTCCAGAGCCGGTACCAACTCGAGCCCAGCCATATCGCTGACGATCTTCAGAGCCTCTGGCGAGTGCCAGAACTGGTGGATAAAGGGGGCATAGCGTGGTGCCATGCCTCGGAGCTGTACTGACCCCGGTCGAGTGTGAAAAAGGCAGTTATCGAGCACGTCTTTGCTGAACAGCTCACGCCGCATCTCCAGAACAGCTTCGTGGGAGAGGAGAGAGAACGGCTCAGTAGTGGCCACTCCTGATAGGGCGGTCGGCTCAAGAGCCAGGTCCCTCATTGTAAGGACAGAGGACGGCGGCGAGAAGGAAAGGTGTTTAGCAGGGTCAAATTTGACCGAGCCAACTCGTTCTGCATTGACTTGTCCGCCAGATCCATGCAGATGATCTTTCTGGAAGGATGTTTCAAGAGTAGCTGTGGGAGACATGATAGTCAAGTAACTGAACGGATCAAAGTGATATCAACGTGATCAGAAGTGTGAAGATGGCTACTGCCGATGTTGCGTGGATGGCTAACAACCTCAATGGCAGGGACTTAAGCACTTTATATAATGTCATGATAACCCCATTCTCTCCTTCTTTCTCCGCTGGCTTCAGAAAAGGGTAATTCGAGCCGCTCAGACCTGTTGTCCTGATTCAACAAAATCGTCCAACTCGCAGTCACCAACGACATGAGACTCGATGCTGGATCACGTAATTTTGTCAAGTGCATCAACCACGGGTAGGATGGTAGCGAGTTCTCAAACATCCGAGTTACCCTGTGTGCGACACTTGACCTCCTTGAGGGTATACGAACCGCGCAACGACTCTGTGAAAGAAGTCATGTGACACACATAAATTGGACGTGGGACCGAAAACACGCCAAACCACAAATGGGATATTTGAAGCGCCTGGGATCGTCCACCTAAACGGTGTTATACCCCCCCTCACCATAGCACCTGACCCGGGACTCCAAGCGCGCTAAACCGGAACTGGGATATTTGAAGCGCTCATATCCCGATATCTGTATTACAGGCGTGGAGGCGAATTATGTAGAGAGGGAACAATTGGAGTGTACTACCCCGCGATTTCACATCGATATGACCCTCCTGCTTTGAGCCTATCAGCTTCACAACAATGTAATACCAGATTTCGGGGTTCGGATACAACCACAACTTTATCATACACCATGGCATGTGCACAGGAATCAGAGATAAAGAGCTCGTCAACTCGCATTCAAGGGGGAACAATCCACTCTCCATCCTACATCCACACTCCAGCACAACCATGACCGACACCAAGGACTTGCCGACTGTTGAGCGCCGGGAGGATATTGCCCTGCCACTTGGCGACGACGTTGACGAGAAGGCGCAGGGCAAGACGGGGCACTCCGACTACCATGGGATTGACACCCAGACTGTTCACCTTGGCGCCGATGAGGTCTACGAGAAAAAGGTTGCCATCATGAACGAAGCACTCATCAATCTTGGTATGGGATCTTTCCAATGGAAGGTCTATACCATGACTGGCTTCGGTTGGTTCGTTGACAACGTCAGTTTATAGACATGTCTATCTTGGATCCCTTCTGCTGACCTCCGCAGTTTTGGATGCAAGCAATCACCATCATCACACCTCCCGTCAGAAACGAATTCAAGGTCAAGCGCATCGCCATGCTTTCAGTCGCCAAGTACGCCGGATTGGTGGTCGGATCGAGTGTCTGGCCAATGTCTGCTGACTTCATCGGACGAAAACTGGCGTTCAACGTTACCCTACTGATATCCTCGATGGCTGGCCTGATAGGCGCCGGTTCCCCTAATTTTGTTGCTATCGCTACTTTTTGCGCATTCATCGGGTTGGGAACTGGGGGGAACCAGCCTGTGGATAGCGCAATCTTTTTGGAGTTCATCCCAGCAACGCACCAGTATCTCCTCACCATGCAAAGTGGCTTTTGGTCGCTGGGACAGGCCACTGCTGCGCTCATCGGGTGGTAAGTAAATCTTTTGGCCCAAAAGAAAGCTGGGACGGTAAACATGGCTAACCTCTTGTTGCAGGCCTCTGATCGCGAACTTTTCCTGCCCTTCTGCCTCAGCTGCTGCCACGTGCACGTTCGAGAACAACCTGGGTTGGCGTTACACATACTGGACGTTCGGTGGTCTGACACTCGTCATGTTCCTACTGCGATTCTGCTTTAGGATCTACGAAACACCCAAGTACCTACTTGGTCGCGGACGCGATGCCGAGGCCGTAGCTGTCGTGCAAAGCATCGCTGCCCGGAACAAGACCACGACCTGGCTCACAGTCTCTCATTTCGAAGCCGTTGATACTCGCCTGACGATCGAAAATACCAACATCACAAGCACAACTGAGCCAAAAAGCGCTTTGCAAATTGTCAAATCGAATCTGCAAAAGTTCAGCAAGGACAAAGTTGGCGCCTTGTTCTCTACACCAAGACTCGCGCTCTCGTCATCGCTACTCATTTTCCTCTGGTGCTCGATCGGCATGGCCTACCCACTATACAACTCCTTCATACCCATTTATCTCCAGAACAAGGGTGTCGAATACGGCGCCTCATCCCTCAACAATACTTACCGCAACTATGCCATCCAGGCTGTCTGTGGTATCCCTGCCTCCATTCTCGGTGGTTTTACTGTTGACATGAAACGCATTGGTCGCAAGGGCACTGGCTCACTGGCTTGTATTCTGACCGGTGTTTTCCTCTTTCTCTTCACTCGCGCGACATCGAACGCTGGCGTGTTGGGGTTCAGTTGCGCAGTCGCATTCTTCCAGAACCTTGTATACGGGCTGTTGTATTCCTACACGCCGGAATTGTTCCCAGCGCCAATTCGAGGTACAGCAAATGGCCTGGTTGCAGTCTTCAACCGTATAAGTGGTTTGATGGCGCCCATTATTGCGGCATATGTTGGCGTTGATTCTGATTTGCCGATCTGGATTTCGGCCGCATTATTCATCGTTGCTGGGCTTGTATTCCTTATTCTTCCTTATGAGACTCGGGGCCGGGCAGCTTCTTAGGTCATTATCAATGCCATAACATAGGGTCTATGTAGATGTATGAGCTTAAGTGTTGCTGAGATACATTTTTGTGTATCCGTTTATGGAGGATGAGGTGTGCATATGCTTTTCAACAGTTTTCATCCTGGCATATGACTACATGATGTAGGGTAGAGGCTTGTGAGAATCTTTTAACATAACAATTTCAAGCACTGCTGATAGACCGTAATGTTTAGGTGACTAGCGGAAGGGCTTTATTAACGCTGTTTGAACACGGGGATATTAACTACATGTCCTTGATGGGTGAACGGGCACCATCTTCCGGTTGCAAGGATCGGCCCAAATGATAGTCCGAGTCCTTTATCACGTTGGGGTTATCCTAATGCTAACTTACCACGTCGTCCAACCAGCCCGGAGACACGGGGGTGCACCGGATTTGCACCGCTGACCCTACATCCGTAAAACCGCTGACTCTTAAAAGTACAAAACATCGTTAAAAGTACCAACCATCGTTAAAAGTACAAAATATCGTTAAAAGTACCAGCATCGTGGACGCGCTGCAAAGCATCAAAGTATGTCATGTTGAGTGGACGTTAAAGTTTGGCCAAGACTCGATTACTGGGTCAGACCCCCCCGCTTTGAAAATGCCGCGCGGGTGCCGTGACTAATTAACCTTCAATTGACGTCCGAAGTCTAGCAACCAGCACGCAACCTTTTGGTCTGAGCGAGGCACTGTGTGACGGAGCCTCGGCTGAGTTTGAAAGGAAAAGAAGATATCAAGCGATGCATATCGGGACTGACTGACCACATTTATTTCCCTCTGCACGTCTTCACCCTTGTTCACTATGAGAATCATCATCGTCGGAGCTGGCCTAGGTGGCCTCACCGCGGCACTTTGTTTTGCTCGCAAAGGCCACAAAGTCCAAGTCCTCGAGCAACGACCTGATCCAACCCCTGTCGGCGGCGGTATCAATATCAGGCCAGGGGCCACAAGACTTCTTCAGAGTTGGGGTCTGACTGAAGAGTTGGATAAGATCTGCGACATCACAAGCGCCAATGCCCTTCGAAGTCTAAAGACTGGCAAAATCGCTACTCGCACCATTGCAACCGACATCTCTGATTCACCAGACCTAGGCACGAACAGGGATATACTACTATCCCTCTTACACAAAAGTGCCCTTGAAGCTAGTGCTATATTTTTGTTCAGCACCACAGCTGCTCGAGTCACGGAAACTTCCCGAGAAGCCCAGGTATTGCTTGGAGACGGAACAGTTCTCCACGCAGATCTGGTTTTAGTGACAGATGGAGTCAAATCCAGTCTTCGCAAGCAAGTTCTTCAGGGGGTGCCCGGGCCGATCGAACCTGATGTCAGCGACGTGACACTCTATGGCATCCGGTTGGACAGGGACCAAATGAAAGGCGAACCCGCACTGGCCCCGCTTATGGATAACTCATACATCAACGTGTACATGGGCGAAAATGGCTTGGTGCACGTAACGAGCAGGTACAATCAAAAACTCGCCGCATACCAGGCATTGTTCTGCATCAAAGGCGACACTGACCAGAAGGGGCTCTGGGACGAGAAAGGCGACATCCAATATGTTCGGAGGGTGTTCCAAGACATTTCCTGCAACGAGATTGTGAGAGCACTCGAGATCGCCGAGTCTTGTGATAGATGGAAGCTGGCTGAGCTCCCCGATCTCCCTCGCTGGTCTAGCGAGAACGGACGAATCCTTCTGCTCGGTGATTCTGCAGTAAGTCGGCAGAGGCGCAGTGCAGATTTATCGTACCATGAGTGGCTAACGTTACCAGCACGCCATGCATCCATCCGCTGCGCAAGGGTATTCCCTAATCGTGGAAGATATTGGCGTTCTCGAATACCTTATAGCGAAGACCCCAATCTTCGAAGCCAACATGAAGACAATCAGCGAGGACTGGCAAGTCTTGAGGAAAACCAGATGCGAACGAATCAAAGCGTGGGCAAAAGACAACACCGAAATTTTCGCAAGACCACCACCCCAGGTGAAGACCTCGGACTCCGGCAAATGGAAGTACAGGTCCCTAAAGGACACCAAGCCTGACATGAATGCCCGATTCGGCTCAGCCGCGTTTTTGAAATGGGCACAAGGAATAGATGCTATTGAAGAGGTCGGCGACTCATTTCATTCACCTTGCGTGTTGTGCATCGCTGATCCTGGGTTTCCTCCCGCAGGCCGAAAAGTATCTGCGATCGAAGCAGTCTCGTCTTTGAGTGGATCCTGCCTCCTCAACCAGTAAGAATCCATTCGGTCTGGCCGTAGGCTGGTTACAGACCGGACGGGAAAAACTCAGACCGGGAAGAATAGTCATTGACAATAGTGCATAGGGGACCCCGGCCTTTCTCGTTCGTACCCGCTGATATGGAGTGCTCAAAAGCAAGCCAAGATTGTGGATTCCGTGCTTTATACGGCCAAGACCCCAGGTTCACATATGGAGACTACCCGGAGGGCTGCTACGTCCTTCTTGTCTTGTGCTGGGTGATCATTTTCGGTTTAGTGTCTTCAGGGCCTTGTATCACTATCTGAAGGCCACGAATTGTATATCGTGGACGGCTGTAAAGCAAATAGCGAATTAACATACATGCCTGATATATGGTATCAGTGCCTTCTTGACGCATCTTTGAACAGTTGAACAAAGCCACCAAGCTAGATATTTGATTCAATTCGAGACGTACTGTATGCAGTCTGTGGGGAAAAGAGATTTGTGCCGCGGGGCAGAAAATGTGACCTTGTAGAAGCTGGTTTGTGGCTGATTGCTGTAGCCAAAGACGAGAATGATGACGAGGGGAAATTTGCCTCTACTGTGTAACGAGTGGAGACAATATGACCAAAACCGATAAAATTATAGATGAATTTACTCAGGCATTTATTTACATGATAGACTATCACTTGTCACCTGTCCAACACATCTGAAATAAGCGCCCGATAACAGTGTCCCCCGCAAGCTTAAACCAACTTTCTTCTAACGCTCCGCCAAAGCAAGTCGTGAGTTTGGTCAGGAGTCCAAGCGCAAGGAATCTAGTGAGGAGTCCATCAATACATTACATGGCCCGTACGGCATTCGAGGCATACGGAACAGTCCATAAATCGGGAAGAACCTCAGCCTCTCCTGAAGCTGGCGCTGCCTTTGCGCTGTTTGAGGGCATATTGATGTCAAAACAATTCAACACCAACGAGTAAATATTGTCCCCAGCCTGGGAAATCGCCTCGTAGGGGGTTGGCTGCCCTCATCACCAGATGAGACACCCGATAGCGGTGGCTCCACATTCGCGACGGCGGAATGCCGCCCCGTCTTCTCCCCGCCAGTTGCGCGCGGGCACCGGGGTTTGTGCATTTCTCGGCTGTCCGGTCGATGAGCTCTGGGAAGAACGCTGGTCCATCTTCGCTGTGGAAAAGGTAGTTCCCAGTTCAAGGCTGCCTGCCGAATCCAGGCTCTGGCTCCATCGATCAGCAAGGCGCTCCAGAACATCGCTCAGTACCTGGCGTAAAAGAGCAGTATCTTCCTCGTTCAAATCACGAACTCCCTGTATTTCTTTCAATATTACAGAGAGGCCCTCCACACTGGCGTATTCACGAAAGGACTGGAGCTCTTCAGATCGATCAAGGTACGGAAACCTTGGATGAGCATGGGCTGGGAAACAGATATCGAAGACATGGAGCCACTCCTGCTCTGCAGACACCTCTGATTAACACTTTGCGGAGAGACTTTGTGCATGTACCTCGCTGATCTCCTCGACAGTGAACCCCAAGTTGTCCACGCAGTTCATGCATCCCATGTGAGTATATCAGGACTCCTCAGATGGTGATGTTTCACTGCACACGGATCTGTTTTAGGTCATATTGATAACCCCGCCTATTTCTTGACGTTGACTTCTTTCTGAACGGATAGGCGAACGAGTGGTGCTCCGTGGGTTTCCCTTTGGCGCCTTTGGGTCTGTTCTGTTTTCTCGGGACCCCTTCGTCGTCGTCTTCGATATTGTCGTCATTCAGAGAGCTGGAAACTCTTTTTCTCTTTTGCCCATTGGTTCGTTTGCCACTGCTGGTGTCGTTCTGTGTTTGCCCGTTGCTCCTTTTGCTCCCAGGAGCAGCGCCATTGCTGCTCGACTGGGCATCGTGTGGCTGGTTTTCCGTACGGTATGAGATGTATCTCTCGAAAGGTTGATTGGCAGTTTGATGTATTCGGCTATCAAGATGATGCGGCTGCCCGAAATCCGGGACCTCTGTCTCCGTTTCATCACAAGACGAAAATGATTCGGCACTAGTCTCGCCGGGGACTGTCCGGTCGGGCGATGTTCCACCTTCTTCGAGGCTGAGATGTGGTATCGAAATACCCAGCTGCGTTGACCCGGACCTTGGCGAAATGGGTGGTGATTTGAGATGAACCTGATGTCCATGTGAGGTTGCCGCTGTGCCCTTTCCGAAAGTCCACTGGCTCATACAATTGACGAGTGCTGCATGGCTTGAACTTTCAGTCCACGGGTTTTGTATCACACCACCCACAGCGTATTCTTGCGTCGCATTCGGGGACACAGCCAAGCATGTGATAGGTGCAATCGAGCTCATACGTTCCATAACGGCAAGATTGCGCAGCCTCGGCTCGTTTGGATGAACTTCCTCAGATCAGTAATCAGAAGCCAGAAATGCTAAAGAAGCAGAGGGTGTGTGCGAAAGTGAAAATGCGAGGGCTTTGGGGGCAATGTCAGCTTATCAGTCTTTCGACTTGAGTGAGAGCACACCGGTGCTTTCGAGGAACACTCCCACTGGTGCTATTAGTGGAGGTGCTGCTTGATCATTCACTGCAGCTAGATATATGTATTGTGGTCAGCTCGCTGCTCATCTCATGTGCCAATCTATTGCTGCATACCCAATCTAAAGGTGTGCGAAGGCGGTCTGGCTGCAACGTCTCACTGCACGGTAAGGATGGTTCCACGACATACCAATAGGGTTTACTCTTTTTATCAGTCGCACAATGGCTCAGATGAAGTCCTGGCCCTTGGCTTCTACTAAGCCTCTTTCTTGGCTGCGATTGAGCGGTCTGGTTGCGACGCCCGTCTCACCTCAGCACCACTTTCGTACTGGTGATGACGCACGTGTTGCAGGTTCTCTCCTTGGCGAATGAAGTCGCTGCAAATGATATATGAGGACATGGGGTCTTTCTGTTCATAGCACGGGGCGTGAACGAGATGGCACACAGACTCCGAAAGAAATGGCTTGTGGTGCAAATCATCAAGCGGCTTGCACGATGACGACGAATTTGCATGCATTATATAGCTGGCCACGAAGGTTCGATTCTGCGGCCGCAGTACAACTCTCATCATGCGTGACCATCTGACTTTCTTCTAAAAGCCTATTTGCTTGGATAATACCCCTGGAAGATCAATGCTTACATATAGATATGCCATGATCTTGGAGACTTCCTCGCTGACGTACTTTAATAGTACGCTTACCCTCGAACTTGGTTTTGATATATAGATCCTAGATGCATTACCATCGTGATTTACTAGAGATTTTCCCTTATACGAGGTTCGTTTCCATCAGGAATCTACGCAGGATAGTCTTGATCAAATTGATCTCGGACGAAAGTGTCTCACCAATGAGTCATGAACCACAAATATGAGCCCTTGTTTCCACCGAATTGTCAATCACTACATGAGTCTATGACTCTCAGCAACTGCCTACTGCGTACGACAGTCCACGGCGAGGAACCCGCATGCCAGTAGGGTTTTTTTTATGTGGCAATTGGCAACTGGGCATACTTTACTCGACTACTGGATCTCTGCTTTCTCTTTTCGCCGGGTACCGCCACGCCGAATTTGCAGGTGAATCATATAATGGACGATTTTGGTCTTCTTGGGTGCAGCTCCCCGCCAACAGTGGCTTGGAATGCCACATGTCAGTATTTGTATGAATGCCTAGGTAGCGGCCCCACTTTACAGGGGGCTTATTCATGTTGGCGGGCCGTACGGGGCCTGCAAAGTTTAATTCATGGCTTCGCGGAAACACCGGACCTTGCGTTGCCCCGGGTTCCAAGAACGTCAACCTCAACACCACGTCGCGCGCATCTTTCATCGCTACTTACTTGCTTCAACATCAAACACTGTTGCACGTTCATCATGGGTGTCAACATAAGATCGAGCATCGTAAGTCGTCGAAGTTGGAGCTATGACTTGCCTGATATTCAAGCTCTGGCGGCTAACATGATTTGCAGCTGGTGGTGCTGCTTGCTCCTCTCGCCGCGTTGCTGGTTGCGCGACTTCGCGTTCTGTCCTTGGCTTATTTCAATGCCCAGGTACGGATGCCTAGACATGCAAACTTCAGCTCGTACGAGGTCAAGTTCGCAGACCAGATCCGAAATTGCGAAGATGCTGTGCTGGTCGAGACCAGAGGCATGGCACTTCTGGCATGTGACCCGGGCCGAGAGACCTGGAACACGGTCATGGTACGTGTTGAGGGCATCCACTTTCCTCTACATGCGAAGCTGATCAGCTCCAGGGGGACTTTGTCGACAGCGCTGAGCCCGAGCCTAATGCTGAGCTCTACGCCTGGAACTACGGAGATGCGTCCCTGCCCGAGGAGAGCAGCCTCATGCCTATCAAGGTCGTCGGGCTCGACTCGGAGCTTCGCACGATAGGATTCGAATACCACGAGCCCAGCTCCACACTCTTCGTGACCAACCACGGACGGCAGGGCTCCCGGATTGAGCAGTTCCGTCTGGACCTCGACACTCTAACAGCTACACACGTGCGCTCCGTCGTCCACCCGCTGATTAGCATCCCGAACTCCATCGCAGCGGTCAGTGGGTCCGAGTTCTACGTCACGAACCAGCACTACTTCACCGCGCGTGAGAACCGGCTGCTCTGGGCCGCCGAGACGTACCTCGCACCGCCGATCGCAACAGTCGTGCATGTGCATATCCTAGAGGACGGGACCGTCGACGCCGCCGTGGCTGTCCGGCAGGCCTACCCCAACGGCATCGTGTTCCTCAACGACACCACCCTCGCCGTCGCATCCTCGAGCAAGCGCACAGTGTACCTGTACACCGTCTCCCCGGCAGCAGACGCCGCCCATCACCCAAGCCTGGAGCTAGCCGACAGCTTCTGGTTGCCGTTCCTGCCCGACAATCTGGCCGTGTCGAAAGACGACGGCGCCCTGCTCGTCGCGGGCCACCCGCATCTTCCGAGCATGGATAAGTTTACGCGCTCGCGGAAAGTTTGTCACCGCCCCGAGGTGCTGGAGACACAGGGCGAGGAGGTGCAGGCTATGTGCGCTGGCACGGGCGCGGCGTCATGGGCGAGCGAGTGGACTCCGGAAGGCGGGGTAAAGCATATATATGCCGGATGGGAGTATCCAACGAGCGCATCGGTTGTGAGAGACAGGAAAAGGCACGTTGGGATTGTAGCGGGGCTTTATGCTAAGGGCTTGCTGGTATGGCAGGACTGATCAATCAAGTAGGGACGAGAGACAAAGAAAGTGGAGTTCAGTGAGACGGAGACATCTCATCAGCCTAAGTGGGCTCCTGAGATGCCCAGAGTGGCAAGGCTCAGAAGCAAAAGAAGAGCTTTTGAGTTCCATGTCTACCCCGTCGGATGCTTTCAAGATGTTGATGCTTTGCTGGAGAGTGCTATTCTACTCTACGTTCGCATGGCTTCATGTTGTGTTTCCAACTTTGGGTGTATTTTAGGAACTTTGTTTGGGGGCTTCGCACGCACTGAGGAGATCCATTCCATTTTGCGCAGGGCTTCATGTTGTGTATCCAATATCGAGTGCGTTCTAGGGGCTTTGTTTGGGGGCATTTCTTACTCCGCCATGTCTCAGCCGCATCGCGTGTAACCGTGCAGGTGCACATATTTAATTGACCTCAAACCTCAGCAGCCCCGCCCAATCTCTTCCATCATTCTCTCGCGCAATCCACCAAGTCTTCGTTATGGATCTTTCAAGGCTGCTTCGTCTTCCTTCAGACGGCTGGCGAAAGACAGCCGTTTTAAACACAAGTATGGTGGGCTTCTTAGCTATCGCGAACTTCTCCACTCTTATTTGGTCCCTCGTCAAGAGCGGCCTCTCCGGAAACACTATTTTCAGCAAAGGCGACTGCAGTAATATTTCAGTACTCAATACGCTACTACACTTACTTCTCAACATCGCATCCAGCCTTATAATTGCCTCCTCCAACTTCTTTATGCAGGTTTTGAACTCGCCGACTCGCGCCGAGGTGGACCGAGCACACAAACGTAAAGGGTGGCTTGAGATTGGGGTGTCCTCGCTTCGAAACATCCTTTACGTTTCTCCTTATAAATCTGTTGCTTGGGTGCTCTTCATCTTGAGTTCCGTCCCAATTCATCTAGTATCCAACTCCTCAGTATTCACCGTGGACTATAGTGGTTCAGATTGGTTAATGGCACTCGTTTCGGAATCCTTTCTGAATGGTGCGCCGTACTCGCATCCGGGAGCTGCTCTTACTTTACCAGGAACACATTGCGAAGCTATTGACTTCAAAATGTACGATTTTGGAGCCTATAACGACACGGATAATTCGCAGGTTGCATCGCAAAGGCTTACCGCTGTCATGGCCAATGCAACACATTATCTTTCCGTCAGCGATTGTAGATCGGAATACCAAACATGCCAAGGGTTGCGGAAATACCGGAATCTTCTTCTGGTCATCGATTCAGATGAAGAATGGACAAAGTCTCAAGGCTGGGTCTTGAGCGATATTTATACCATGGGGCAAAGCGTGGGAAACGTCTACGACTTGAGCAAGATGGCTATCAGTGACAACGACTTGAATCTGCTTGAGAATGAGACTTTCAACTCCATCTGGCAGCCTTATTTCGGAAACTCTTCCATGTCGCATCCGAATTCGTTATGGTTTATCTCAAAATGCTCCAGAAATGCAGCTCAACATCTTTCGGATTTTCCTGATGGTTGTTCTAACAGCTGTACCGGCCCACTCGGAACAAGCGACCGGTATTGGTCCACGACGATCAACGATACTCAGGTGGAAATGTCGACTTGGGAGTTTCCCTGGTTACCTGCGGACCAATTGACCTCTGCTTTGAAGTCTAGATCTTATTGGAGTCAAATCATCGAAAATGATCATCAGCCTGATTACGGTTACGATGGAGGGCTGTGGTGGAACGATTGCCAAGGTATCCCACGACCTTCGTACCTAAACAACAGCACAAACAACATTCGCGTGCAATACTGTCTCGCCGAGCTCTTCGAACCAGGTTGCAAAATGGCGATATCCAACAAGCTGCTTTTCGTGGTGACAGTTTGTGTTTTCACCAAACTTGTCCTCTGCATCAGTGTTCTTTTTACGCTGAGAGACGACCCTTTGGTAACACCGGGTGATGCAGTGGCCTCATTCATCAGCGTCCCTGACCCAACCACGGTTGGCGGATGCGCGGCGACAATCCCGCACATCCACGCCCATCTTTTGGAACGGAAACCCGTTCAATGGCAGAGACGACCAAAAAGACTCGCACATGCGGCATCACCGAAAACCTGGGCCATAAATTACGTTTTTTTCTTTTTTGTCGTGGGGACTTTGGGAATCTTCATGATTCAGGCACTTCGCCAGTCTCCCTTATCATATATGTAAGTCCGTGCTTTCGTAACTTTACCTTGTCGATGTCTATATGATCGGTACAAATAACAAGCTACCTGTAGGTCTGGCGTTAGCAGCATAACATCTCATGAACAAAATCTCCTCTCCGGAGGAAGGTTTACCGCTGATTGGTTCCCAATGGGAAATTTCGTCGCCTCTATTCTGCTGGTAAACACCCCCCAGCTCATTCTATCGTGTTCCTACTTCGCATACAACGCACTATACACGCGATTACTCGCAGAGTCCGAGTGGCAGTCATTCAGCACGGGATATCGTCCTTTGCGGGTAACGAATCCTCAAGGAGAGCAGTGGTCGACCTTTCGACTCCAGTTGCCATATCGATACAGCATCCCATTACTACTTATCAGCATTTTCCTTCATTGGATCACATCGAATGCTTTTTTTCTATTCATGAGTGAAGGTGGTAAGTTCGGTCCTTGGAAATCTTCGAAAGGATCTCTCCGTCATTCCCTTCAATACACGTCCGCCACCATCCTTTGTGTAGCATCCAGAGTACCTTACCACCTTGAACGTGCTCCATCACTCATACAAATACCCTTGAATGGCAACTAAAAATATGCAGGGTATTACGATTTACTTTCAACAGCTGAAAAGACGCAATTCGATTCTGATCAAATTGTGCTTATTGGTTACTCCTCAGCCGCCATTGTTATCGGGTTCACTGTCTCGCTTCTTTTGATACTGCTACCACTACTACTCGGCTCGCTAAAGCTCCATGGCTCCATGATAATCTTACGCTCCAACTCGCTGATCATGTCCGCAGCGTGTCACGTTTCGACCCTTCGCAAAGTTCGCCCGCCATCCAACGGATTCACGTGGACGGGTCTCGAGAACGATGCAGAGGTGGTAGGGAATGCAGATGGCTGGACTTACAGCACTACTCCAGCTATATCTGCGATTTTTGAGGAAGGCATTGAGTTGCAGCCTTTGGATCTTGCATCCAGCAGGTCTGCTGCTGCATCCATACCCCCACCAGAGCAAGCATACGGGAGGGTGCCCGCTGAGATCATCCCTAGCGTAGAAACTCGGGTGCCTGCTGAGAACAGCCCGACGATCAACGAGCAGATTACACAGCCTATGCTTCCATCACTTCCAGCATGCAGATTCAACAGTAACTTTACGGACCCAGATCGGGAGGACATAGGCTTGTCGACGAGCGGCCAGGACGTCGCAGAACAACCCCTTCTCTCATCCTGGCCGATCGGTGAAAGCGTCACTTCTGAGAATGACAGCCGAAACAGCAACGCAGCCCCTGAAGACAGCACCATCTACGCAGGGTGGGTAGCCGGAATTGAAGGCGACTCACATATGGAGTCGCACCGTGTCGTCACCTCGGCTCGCGCGCACAACGACTACGCCAGAATTATAGCGAGCAGCTTGGACGCTGATGGTACCGACGACAGACCGCAAGCTGCTCGCATACTCGAAGATGGCTCGATCTCTGAAGAGGACGACATGCAATTTCGGATAAGGCTGTCCAGGAGCAGGATCCGATGGGGTGTTGTACGCATGCCAGATGAGTTTTACACGCAATTTGGAGAGCGCGAAGATGGGGTAAAGCTAGAACATCTGACATTCGCAATTGAGGAGCAGAGCGCTTCTCCACCAGAAGACGACCGTGGGTACGTTTATGCTTGAGCGTCTGTTAGAAACCCTACTGGTTTGGTGTGGACATCCTAAGGTATGGCTGACAGACGGTAGCGTTGGAAGCACGGAAGCTGGCAGCTACAACGTTCCGTTGATTGAACTCGCGCACTGGGCCTGTATTTTCGGAAAACTAGTCACAATTGTTAGCATAGTGTTGAGGAATTTCAATTTCGTTTTCTTGTTGCCATCAATGATTCACCCAAATCCAGGCTACATATACTACGATTCTAAGTGACTGTTGAAACATTGCATACACGTGGACCGAGAGTTTCCCCGAGGTTTGTCATTTGTTGATTCTCACTTGGGTGGCAAGGAAAAAGAGTGAAGATAGTTGTGAATTGACGCTCTTCAGTCAGAAGCACAGTTGAGTGCCGTGTTATGTGGGTCTTGGACGTCTATAATCCAAGATTAAGCGTTGCAAATCTAGTGACTTGAAGTGGGGTGAGAGTGTCACGTACTTGAAGACATTTAGGAGCTTCAATGGAGCTGCGAACACAATTGTTAGCCCCATTCTCATACTTGATAATGAGCTGGGAGGGGTCACCTGTCCCTCGAAACAGCCTATCAATAGAGGGAGAGAAACTGGGAGATAAGTATGCGGACCAATCGGAGTAAGATACAAGACTACCATTTAAACAATTTGAGGGACGTGCTATGAATTCAAATTACAGTCAGCAAAAGTTAAGGTGGTGTAAGACCGGTGAGATAGCTCCACGGTCACCATTGGGTGATTCGGCTCGCTCCTCCTGCAGGTTGCTCTTTCTTGATAGCTCTCTTGTGTTACAATTTCGAACCGAAAATGGTGGGCGGGCTTGAAGCCCCCGATTTCCCTCTCTTCTCCAGCTTCTTATTCTGCGACTTTCCTTGTACAAGGTGCAGTTTTGCGTCCTAACGGAGTAATTTACCTCATTATCAAGTATTTAATGGCGCAAGCATACTCAGAATACGCCGGTCCGCCCCTCAGACCCGAGAGGAAAGACATCCGTGTCCTCGAGCTGCTTCCTCTCGATGGCAATTGCGGCTTCGAGGCTTCAATTTTGCTGCATACTGTGTCTCTTCTTGATGAACCAAAGCCACATTCCTCAGCTCTATCTTACGTCTGGGGTGATCCAACCATGACCAAAACCATCTCGTTAAACGGCGGAGCACGCCACGTTACCAGAAACCTAGCCACAGCATTGGAAATTTTCACAACTTTCCGGCGAGATGGCTTGCGCGACTTCCGCCTCTGGGCGGACCGATTTGTATTAATCAAAATAAGGATGCTGAAAATTACGAGAAAAGGGAGCAAGTTGCAATGATGGGAGACCTATTCGCCATCGCGGACGAGGTTCTCTCCTGGCTTGGGGGTAATGTCAATGATATACATAACAAGCTTTTGTCCCAGGTATGCATTAGGCTCAGAGAACTTCAAGGTCACAACGTCCTGGATCAGTCTTCAGCTCATGAATTGCTTTGTGATCCGTTCCGAACACTGATAAACTCCGCGCCGCCTACAAACCTCTGCAGGTCATATCAGGCAGACATTGTGTGATAAGAAGAACAGCCAGGGATGCCACTAAGCATGGTCAAACCAAAATGGATGTTCCAGAGAGCCCCAATTGCTCTCATCCGTCGGCGAGTGTCACTATTGAATATAGATGATACCTAGGTAATCCCATTGAATGGTGAGGTATATATTTCGTCTTGTGCTAGTATATCGACCTGAAGTTGTGATCCACTTGAATTCGTTGGTGGAATATAGGATTCGTCCCTCCTGTTAGAGTAAGTAGCCTGTGTCTTTTACTATGTGAAGTCTTATTGTGAGTCAGAGTTTCTGTTGTTTCTCTAATATAATCTCCAGTTTCTCAAAACCTAGCACATACGGCCATAGATACAGGAAAATACGGGATCCCGTCCGCTCTCCCATAGTCAAGCCTGTAATCGATAGACTAGCTATCGTCGCCGTTTTGGCCTCCCCCCCGTGGCCACGGAGGACAGCCGGCCGCGCCAAGCCCGGCCTCCGGGGCCTGACTACCGTTTCCCTACCGTATATTGCAACGCCCATCCAACCCGCCCCTCCAGTACTGGCAATGCCCACCTGGTCAGACTGAGGCCTCCAATGCTATACAGACGCCCCTCCTTCACGGCGGTCTCACCTTGTGGTTCCGACGGCCTTTGCGCACGGAGCTCGTGTGTTGGTTGGGAAGCTTCTCCTCATCAGGGGCGCAGCAGGCCCAACAGTTGCGGTCTCATGGCTGACGGCCAAGTGGATCTGTTCCTTTATTGTTTGGTTTGTGTTTTCTATCTTTCATCTCCTTAGAGTGCGTTTTTCTATGTGTTATAATTAAACTTGCGTGGAATCGTTGAGGCCGCCGTTATACATTATCCTCCCAGTAAAAACCAGGACACCAGCAATTATGAATGGAGCTCTACTGCCCCGAAGAGGAGATATACCAACTTCCACTCGTACCAAAACTGCGGCCTTGCACAAACCTAGGATCCCGCGGCCGCATGCTCGGTTGTCCTCGTAAAGAGGGTCTCATGCTGGGGTGCTGGAACACACTTACAGTCCGTGCCACCCAGTCCTCACTGCTCAGCATGCCCTTGATCTCAGCCAGGGTCGTAAATCCGGATGCACTGTTCCGCGCCTAGATATGCAGCCAAATCACCAACAGAGACACGACAGCCTCTCAAGGTAGGTTCACGAGGGAATCACACAACACGGGCTGACCCTGTTATGCAACACACACCCACCTGCAGCCAGGAGGCACGGTATCCACCCATCATGAGGCGTTTTGTGTAGCCTTGCTTTTATGCCCCGGTGAAAGCCTCGCCCTCGGAAGTAAACTCGCATTCATGCCTTGATTCGGTGGTCGACCTCCGTGAGCGGCCCAGGTGCACCATCGATCACCCATCGCAAGCACACAAATAGCACGATGACCTCGCGTTCATGCCTTGATTCGGTAGTCGACCCCCGTGAGTGACCCAGCTGCATCATGCCATCACCCGCCGCCGCAAGCGCACAAATGGCACGATAACCTCTTATTCATGTCTTGAAGTAGTGGTCCACCCTCTGGGCGGCCCAGCTGCATCGTTTCATCGTTGCGCAGCACCAGGTTGGTCTATGGCAGGCAGGCGTGCTCGGCAATTACTACCTATTCAAGTCATGGTACTCATGTTGCCTGATGATCACCATTGTCCTTGAATCCAGGGGGTATGGAAGAGGATCCAAGACCAGCTCCCATATACTGGGATGGCCCTGCCTGTCGGTGATGGGTCATGATCCTTCCCCAGCCCTCTGACATCCAATAGTAGTACATGGGGCGGTGTGCTATATACATGGCGGCTATTATAGTAAATCTGAGTGGCTGCTCGTTGTTGATCCAACCGGTCAAGGGAATGTGCACATCCCTCTACTGAGCTCCTCACAGAGTTCATACATTAGGTGCTCTTAGTCTCTCCTTCAAGACTTTCAGATAAGGTCCTACCAATACTCGACTTGAATCCATCGGAATGGGAAACGGGTAGGATCTCGAAGAGTTCTGAATGAGGTTCTGACAATCAGTGCTATCACAAAATCCACTCCGTTTAGTTTTAACCTCCACTGGAGAATAGTTGACCAGTAAACAATGCATTGCCACCTCTAGTCTACTAGCAGCCGCCCAAAATAACCCTAACCAATTATTAGTAAACTGTCCGAAGCGACAATCTTAGTTACCAGTAAACTATTAGAAGAAAAGTTGAGTTACATCCTAGGTATAATACCCCTGTCTACTGGTAAAGGCTCTAACTCCTATTACTAGTAATCTGTCTATTACTAGTAATCTGTCCAAAGAGTTGCCCATTAACCTTTATCGGTAATTATTGGGGAGCTACATATTGCATTATCGTAGTCCGAGATTAGGGGGGATAAAGAGATTCTTAAGCATGTCTCGGAAGCCTTGGAATTATGGGTGGTGATGAGATAGAGAATTCACGATGCTAGCGACTAAGTTCCATATCGAGTAGTAGACATGCTTGTCTACCAATTCAGATTGCGCGTTTACTAGTAGCGGATCAGGAATCCTTTCACAGTAGCTACTAATAATCACGCAAAAGGCGTTTAGCACAATTTAGTTTACTAGTATTTGAGTCGAATTAGACTTGTGTATACTGGTAAGCTCAACGTGCCACGCCTTCGTTTGCCAGTAACCGACTCCGAGACAAAACACCTATTACTAGTAATTGGACCAGCCTCTGCCCGCGGCCCATGTTGTTGGGTGGCTGGCTCCTGCTCGTCAGCCAAAGTGGCGCAGCAGGCCCAGCAGTTGCGGCCTCAGAGCTGACGCCCAACTGGCTCAGGTCTGTTTTTCTTCTCGTTTCCTTCTTCTCGCCTGTTCGACGGCGGTTTTTTATATGTTGTAAATAGACTGACCTGCTGTACATGTTCGCACGCGTCCCAGTGCTCACCAGCATTTTTGAACGAACCATCCAGCACTGAAAAGCTCCATACCCATCGCGTGTCCGTGACATAAACGCCTTCGCTGGTGAGAACGTTGTGGCCCTTCAAGCTCGGACACGGCGGCTGCGTGGCCGCTTGTGATGCTGAGGCTGCACCTTCTAGGGTCCCCCACACCTCGCCCAGTCAATAGAACCGGACATGATGATCCGCACTCGGCACAGACACACCTCTCGAGACGCGATTGCGAGGGTTCGCAACTCGGGGGCTGACCCTGCCATGCAGCCCACGCCTCCCAAGACCCACCATGGCTCGGAAATCGTGAGGCAACCTGTGTCGAAGCGTCCTTGCCGATGCGTTCTCGTCGCTCCGCCGACCTCTGGCAGACCTCTTCGACCCGGCGCGTATGCACAAATGGCACGATGGCCTCGCGATGGTGCCCAGATCCGGTCGTTGACCCTGTCATGTAACCCACCCACACCATAGGACACCCTGTGTTCACCTATCGTTAGGCACTTGGTATTGAGGCGACCTTGGCCATGTGCCCGCCCTTGTAAATGCCTCGCCCTCTGGCAAACCTTGTCGATCCAGCGCAAATGGCACGATGGCCTCACAACAAGTGCCTTCATGCAGTCGTTGGCCTTGTGGGTGGCCCAGCCTCTTCGTCGCGCCGCGGCGCAGTTGTACACTTGGCCCAACCCTATAGGCTGGCATCTCCGGGATTTAGACTTGTGATACTGATTCTGCCTCATGGTAGCCTGTTCTCGTCGCTTCCAGGGCGCAAAGAAGTAAGCCTAGGACTATCCTGAGGACACTCGGGGGTCACCTCATGTCAGTGGCTGAGGACGGCCCCTACGCGGCCTCCTGACGTCTCACACATGATGCGGTGTGTGATGTAGACGGCGGCTACCACGATGACATGACATGAGTGGCTGCTTGTGCTCTGTCCAGACGGTCAATAACTATGCGCACCTGCCTGTCGAAACCGCAGAACTATCCTAGGCATGGTGATTTTGATGGTCAACAGTGACTTGACAATGCCACGGCACCAGCGGCGGGATCTCTTCCGCAATTATAAAAAAAACTTCGACCTCTCTCCTTTCACCAGTCTGACTGTGATAATGTCATAGCTCCTCTCTACTGCCTGACTTTACTGCCTGACCTAATTATCAGACCGAACCAACCTTTATGCAACCTATCATGCCCGGCAAGACTCCCTACGACAGTCTGTATGAGTCATTGGGGGACCCGTTCTGGAAGAACCATGAAGAAGCGCCCCGGATTCTTCGGTGGGTACGCACTGTCGATGCCATTCACAACTGGCTTGAAGAATCAAAAGAGCACTACGACCACTTCATGGAACAACACAATCGAGAGACGAAGAACTTTCATCTGCCGGCCGACTATATCGACGAGAGATTCGAAGATATCTGCATGTGTCTTGATGGAATGGATCCCTATATTCCGAGTGCGTTAGAGGGTGGAACACATGAGGAGCGCGTTAAAGAGGTGGCTGAACATATTACGGATGAGCTTTGGAGCGGCGACCTCGATTTCTTGGGGTTGTTTTCAGACCTGATCGATGAGGTGCTTTCGAGTGGTGACGAACGGCTTATGGAACTTATTCGGCCAGTGAGTGAACTCGCCTTCGCCTACGATACAGTCAAAGTGTACCAGCACAGATACTGCGAGCCTGGCAATCTAGTTCCCGGTGGTCGGCAGAAGAAGCCTCAATGGCAGGGGTTGCTGTTGGAATTGATCATCATCTTTGTATGGGCAGTCATCGTGTTCACCCTCGTCGGACTAGCCGTGGTAGCGGCAAACGAAATTTCTATGTACTTCGAGGGCAAGTAGCTAGTTCCCCTTTATTAATATGACTGTTTTTCGTTCTTAGTCCGTACACACATGGCCTTAGCCTCGTGTCCTGTATCAAGCCCGATCAGGTCACTAGTACTGGGTAGTCTATTAAGTAGAATCAATCTATTTACTTATATTCCCAAGCTTTGGTGTACCATCGGCTAACAAAGTTACTTAACGTCGACTACGGGACTTATACCCTCGTCGTGTCTCTTTAGAGTCAGCAGGTTCTGACTCTTCACCATCGCTCTCATCTGTATCAACGAAGGGGCAATTTATTCGTTCGTGTTCCTCCAGATCTTCCCTTTCGTACTGTGCTTGGTGAAGCTTGCGGAATTTCGAGTAGCCTAGTAGGTACTTATTCGACTTTGTCAAAGAAGGTTGTCCGATTTTAAATCGCCAGCGGCAGACGGAGTCCAGTTGCAAAATTACTCTAGCTGGGACGCCAAAGCCTGATAAGTTACCGTGCTCCTTGTGGTAGTTTTTCGCCTCGAGAACTGTCTCCCAGGCCCGCACGAAAGTTTTAATCTTATCTGTTCTGGCCCTTATCTCATCATTCGACAATTGAGATATCATTTCCTCAAAGAGCTTATTTTGTGTTCCTTCTTTAGTAGCTTCCTGTATCTCTTTGAAGTCCCGCCGTTCGAGCCAGTTAAACGTCTTGTCCTCTTCTTCTACCCTACCATCAATCCCTTTCTCAATATTCGGTTCTTCTTTATCCCAGGTATACTCCAGATCCCAGTGAAACATAAGTTTTACCAGGTCTTTATTACCAAGCATTGTGGATAAATTTAATTCAAGGAAATAAATAAGGAGACTAGCTTCCACTCTTTTTAATAGTCGTAACTAAACCTTAGAAGTAAGTGGTGGAAGAGGTGGTAAGAGATAAGATAGTAAAATGTAAAATGTAAATACGGGAGAAGAAGTGTACATAAGTTGATTAAATACATATTATTCATCACAGCTTTTCTTTCATTATATATCTATTTTTAGCTTTTAGTCTTTACTGCGCTTGCTCCTATAGACTTTTAATTTCAACCTTCTAAATTTAAGCTCCTGCTTTTCGACCATCAGACACCATAAGCAGCCCAGCTGCACGACGAAACATCTCCGGGATCGCAGCATCATCCTTTACCGGCGATAAGCCTTGTTGACTTCCAAGTTCAAGACCTCAGTCAGGGCACCAACCGTCACGCAAGCATCCTATATTCAGATACTATCCCAATCTCAACCAATGCAGCACTGCTAATCACAAAAGTGATTTACTGATGCCAGGGGTTGACTAGTAAACAGATCAGAGGTGCTGGCAGTCTAAGAATAGAACTGGTTGTAACGTCGACTACGGCACGCCGTCAAAAGTGGGGAGCCCCGTGCAGGCAACTCTGGCACCGCTCCGCTGCTCGCGAGCCCTGGACGCCCTCTCGCTCCTCGCACGCTATCAACCACCATCAACATCCGAACAAGTCGATATCATCGGATGGCTGTATCATGCCCATAATGGTACTGTGCACATCTAAAAAGCGATTGCGGTATGTCCAGTACTATCAAACCCAAGGTGTCAATTCCCCAGCCTCGTTTGGGCCGAGTACTCTGGCTGCCCAGGTGGTGCGTCCACCCACCAACCTTGTGTGCCAGTTATGCCGGTTGTGGCAAGGATGGTTGCGCTCGTGTCAAAAGTGGGCTGCCAACACTGGCCGGCGACAAATCTAGCCTTCTCGGCAATTCTGCCATTGGCTGTTGGTGCAAAACAGCCTTAGATGATGCCACACACGCGAGAACTGTAACAGTGCTAGCGCCAACACGAGGCTGTGCCAGAAATCACGTCGCGCGATTGGTCATTGACAGCGGTAATCAGGCTCTTTCATGTTACACGATTTAGTAGTTGATGCTCTCGCCAGCGTGCTAGACAGCAGTCCAAATATAAATATCGGCTCCCCTCTCGTGTCGCCAGCGGCTTTCGCGCTGAGCACCCAGGCATCCTTTCAATCTATTATGTCTACACCGCTAGCCGCTATGTCCTGTGGCCCTTCACCGTCGGGATCCCAGAGCACTCCTCATCGCATCATGACCACGGAAACGCCATGCTCTGATCCTCCATCTCTCGATCCTCTATCTCTCGATGACGATAACTCCACCGTCTTCGAGAATTCACCTCCTACACCTTTCAAAATAAGCCCGGTGGCTATCGAGAATCTTTTGTCGAATAGCTCAAGCAACAACGCACTTCAGGCAGCACCGAGCCTACAAAAGCGGGTGGATGTCATATTTCACGCAATTTCTCGCCGCCCGAGCCGCCTTTGCTTTTGTTTGTGGACGATAGGCAGTTTTCACAGCATGACACTCGCCCAAATGGAGGAAGAGATCTCGACGCGTTTCGGATCGTTGCACAGGTACCTGGAATTTACGTTGCGAACTCAAGGTACTACGCATATCGGAGAAATGGTTTGTCGCGGTGGGGAAGACCAGTTTGACGCTGTAAAGCGGCACTTTACTGCTATTATTGAGGAATACGCTGCAGACAAGCCATGCGGAGAGATTCCGGTTGTCAACATCGACATCGAGCTATTACTAAACGCGGACTCGGCGCGGCTACGGGAAGTTACGAGAGACATCCAATTCGACTGGTGATAGATAGATTCCGAACCCCGCTCTCGGTGAATGTGTCTCGCAAGCCTTAGAGGGATGGGATTTTGACGCGGTTGTTTTTTCGTGAGAGATAGCAGGGTGACGATACACACGTAGATGAGAGAACCTCTCAGGTTAAATCGATACTACCTTTCTTCTATACTTGAGATGTGAAACTGATGAGTACCTTTAAGAAATACTAATTATTACTGTCCTTCTACTCAACTTAGCTGCTGTAGAATCGGTCTAGTAATTAGGCTCCTAAGTGGACGTTTTCAACCTCTGGACTTTTAATTTTAACCTTCCGCTTTTCAAACTGTTAAATACCTCTGCAGGTCACCAAAAATTTCCATCGACAACGTTTGGAATAGCTGTAGATTATGTAAACGCGCCTAGGATGTTAGCCCCAGAGCGAGCCACGGTCTCCTGAGCTCGAGCATGCCGTCCTGCTTAGGCTTATAACCGCCAGCGCGCGTATCGCGCGCTTGCTACGGAACATCTGCATCCTTGTTGTGCGACTCTTGGCAGAGCAGATGGTAATGAAATCCGTGTGCTCGCAAAGCTTTTTAATTAGATGCAACAGGTTATAAAGTAAAAGGATTTCTGAGTAATCATTAGTGAACATGTTCAGGTTGAGATATCACTTAAGGTACTATAGTAGCTTCCTTGCTCTCTGCGATGTCGTCCTCCTCGCTCTCCGCGGTGTCGTCCTCCGAGATATCGAGCTTGAACCTGTATGGCTTCTCACGCCAGAAAACCTCCTTGTAAACACCATAATTACCTAGCGCCATATCTGGTAGCCACCAGCCATTAGAGTACTCCGAGATAAACGCCTTGAAGAACGCTTTTGAGCCGGTAACCATGCCCGTTACCTCGTTGTATAATGTACCGGAATACCATAAGAAGGTGATAAATACGTGGTACCTCCTCCTCTCGATATCATATTTCTTCTGGAGGAGCTCCTTAGTCCACTCGTACTTGGGAAATTCGCGTGACAACATGTCAAGAAGCTTATCCCATACAGGCTCCCAACTTTTATCCCAAACAGGCTCCCATAGACTCGGCTCATTTGAGTTAAGCAGTCCTTCCTCCTTACATAACAACAAAATCTCCATGTATCGCTTCGTGATTCCATCGCGTACAGGCCGATCGATTAATGGCGACGATGTTTTTAACTTGCCACGGCGCTTCTTAGCTGTAGGGGTCTTTGGCGCCGACGAGGTAGCTTTCCTCTTCGTGACTTGGCTGACTTCTTCGAAGGCATCGTCGTCGTCAGGGGCGCTCTCGTTATTATCAGACAACACTTCAACTGAGTCAACACTATCAACCTCCTCCTCGGCCCCGAGGTCGCTATGGTCTCCCAACACTGTAATGGTGTCACGGGCACCACTAATGGCCTGCTTCGGGCTAGCGTTCGGCGCCATTCGAGTGGGTATAGGGGCAACGGATCGATGGTGGTCGATGGTGGGTCTTGTTTGTTGCAGTTCGTGCCTATTCGAGCCGGAATTCTAGAGTGACAAATATACCTGAGGTTAAAGGCAAAGGTGCTCCTCTGGTCGCCAGAGGAATAGTTACGCTAGGTGGTGGGTCGGGGCAATATTCCGCCGACGAGCGGGGTACAACAAGGCTGTAAGTACTGGAAGAAGCTAGGGTCGGTTCAACGGTCGACCAAGCCAACAACCGCCTTGCATCTCGAACAGGAGTAACGGCCGCGAGGATTGGCCTGTGTGTCAACCAACCGTGTGCTGCATGTAAAATGCGACGATGCAGCTGGGCTTCCGGCTGCTGGTCTAGTAGACGAGACGAGCGTGGCAGTGCACAAGGGACGGGAGCGCGTGTGACCAACGGCTCATGGGACCCGCGTCCCTGATTTGCCAGTCTGCAAAAGTGGTGAATCATCCATGGCCCCAGCTGGTTATAAGACAGGTGCCACATGACCTTCTGGCCGCATAAATGGCCGATCCAGTTTGTCAGGCAATCTGACCACGCCCGCAAAACCCAGCCGGTTACAAAACAGGCGGCTAATGAAGGCTGGCCACGCACTTCTTGGCCGCATAAATGGCCGGGCCACTTTGTCATGCATCGGAAGACCAAGCCCGCAAAACCCAGCCGGTTACAAAACAGGCGGCTAATGAAGGCTTGCAGACTTGCATGCTTGCATGATATTCTGCATTAGTGGCGACACACCTCTTAGCCGCATAACTGGCCCTCAAACCCTCAGTTGATTGCCCGATGCTTGGTTCCGATTTGCAAGCGTTGCACGGTACCAGGTATGCCACATCTGACCAGCTGTGCCAGGCGTCTGCGGCCACTACTCACAATGTCGGAGTCTAGGAAGAGGCCGACTGCGACCTCGTTCAGAGAGTGCATTAGGAAGGTTCTGTGAACCTTGTGAGCTGTCCTTGCATCCGCTGCTGATCCCGAACAAGAAAAGACAGACCAATCCTGAGCGCCAGTTTGAGGTAATGAGGACCTTGCATTGCTCCGAGAGTGGGCAAGGACAGGATGAAGTGCTGCTACGTCAAAGCTCTGCCAACTCATGACAATCGTGGTAGTCGATCTGTGCTTATTTGTTCGCACGTAACACCCTTGCAGCGGTGCCTTGCCCCAGGCACACTACAGACAGGACTCCTAGCCTCGTTGCCCGCCACAGGTCAGACCGAGTCCCCGCCATGTTGTTCCCACGCCTGTCCTGCAGCACCCCAAGCATATCTACCTGACGATTGATGGGTAGGTGCCATATACCCTGCTCCACCGGCGACAAGATGTGGGTCGCCCTCGGAAGACAAGGACGGAAGCCAGCCGCTAGGTTGGTTTGCAGGAGACTGTAGTAAAAAATTAGTAGTTTTCCCACGTCCCCCGATCGGTCTAACATACTGGTATATGATCCAAGTCCTGGAGATGCTGCAGCTTAGAGAATGAGTCCCGGGACAATTGTGTCGGGCGTTGGCGCTCTTCAGCAGCGAGACTTCGGGACGGAGCTTGTGCGCGCTGGAATCTTTGGATAGGGGTCGGACAGGGATCGTCAAGCAAGTACCGGGCAAGATGCAGGCACGAGGAGCTCGAAGCTCGCTTGTTGTGATCGAAGACGAGCATCTGTTGTAGAGTGCGGCCCAGATAGCTCACGTGAAGGCTTGCCTCCTTTTCGACAGCCTCAAACCATTCTCTCTCCCCTTCTGGCCCTTTGTGGTAGGGTAAGCCATAAGCCATTTCCAACACAACAACACCCAGGCTCCAGACATCGACGGCATCTGTGAGAATGGCAACACTTGACTGACAAGCCCTCTCAGCTTCTCGCTTCGTCCGAGCGTGTAAGCCAGACTTGCTTCTCGCCCCAAGATTGGTCTTTTCCGGCCTGCTTTTCTTCTCAGCGCTTGGGGTCGACTGACGCATCTCGGGAGCCCAGTACACAGGCGTGCCGCACTTGGTTACAAGTTCGCTGCCCTCCACGGGTTTTTTTGAGAGCCCGAAGTCAGATAGCACAACATGGAAATCATCCTGACTGCGCGCTGTAATGAGAATATTTCCTGGCGAGATGTCGCGGTGGGTGATTTGTTTCTCGTGTAAATAGGCCAGCGCGTCTAAGCACTGTAGCAATATCATGCATGTTTCGACGTGACTGAAGGGGTTCTGTTGGACGATATTTCCCAGGGGGTAGTAGTCCATGTACAGCGTCGGCACAGGACTGTATTCAAAATCGAGTAACCGCATGATATGATCCTATAAGGTCAGCGGATGTCATCATCAGCGCTGATGCAGCATACTCACATGGTCAACGGAGCGCATGTTGTCAATCTCGCGTCTCCATCGTTTCAAAGACTCCTGGTCCTTTAGCCCATTCCCTAAAACTCTCAGGGGTGTCTTGCGAGCATATTGTCGGCCGGTGCTCACGTCCCACACGCGGTCGACCCGCCCGAAGCCTCCCACCCCGAGGTCCTCGATTTTCAGCAGAATTCGAGTGAGAATAGGTGTCTGTGCCGTGCTGGCAGCCGCAGTGCGCCTGCGGGAAAGGTCAAAGCCCGCCAGGAGCTCGTCTGGTTGCGCTGTTCCTTCGCGAAAGCGAGCAACCCTCTCGGCATGGGAGCTGTCCAGCGTGAAGGGATTGACATCGATAAGCATGGCAATGTCTCGACGGGGTTTGACGGTTATAGCCTTGTTCTGAACCTCGGCAGTCCCTCCTATTATCCATTGGAAACCAATCTTGTTTCTTCCACCAAACCCATCATAATCAACTGTGGTACCATTTTTTGAACCAAGGTCGCGCACGATCAGCCGGTCACGCTCGTCAAAAGTAATAGCAAAATGGACGTTGCTGATTTCGGACCTCCTCAGGACAAAATCACAGCTCTTGGCGGCCCCAAACACGAATCCAGCCTTGGTTCTTGGGCCTGAGCTGAACCTCAACTCCAAGCACATCGATGAATTTTCCGGAGCGGCTGTCGACTCGCGGCTACCTCGGTGGTATGGTTCCTCTTCGGGGTGGGCCTGAACAGACTCATTTAGACTTTCTCTGATCATTTCCGTAACATGGTGGTTGCCGTCATATGCATATAAGTAGGCAATGAGATCCGTATCGTGATAAGACATGGCTGTCGTGGTGATGTTTCGTCCGTCTAGTTGCCCATCATGTAGGCCTGTGGCGGGGCCGACAGAGCACTTATAAGTGTCGCATGGTACCTTGTGGCTTTCTGGAGACTATGCGGGAACCCTTGGAACTCCGCACAGTGCAGGTGTCGATGGTCTCACATATCCCTAGTAATGTACAGGACGCCGGGCTACTCCCTGGAGACGCGGCAGGCGTAGCACCATGATAACGACCTCGCAGCGCTTGGCGGCGGTAAATCGAAAATTGTGGCGTGCACCAACAGTAGCTGGTTCGCTGATCCGTGCGTGGTGTTGCTTGGCAGGCTAGCCCTTTAGAGAGGTGCTTACCTACTCACGGAGGTTGCTCTCCTCAGCAAGGCGATGACCACTCCATTTGAGCCACCAGACAACCAGGACGGTGCTCACTTGTTTCGCGGCAACGCATCACCGCAGAGACTTGTATAAATCGACGACGAAATGACGGCTGCAACGGTGGCGCCCCTAGCTTGCCAACTCAATGCGCTTACTGACGCCGAGCTCGACCAGTATCTCGAGCAGCACAATCGTGTAGTCAGCGTCCAAGATCCAGGTCAGCTTCCCGAATCTTTGATCGAGCGGCTTCGGTAAGTTGCCCACTCTATCAGATTTCTGCATCAAGCACCTGCTCACACACGAGGAGGGACCGTGCCCGACGCGCGAGAGAAGAGCCGGCTCTCGACCTCGATCAGTTGAACATTCGCCTCATCGCGGCAGCACAGCAGCCCACGCCAGAACGATCACTATCCCACTCTCGAAGTCCTACCTGCTCCCCACCCCCCATCGAAGACAAGGAGCGGCAAGAGTACGAGGCGCTTGTGCGCGCCGGTGGCCGACCGGGCTACCCCCTGGATATGATCGAAGACGTGTTCCGCAATCCAACAAAATATCGCAACATACTGCTTCCCTTCCTGACAACGCCGTCAGACTGGGAATGCCCAGTTGTATTCACAAAGCAGCTTGGCAGATGGTCTGCCTTCCGCGCGTGGCAGTATGCCGTGAGAGGGTCACAACCCAGCCGGACTCAGCATCGTACATTACTCCCCGAGGAGTGTTTGCAGGCTCTCCAGGATTTCAACGAGGCAAGGGGAGACAGCAGCCTGGCCACATATGCAGAGGCCGCGAGGCGTCTTGTGCTTGACCCTCATGGCTTAGACGACAGGTTCGAGCCTACGGTGGATCCCCGACAACAAGATGAACTGTCGACATGGCTGGAGTACCTTGTGTTCAAATACTGCATGTCTGACTATTGTCAGAGACGTGTGACAACTCATCAGACACGCTACGACAAAGCCTGGGCAAGACTGGCCTCTCTCGGTGTTTTGTGGCCTTCGGAGGTCAAGACTCGGCGGGTTGAGGACAACACCCTACAGACAACGTGCAGAAGGACAGAGGCAGAGGTCGAGGCGGAAATAAGGAATGCACAGGGGTTCCAGCTGCGGGATGAGCTGGCGACCGGAAACGAAAACGAATCATCCGAGGCTGTCACGGCCTCGCTGGTCGGGGCCAGGGCAAAGCTGGAGCGGGTCAGGACACGGCTGACTGCAGTCGATGAATTTTTCAAGGAAACAAGAGATCACAGAGCCCATGGGTCCTATTGGAAGATGATTGCGGATGTTCACACCAAAGAACTGCCCTGGGTCTTTCAACAGCTCCCTATGGTGCGGGAAAACACGCGGAGATGCACACCCAGGAACACAAAGACGCAAGCACCTCTTCGTCGCAGTTCGCGGATTGCCAGTCTGCGCTTGGCGAAAAGGCCTGCGGGTCAGGTACCATCACACAAGTCGATACCACCCTCGCAGCAGCCCCAGCTGGCGGGGGCCGGCCGACGAAAAAGGCGAGCTGCAGCGGGTGTCTCCGCCCAGCCCTTGATATCAGCAGCTTTCTCGGATGGGGTTCGGAAACGACGGCGTTTGGGATGAACATCTCGAGCGCCCCAGGGAGGAAGATCTTCAAAGGGCTGCTATTATCCAAATCTAGATCACCTTCTTACAGGAACTCTACTGGTTTCTGAGCATGACCCCAGTTATCCCACAACATATATCTACACGAGGGCTAGCTGACTTAAGCCGCTGCAGAGCAGACAGCCCAAAGGCTATTGTATGGGTTATGAAAGATTTCAAAAATTCGCTTAGCAGCAGTCCAGAGCTTGTATATCAACGGAAATCACATTTGGTTAATTATGACCTCCGTCCTTGACCCCTGGCAGCTTTGATTTGACTTCTATGAACAAACACTATGTGATGCCCACTTGCTTTAGACAAACCCAGGCACGCCATCATTGTAAACATTATCGTTAGACTATATTTAAGATATAGCAATTTCCACAAAGGAATTGGCTGTTCAGGTGGCAGGGCTGTGAGAAATCAGGCATCTACTAAGTAGTCTCGCAGCCTACATGTGTCCGTCTATTTTAAGCGTGGTCTAAATTTAACCTGCACCAATTACAAGATATTATAATTTAACTACCCACACTGCAATAAGACTTACAACCAACTACAAAAGGCTGATCACCACCTCAGCTAGCATTACATATTCAAATTCCGGCTTCTCTTTCACAAGGCCCTCAAGATTTGCAGTACCATCAACTTTATAATAAAAAGAATATCTCTATTATAACCTCAACTACAACTATTAAATCAGTTTTATCCAATAATTGATACTTCTCGCTCAATATGTCTCTTGATCATACAAAAGAGCTTGTACACAGATGGTACATGCTTAAGGCAGATAAGAGACTTAAGCCAGAGGAGGCTGATAACATCGGAGCAGTGCTTGTGAAGTCAAAGTCCAAAGTCAAGTCCCAAATCAATAAACTCATAGACATCCACAATCTTGACTATTTCCTCCAAGTCCGCGCCCAAATTCAATCTCTTGATATATTCTGGAGACGCATCATTCTGGTCAAGAAACATATGGACAAGGTACGCGCTAAGGGTGAAGAGTTCCCATTCAACAGAATAAATATACGACACTTTCTTATCGGCCTCCTGATTATCCCTGATCGTGTACACATTGGTCTATCCGACGGTGCAGGTTGGGCTAAAGAGGCCGAAAGTGTCAAAAATCTGGAAGACCTGCAAGAACGTAGGTCTACAAGAACAAAAGATGAGGCAAAGAGAGGGAGAAAGATGGGAAGATACAAAGTATCAAGGGATGCTTCCAGCGAGTCTGCCGCTCGCCTTTGGTTGCAGAGCGCTTCCGACACGGAGTCTGACTCTGAAACTACCGAGGACTCAACATCGTCTAAGTCTCTTAACTTCAAGAAGGCAAAACGCCGGTCGTATGCTACCGAGGACTCATCATCTTCTGATGAGTCTGTTAACTTCAAGAAGGGGGAGCGCCATAGAAGAAAAAATGTCAAGGGTCGTGCTAAGCCCCATGCTGAAAACACACAACGGCAGGAACAAATAAGGAAGATGATAGAGGAGGAATTGAAGCTTTGTCCTCTAGATGATGAGTACTGGGGAGGAAGACTACCAAAGGCTTTCACACAAAAGTTTTCACGATTAGCTCTCAGCCCTGAGTTCGAGGATTCACCTTCTTCTTCCGAGGAGTCTACCGTATCGAGCAAGAAGACACACCGTGGAAGGAGGACCACCAAAGCTAGCAGACGCCAGCGGCAGCATGCAGAGAAACCGGGCTCCAAGCATGATAACGTATCTGTGACAACGCAGAAAAGAACAAAACAAGGATCTTCAACAACAGGCAGACCTCGGAAGGAGCTTAGACAGAAGACGAAGCCTAAGGGGACCAGAACCAAGGATAGCCAGGCTACTAAGGAGTCTGCTGCGTCCGACAACGATGACACTGCTGGCAAGGAGTTTGAGTATGCTGCCGAGGACTTAGCTTCTTCTTGTGGGGAGTGGGGGGCATCGAAGAGTGGGAGGAAGAATACACGATGGGGGCGATTAGGGGAGATCATGAAGGAAATGGCTGATCCTCTCGCTGATGAGAGCTCGGAAGGAAAACTTTCCAAGGCTAACAAGAAAAAGAGTGCACAACGGCGGGCCAGAAGGAAGCTTGTTCCACTCAAACCAGATTGCTCCAGTGAGAGAGGAGAAGACAAAACTAGAGAGGAAGACAAAACTAGTGAGGCAGACGAAACGAATGAGGGTAAATGGACCAGAACAAAGCCTCTTTCGCCTAAATCGAATCCCTTTTCTAAGGAGACAACTGAGGCGATAGGGTCGGATGACGATGGCATTGGGAACCAAAATAGATCGGGTGCATGGACAGAGTAATAGAGAAATGAAGTTAGTATATATACTTTACTTAGTGCTAATTAGAAATATCATATCTATTACCTATGCTTTAAGGTATAGTTCAGCCCTCCACGCATGAAGCATCCTAGAATCTATAGCTATACACAACACTGATCAGTGCCATTGGCTGATCACTTCCCAAAATGTCTCCAGACAACGTCGCGGGTTCACCTACACGCAGGGAGACGGAAGGCCCCCATTTCCTCAAACTAGCAGCAGATACAAAGACGGCTCCCAAGGTTTCAAGCCCCTTGCCAAGAAAGCCAGTCAAGAGTTATGGGGTTCCAAACTCAAAGGATATGTTCCAAGGTTGATCTGGCGCCAAAGCCCCTCAAGTCTCTCGGATGTCCAGTCTAGAGAGCATTGATGCTCCTTCGGTTCCCAACTTCTATCCTCATAATAGCTACTACAGGTCAATAGTAGAGAGAGCGACGTTATATCTCTGTGAAGTTAATAACAATTTAGTAGGTACTACCCCTTTGAGTGCAACAGCCTTGTTGAGTGTTAAGGGGGAAGAGAAGGTGCGGACTAAGAGATATTAGGCTTACACTGCTGGCTCTTAGAGTGTGGGCTCTACGGTGTAGGTAGTATCTATATGTTTATTTTAAGCATGGGTTAAATTAAACCTGGTGTGTAAGACACCATAATTTGACTACTCGCCAGGTTTAATTTAAAAATAAGACTGGGGCCCAGCTGCTCTAAGCTTACTGCTGCCTTAGTAGACAGGCTCTATACTTATAAAACCCAACTTTCCCTTTCAAATTACTTAAAGTGAGCACTGGGCTTAAATTATCTATAAGGAATCATTTACCAAAGAACACCGCTGTTGATTGATACCTTAATAAATAACTGTTGGATCGATCTTTTTTAATTATTTACGTTCAACATGTCTTTAGACTGTGCGAAAGACCTTACAGAATCATGGATTAAGGCTGAAGCTGATCCTTCAAATACTACACTTATGCCCGTCGAGGCTGATGCTATTAGGAAAGTGCTCATAATGTCAAAGTCCGAGATAAACCTCAAACTCGATAAGATCATGACCATGAGAACTTTGCAAGATTTCCTTGAGGTCCAAACACAGATTAAGTCGCTTGAGATATTTTGGGCACGTATCGTTCAGAAAAAGAAAATACTGGACATAGGCCGGCGCAACCCGTATAAGTCCGGTATGGATCAGCAACAATGCCTTATCGGCCTTCAGATCATCCCTCGGCGTTTAAGCATTGGTCTGTCAAATATTGCACCATCGGATCCTAAAGTGGAGAAAAAAATCAAGGAACTCCTAAGTCAAGTCAAAAAGCCTGATAGCAGGCACGAGGAATCCGCACGCGAGACCAACTTAGGCGGAGACCATGGTTCTGAAACGACAGAAGATGAGCCCGAGAGAGGAAGAACGACTAAGAGATCTACCAGGCCAGGTAAAGCTTTTAGGGACGCTTCCGAGGAGTCTGCTACTCGCCGTAGAAAGCATGCTGCCCAAGACTGTGTGGCCAAGGACTCGACTTCCGAGGAGTCCAGTATAGCGAAGAAGAGGAAGCGCCGTGGAAGACAGACACAGAGGACGAGGCATAAGGGGAAAAGCGCCGAGGATAGCACTTCAGCTGACTCTGGTACTTCTGACGACGATATCACTACTGGTAAGGAGGCTGAGTCTGCTGTTGCCGAGGACTCAGGCTCTGACTCATATGAAACAGGCCAATCTCGACTTGATTCTTCTGCTTCCGAGGAGTCTGCCGTATCGGGGAAGACGACACACAGTGGAAGGAGGAACACCAAGGCCAGCAGACGGCAGCAGTGGCAGACGGAAATCCCACGGGAGAAAAAAACGACGTCAGCTTCTTCATCAACAGGCAGACCTCGAGATACTTCCAAGGGGCTTACACAGAGAACAAGGCGTCAGGGCAAGACAACCGATGATGATTATGGGTTTACTGCTGAGTCAATAGCAAAAAGTCCCGTGTTATACGACTCTTTCGTGAACGCGAGGAAGTTGATCGAGGCGCAGGGTATAGATTTCGATGAGGCGATGAAAAAGCGTCTAGAAGCAAAAGCAAGCCGAGAAGCCTTGTCTGCCTCAAGTGAACCCCTTCTCTAAGGAGTCGACTGAGGCGATAGGGTCGGATAGCGACAGCGATGGGAGCCAAACATAAATCGGGAGCATGAACACAGAATAGAAACATAGTGCCAGATGGAAATATTATATTCGTTACCTATAATGTATGCCTGGTTCACCCACTCCACGCATCAAGCATCCTAGTCCGTACTTTCTCTTCCACCTTATCCACTGCTTCCTGGATGGCGTCCCACATCTCATGTTCGTCAACAAAGTCGACAGCCAACTCCCCGAACTCCATCCCTACATATTGTTCCATGTGTTCGATGGTCGGATATTCGGCTAGCGACTCGTCGAGCCTCCGTTCTAGTCTTGAGTTGTGGTGCGCCCGCATGTCCCGCGAGAATTGTGCCAGTCGCTCGTCGAGATAAACTTTCAGCTTTTCGGAAATAGTCTCGGAGACAGAGCTCGTGTGGGACCCTGTCTCGGCCCCTGAAGGCGTGGGCGACAACGTGTCTGAGGCCGCTCGAGGCGGAGGACTCTTCGGGCGTCGGGTTTCCGTCTCGCGGCATTGCGCCTCTTTGAGCTCCTGTATGGTAGCCCTGAGTCTTGCATCAATCGCCGCTGCGGCGGCAGTGGACGCATGCAATTGCTCGATCATCGCGCCCGCCTGATCCCATGCTTCACGCAGATGATCGAGTCTCCCTGCCTTGTTATCTGATCCCTCACCCTTGCGGGACTGTGGGGCATCATCGCCGAGGCTAGGCCGCAGTCGTTTTCGCGAAGGATTGGCCGCGCCAGGTGGGATAGTGTCATTGTATGACGGGGGAAGGTCTGCGCCCGGCGGGGAGCCTGCATCATCACCAGCTCTGCTGTCGTCCTCGGCATCGCCTTTGGTGACGGGCTGACCGAACGTCTCGCTAGGCGGGACGATCCTGCCGCCCTTGCCACCGTAGAGTGTCTTCAGATCCAGGTGCGCGGGGCTGTCGGCGACCCGGAGAAGACTCTCCGAGGAGTCTGCTGCGTTGGGAAGGGCTAACACTTGAGCTGTAGAAACATGTTCCCACAAATCGTTACCTGACGGTAGGTAGATGATAAATCTGGAAGACTGAGACAGCATTCGCATAGTGCCGAGCAATCGTGCATCAGGCGGTGTCTCCGGATTCAAAGCCTTGGTAGCCAAGGGAGCAATGAGGATACCCGCTGGGTTAGCGAGGACGAGTTGGAGGCGGGCTTGTGACGGTTGTATTCTTGAGAACAGCCGTCTGGGAAGATCCGGTCGCTGGTGGAGGGAAAGAGAGACGAATTGATCAGTTGGTATGTCGAGAAGGATGGCAGTGATCCCAGGATTGTCTCGCAGGACAACTGATACACGGAGCCTGAGGGACGAAACACCGTTCTTGTCGTAAGAAAGATGCAGAGAAACAGGCTGCAGGAGTTCCGACGTGTAGGCCGGTGACTGTTTGACGCCCCCATCGTAGGTGTCGATGAGGCAGCCATCGATGCGACGTTTGTTGGAGCCGCCATAAAGCGAGAAAATACTTGAAGGCGGCGCAGCCATTGTAAACCTTCAGATCGAGTGGAAAACTGCAAAAGTAATTAGTCAAGACTCCTTCCCAGCAAAGGATGGACAAATTCGGAATCCCCTGCGCGAGACAAGCATCATTGGTTGGATGACACGAGAGATACACAGGCTGCCCACCCTCCCAGGCTTTCTGTGGTGAAGTAGAGCAGCCTTGACTCTGGGACCCTGGTGTGCCCGGTGGCGCTGCAAAGACTCCCCTCAAGTGATCCAAGTCTCAATCGTGCACACGCAGTTCCACTCCGTGCTGCATAAAGCCCAGATCCCAGCCGCAGTCACAAAGTGTGTACTCCAGGCAAGGTCTGTAGCGTGGCAATAGCAGCGCGATCGAGACGAGGATCGAAGTGGTAGAGGGGGAATTCGCGTCTGCCGTCTGGGCAACGGCGGCAACCAAGGACGGCTAGTTCTGGCAACTCAGTACCAAGTGCGCCCGGTTGTGAGGGTGATATGGCGCGGCTGTACGAAGCTGTGTGCTGCGTAGTGCAATGCAGTACTGCTTTGTCTTTCGAAAAGGCGGTTCGGGTTGAAATAAAGCGTGCATGAAGACTAGAACGTCCAGGAGAGTGTGATGAGGTAAAGATACCGATGTGGGTGTGATAAGAGCGAGTCCTCGTGTGCACAATGAAATGTGACAGGCTGGGGACGGAGCTGGCAATATGTGGAGTGCACCGCTTTCGCGGGGTGACTATTGTCCGAGAAGTTCACTTCCCGCGGTAGGCGCCCGGTGGAATGTATCCGGGAGGGAGCTTGCGTGAGGGATCTCCCCTGGCAGGGGTATGCCACGTACACTCTCATTGCGGGAGATGACTTGCCAGCTGGTGGGCCCCAAGCCACCGACCTGCATGTCCGCGGTTCAACGCAGCGTATCATTGGTGGTGGGCACTCCTTGGTGTCCAATTGGTTCTCCCTGGCCCAGTGAGGTGACACTTGTCTTGACCACGGCCACATGTATCCGTACGTAAAATACAGCAGTGGGCCAGGGCCCAGCCACACGTTTCCCAAAAACGGAGTCATTGCAGTGCAACGCTCCTCCGCTCGTAGTGCCCGGGCAGGCAAGCGTGGACACGGCGCGGCCAAGCTACCCGCACAGATACCACGCCCAGCCGCTCGTTCTGAATGCTCACATGCTGGTGAGGGCAGTCGACAACCTTCCACGCCCAAACTGGCATCTGACCAGCGAGACCATCCTGGCGGCTGGCGGCACGAAGGAACTTGCCGGCGCAATGGATGTAGACTGGTCAGGTAGAAGCCACCTATCTCTACGAGGCCTGCGAGGCCAGCCACACACGACCAGGCGAGGGTCGAGTTGCCATGGCTGCCCGATCCGTCGCGCCTCTCCCTAGCTGCGGGCCGGTTCCCTGAACCATGTGATGTCACGGTCTCGCGGTGGGGTTGCTCCGAAAGCTGAGGTCAAGCCGGCTCGGGAGGATGGACGAACAGCCATCTCTCCTCTCCAAGCCGAGTGATTGTGCCCTTTGTATTATACTGCACCGCCGTCGACCGCTTGCGATCGCATGGAAAGGACGAAGGTCGTTTGATGGCGATGGGGAACGGAGAAGCTGGACTATTTAGCCCATAGCAGACGGAAGGCTGTGTGGCACGGCTGGCCCCGGGTTTTAGCGGGGTGATCCGGGTCAGGTTCGAGCTTGGGCACATGTGCGGTAGATTTCTGGCGGGGTCACCACCAAATGTCACCCGCGACACGATGTCCCTGGCTGCATCATTATTCTTTCACCCAAGGCCTCGGAAACCATGTCGACCGGAGATGCAGACGATGTCGTTCTGGATCCATCCAGTGTTTCCGAAATAATCAAACAAGGTGCAAACGTTGCGATTCCGACGTTGGGCTTCTACTACGAGTATGACGCGACTGTCGGTGCGAAAACCTCGGCCATGATCAAGAGACGCATCGACTGCCAGTCAAAAGAAGGCCTGGACTTCTACGATGCCAACATCCTGAACGACAGTGTAGGTCCTATCTTGAATACCTCCTTGACCCAGCTGACGATTTCCCAGCGCGTACAAGACATCCTCGACTCGTTCTTTCCGCCTTCGTCCCGTATCGTCATGGCGCGTTACAGAAATTTCGCACACGATCCCAACCACATCTTCCAATACAGAGCTGGGGGTGAGGCAGGCCGAGGAGTCTTGGTCGTTCAGCTATGGGCTGAAGAATCAAGAGCTGTTTATTACGCCAAATCGTATAATTGTTCGTCTAACCTAACATCAGCCTCCAACGGCCTGTTCGAAGCCGGTTACGGTGATTTGCAGAAAGCAGGCTGCGAGGGTACGGAAGTGGAGTTCGAACACGGTGGACTGTACGTCAAGACGCCAGCGTGGTGATATTTTCTGACATTCTGTAGAACTTTCCAGGACGCCCGAACTGCCTTCAGTATTGAGAAAGGTGCTCTGAACGCTGCGGTCTTTGCTACGGAAGAGATAGCTAAAAGGTGGCCCCATATGATTTTACTGGATACCCCGGACATCAGTCGCAAGGTTACAGAGATTACAGAAGCACCGGCCGGTGGCGCAAACCTGCCGTCCCATTTCAAGCGCCGGCCCGGGCTGCACGCTCAATTCAAGGCCAGCTGAACTGTCGTAGCAAGCTTCCAAGGAATCATCGCGACCGAGGTCTGTAGCCAGCTGGTTGAGATAAAGTTCGGCAGATATGGCGTCTAATTCGGTGAACTCAAAGGTAGTTGATGGCGTATTGAACCATATAGGGGCCAGAGGGTCGGGTGGAGGACTTCCAGCTTCTTCAATGTTGAGATGATTAACACCTAAGGGTTTTGCCATTATACCTTCTTGTTCAGGGTTCAAATTAGAGGCTTCGCCCAACTCGCCCGTATCAACTTGAGCGCTCTGGGGCGGCTCTTGAGCTGCCTTGGAGGGCTGTCGCATGATGGCCGGATCCTTTCCGGAACTCGACATGACGCCTTCGTCCGACCAAATTGAATCGACTCGAGCCTTCTTGGATGGCTGTGGCGTGTCCGAGTTTGAGTTGACAGCTTCTAGTGGTCTCTTCGCAGGCTGAGCCTTGACCTTCTCCGCTGCTGGCCCATGGCATGCTTGCAATCTTCTCAATTCAGAATGCGCATGTGCTTTTAGATTCGCAAGCAAGACTTCTGTACCACGTGTCTTTGTCTTGTCCCCCACGCACTTTGACTTGCACTCCTGCTGGTGGCGGTCGAAAGCGCTTGCGCTTTCGAACGCCCTAGAGCAAAACGCACACTTTTCGTCGCAATCAATGTCTGGGCCTCAGTCAGTAACTCAACGCTCTGCAGGACGAAAAGTCTCACGCGTCAAATAGTGCCTCGCGAGATTTTTTTTAGAAGGAAACTCCCTGTCGCAAGCTGGACAGCTTTTCGCGGGGGACGGGCCAGCTGTTTTGGTGTGGTGGCTGGCAATGCTCTCGTTTGCCGTGGCACCCTCATCGGTCTCGTCTTCTTCGCCCTGTTTGCCTTGCACGGTCTCGTGCGCTCGACAAGCTTTGAGTCTAGCTAGAATATGCTCTTGTCTAGCTAGAAGATATTTTTCTTCGTTCTGGACTGGTTAGTTTCAAAACGAAAACTGAGAGCTGTGAACTGACTCGGTAAAACTCAAGATGCCTCCGGAGCAAGTCATTTGTGGAGAAGGTTTCCTGACAATGTTGGCACTGCTTGTGTGTGTGGACTTCTTTGGCCATGGTGGTGATAGGACTGATGACGCCTGAACATGCGAGAGGTAGAATCCGCTCGTGGATTTGTCCAGCTCCAACAGCTTTATGCGGGGCGGGTCCTGTCAAATAAGGCTAATTCCCGGTGCGGGGCTAAGATGTGGGCCCTGGCATGTGACTCCATATGGCGTCCACGTCTTCCCGCAGAAGATAGTGGACCCCGTGATGTGAAATCCCGCAGGAAAACGTCAATCCATTCTCGATACTCGTTTCCACGCCGCCGATACTTCCTCACTTTGAGCCTTCATGAGTTCAACTCTTTTCAAAGCCACTACCCCTTGTTGATTCCGAAGCCGATTCTGTTAATTCTTTACCTATCCTACTAAGAGATGCCTGGGAACGAACCCAAATGTGGAAACTGTGGTGGTTCGGGCACGAAGGACGGAATGATGTGTGGCAGTTGCAATGGTGGTCGCGGATAGATGCACTGACAGCCGGCGCTCAAGCATGTGAGGCTGCTATATCCTCTATCAAATCGTCTCGCTCTGACTGGCATCTAGAAAAAAGCGCTTGGCCAGAAGCCGACGAGTTATGCCTGGAACGAAGGGGCAGCGTACCAGCGCCAGGCCTGGAGATGGCTGGAACTATCCCGCTCTCGTTCGTTAGCAAGCACACAACAGTTTACCGTCTTATATAATCTACAACACGTTTTCTCACTTCTCAATGCCTGCTCAGAGAAGGAACGTCCGCTGGAGAGGCAAGGTCTGGGTCGTTCCTCAGGAAAGCGACTAGCACCAAAGTAAGGGCTGGCTCGGAGAGTCAAGGAGGTCTGAAGCAGGGTTGACTTTGGTCTGGAAAATATGCGACTGTATCTGGAGCGGGCGTATAGTTCTGGTTGCAGAAAGGCGCACGCTCTCCTGACATTATCCCCCCCCCCCGTAACCTGGGCACATAATAATAGAACTCACGATCTCATCCAGGCTGCAGATAAAGCCCCTTCTAGCATTGCTAAACGATACAAGCCCACACAGTCTGATGCCCTAATATCCAGCTCTTCCCATCGGGCTAAACTCTTCTACTCCACACTCATGCCTCTTGCCTCTCAGTCATGCTGGAGTCTTGTTGTTCACTCTTCTGATCAGTAAAATACTTCATCTTCCCTTCCTTGTAGAACCAAACCAACTTCGCTCATACTCGCTCTTGTGCCATTCACATTGGGCGAGAGTTGAGTTGGTGAATGGAATCTATGAGAGTGTCGGAGACAGACACATAGTACACAAGTTCTCTGGCTTCAGCAGTGCAGAGGCTGTTGTGCATATGATTAAGGCATCTAGATCTGTCAGCACATCTGATTCAATCACCAAGACATCTCTCTCTGTTTTTGACACCATCAGCTCAAGAGAAACCATCACTGTGAATTACACATAGCGACTGGAAGTGAATTGTCACGGAGTTGGTAGTAAGGTGTCGAGGCAGTGTGACTGATTAATCCTGCATCCAACCAGTCTTTACGGTACTCATTACTGGGTCCATCCACAGACAGGCCTTTGAGATCTGCCAAAATCGATCAACTGAAAATCTATCGTCAGGCTCATGTTGATAAACTCTGTTACTACGCGAGTAGTAATATGCATGTTTGCAATTGCAGATTGAGGTAGCTATGTTATGGGTTATGCGCTGGGCAGGACCCCCATCTCACCTCACGGCCTCTTAGTGCTGCGAGCTGCACAAGCAAGATAATTTGGTCTTCAGCGCTTTTCGGAACCAAAATAAACGCAGGTTTCAATTTGCATATCTCCATGTATTCTGTTAAGGCCGAAGCAAACCCAACAAGGACCATTCTTTCCTCAATGGTCACTCAGCCAAACCTCACAATGCAATATTCCTCATCCTCCCGTTCCCCTGCCCCACCACGTGGGATCCTCACGAAGAAATTTTACAAATTCCTGTCTCTCTTTGTTCATACTTGGTATAATTTGATACCCTAGCTTGCGAGCAATCTCAACTCGACTTTCGCTGTCCTTGTTGCCCATATTGTTCTAGACTTCAAGGTGAGATTGAAAAAGAATTGATGATGGATACTCAAGGCCGTGGCTTGGGGTCAATTGGCCATGTCTTATATAGCAGTGTAGCATTGGTGAGCACGTGGACACACCTACGGCGGTGGCATCCAAAACAGCCTTGTTCACGCAGGCAGACGTTTTCTCAATGCCAAACTCATTGGAGTCGTGCAGTGATCTGTCAATTCGACCTAACCAACGCTGAGTAACCTCAATAGTTGTACATCAGTCGAGGGCTAATAAGAAAGGTGCCATCGGCGAATCTTGTGACCATGAAACTTCAAGCTGCAGGATCGGCAATTTTCGGTTGTGTGTTGGGTCAGCATGCATCACGGGCACACATGGGCTCACATCCTCAGCAGTGTTGCTCATGGGTATCTCACATAAATTCTACCGCCTAGAAGTACATCTGCGTGAATTCAACAGACAGTGTTCTCAGCAGCAAGCTCTCATGAGCAAGGGGGGCTTCGTGCCCCCCCCCCCCCCCATCATTTCAAGCTAAGGGTACAGAAATTGTGATCATTACCTCTCATCTGACGTCCTCAGAAGCCATTTCTGTGACCCTGTCCGGAGCTATCCTGTGACCCTGTCCGGAGCCCTTTCTGTGACCCTGTCCGGAGCCATTTTTGTGACCCTGTCCGGAGCCATTTCTGTGACCCTGTACGGAGCTATTTCTGTGACCCTGTCCGGAGCCATTCTGTGACCCTGTACGGAGCCCTTTCTATGACCCTGTCCGGATCCTCTTTGCGCCCCCAGGCATGTCTGAGATAGTCATAGTTGACCTTGTCTGAGACTTTGGGGGTTTGTACTTGCGACCCACATGGTGCTGGGAAAAGGGCAGGGGGGTCTTGGTAGACTAATTCACTCCTACAGGCCTGGAGGACATGCAAGTACTCAAAACAGAAAAACACACATATGCAACTATCATTACAGTATCTTTCATTACTTGTTTCAGGTTCTTTAAAGATATTGGCACACGCGGTCACCAGCATTAAACCTCCAATTGCATAATCACCCCTCGCTGTATGTTCTCTTCCAACTCTGCATGTGTTGAGGTGCAGGTAGCCTTGACCACAACCCGATAAAGATTTTTGTCACGAACTACACCCATGACAGTATAATTGATCCTACCAGAAGGGATCTTCCAACTCCCATCAATACTGTAAAGTTCCACAGTATCATCCTCCATGGGCGATGCTGGAGACCATGCCTCAAAGGTTGCTTCAAGACACCATCGAAGGATGTCTGTATTTTGCAGAAGCCGATTTGTCAATGGTAGTGCGAATCTGACTGACCAAATGGAAACTAGCGAGGTTAATATGTGGCAGAGAAGAGAACATGAGTCTATTTACCTCCAGAAAAAGAGTCTACGTACAGTATTGTACGTCGTCCCACATTGCTCCCTGGTCCAAATGTGTTACTCGAAGCAGGCGTATCCACAGTATTTGGTTCAGAAACTGGTAAGGTCAGTATGTGAAGAAATAGCAAAGTGATCATAGTACTTACCTGGAGAGCTCTCGAAAAGGGTACTGACTTCACTTTCCTCGTCCGAAGCATACGCATCACTCGCAATCGTCAAGCGCTGGATAAAGGATGGCCCGGGGCTTGCGGCTGGACTTGGGGTTCTGGATGGATCGAAGCTTTCTAGAGGAAGGGGCATCTTGATAATCATCGCTCGGGTCGGACAGCCTGTCGGAAGGAAGAAAAGATCACACAACAGAGAGATATGAATAGCTGCTGAGAACAATGATCTTGACGGCGCACTGCTATATATATCTGTCGCTTGAGGGTAGCCGGCAGATACCCGGTATCAAATGAGTTGGTGGCTGCATCAATGCACTTGTACCCACATTAATTTCGTAACTTTTTTGGCAGCCACGAAGCGGCTGGGTCACACATTGCTTGGTGTGGCAGGGTTGTCTGCAGAAACGTATCTTTCTGGTTGGTAGAAGGAACGCGCACAGTGCATATTCCACGAATTTCAACAGGGGTGCCCCGTCTGTGTTGCCCCAATGCGCGAGACAACTTCTGAGACTCCGGCAAGAAGACGATCAGTGCCCGACCTGACTGACCACTTAGAACGGCGTGTTCAGTTATCAGAAACTGGAATGTCGCAATGGCAAGCAGTTGGGAGGGGAGACCAAAACAGGTGAGGGCACGACTGCGGGTCAACGTCAGATCAAGTCTTCGTGGGCTTATGTAACAAACGCCTCAACGATGACACTCATATGCTCACAGCTGTATTGAATCGGTAGACGCTCTACAGCACAGCCCAGCACTTATCACCATTTTCATTCTATACGGGCCAGCCGCGCTCTTCCTCCTGCTCGGTCCTTAAATGCCCAGGAGCAAAAAACTCCGACGGTGAATTAATCGCCACCTTCGCGTCCTGACTGAGCACTGAGATAGGGCCCGTAGAATGCCATATCCACCGGAATTTCGAGTCCTGACCCTAAGCTCTGTATATCTCCTGGGACTTCTATCGATGCACTGGGTGAGGTAACCTCTGAGGATAGATCCGCGCTTGAATGAGGACCAGTTGTGTGCTCTTCGCAAGAGCCTATTTTCACTACGTCGATTTTTGAAGCGTTTCTTTTCCTCTGCGGACAGTCTTGTTCTGCACTGCCGTATGTCCTGTCTGAGTAGGATGTAGGTCGCGGCCGCTTGCGTGGGTTCGGCTCCTTTGGGCCCGTTGTGTCGGACTAAATATCGTGCACGGCGTTCAAAGTGTCAACTGTCTCTCCTTTCCTTCCTGATGCCGGGGACATGTTCCTCGTGCCGCGGGTTCTCTTACCTTTCTCAGGTCTAATAAGCGCTCTACGACTTCAAACGTCCTTTCAAAGTCGTCGAGCTTCTCTTCGACAGTCTTGAGACGACGGTAATATTCAACATTTGATCTTTGATAGTCCTCCTTGAGCCTGCGGTTCACGTTCTTAGTCAAGACTCGTTGGATCTGGTGAAAAGGATAGCTTACTCCTGCACGGCAACATGAAGGGAAGACCTGAGTTCCTCAAACGACACTCGGTCGCTGACAATGGTAGCGAACTGAGCCGATTCATCGTCAGCGGGCATTGTTGATGAGCTGTCCATGGCTCTCGATGGACCTCCGTTGAGTCAAATGATGTAAAGGGATCGTTGCCAGCTTTCTGGACGCTGCCGTACAGAAAAGACCAGCCTGCTTCAGGTATAGGGTCTGTCCAGCATGCCTCTCGCAAAACCTTCTGTTAAATTGCTGTCAGTACTGAATCCAGGGGTTGCCTAATGATACATTCAAGGCCATGCCCGGGAGGCATCAAACCCGGGGAGGGGGCGCATGGGGACAAAGTCACAGGGGGCTGGAGGAATCAGAGTCTGGCCTGCCACGCGCCAATTCACTCCCGCGCCTTGGCCATGTGCAAGCCCTGGTGTTCCCCTCCCACTCTTCTGGAACCCACGCTAAGCCTTACCTGGAACGATTACTGGAAAGGTCAGGCCAACGCCAGTTCTAACGCCTGAATTTCCGTTTCAGGAGGTCCTGCTTGGCGACGAATCGGACAGTACATCCTCCTGCTCTCTTCTCAATCAGGTCGAGAGCTCATTCTCTGGCCGGGGCGCGGGCACGCCGTCCTCATTCGGTGTGTAGCGATCCATCAAGCGGAGAGGGTGTGTTCCGCGCGCTTGGTTTTGATCAGACCGGTCTACTGTGAAGACGCCCATTTGCTCATTGGTAAATATTGGACGAGAATCCAGTTCACTCGATGTTCTCTTGGACCATGCTCCACAGGACTGACTATAAACGGTAAGAGCAAGTATTTGAGGTGTTGGGATATTTCACTAAACGGGATCGAGTGTCACTCGACCGGCATGCATGCGCAGATTGCATCTAATAGCCTCAATTACCTCGCTGATAGCCACCTAGCATGACGACGGGCTGCAGGACACATCGCTGACGTGTTCCGGAAGCCCCAGGTCACTCGATGCATGCAGTGTTGGCAAGGCTCGGGTGTGTGTGTTTGTGTGTGTGTGCGTGTGTGTGTTTTGGAGTCGGAGAGAGTATGGCAGTGAGCCCATCGATGAAGATAAAGCCTTGACCTTCCCTCATACATCTATGTATTCTGGCACTCGATGTAGCAAATTTGCAAGAACATCATCACTTCTTACTTCACGTCAATACTTGCAGAGTAATTCGCACATCCTCACGTCTTTCTCACCTCAGTAGGCACGGCATCAGTCATGCCTTCAGATCAGGGGGGTTCAGGGCCTCCGGCGTCTTCCAATCCACCTCCCGATACATCCTCTTCCAACACCTCGTCGGTAAGTACTCGTCAGCCAGTCGTCCTAACCGTGACTAATGAGAAAGAAAAGTCGTCAAGCAGTGGTGATGGACCAAAGATAGTAGACATGGATGATGTATTAGAGCCGTCTAAGAAAGGAAATTGAATGATTGAGAGTAACATGAGAGATAGTACATCTAGCAGAAATGGAATGCTATATATTTGTCTATAGTACGTTTGTGATTTGGCCTCTTGCTCTATGCGTTTGGTCAGTCACAATTACCAAAGCTCAATGCCACACAAGGAAGATATTATGGCCAGTTGCACGTTCAGGCAATCGTGTCATGATGGTTACCACGAAAAAAACCCTACGTTTCTAGTCAAACCCCATCCGCACCACTTCAGGCCACCTGCCTCCCGCTCAAAACAATGTTTCCACCAGACCAGCCACCCTATATTTCTATCCTCGAAGCATTGTCCTGCCATCGAAGTGGCAGCCGGGCGTCCTCTCAAACACAGCCTTGATCCTCCGCTTCTTGTCCTGTAAATTCCCCGCTCGGAGACGTTTGCTCATGTATCGTTCCTGATTGTATGTCCTGGCTTGCGATGATGACAGAATTGTAAATATCATCTACAGGGTGAAAGCAGAAAGAGCTCGGCGGCATCGTGAACAGGCCGGCACGAATATAAATATTGAAGGCAGACGCATTCAACGACTCTTTAATCTTTCGAGCAACGGAGACCATTTTTGGTTGTCGAAGTAGTAAATTGATAGCATTGTAGCAGTCTTGGTTGAAGAGTTCGGAGACCACAATGTTTCCACTGGCCGCGCTGGAGTGTTCAAAATTTGCGGTAGGTCCTACTTCTGACCTGCCTAATAGATGAGTATTTTGACAAGAAATTTGCGAGGTAGACGAACCAGAACTTATCGAGAAATAGGAGATGTTCGGCCCAAGTTCTCCTGGCCGCCGGAACAGAATGGTAAAGTAAAGCTAGGATGCAATTCGCCGTGTTAATCACAGCAGACACCGCTCCCACACTGACGGGTGGCAGGGGAATAGGGATCATCCCAGTGAACAATTGAATTCCCTCGGTTAAAGACGAAGGACATGGATCGCGGCCGGTCTGTTGCGCGAGGACGAGGCAGGCATACTCAAGTATAACCCATCTGGAATGAGCAAGTGCCCAAGCATACCAATCGAATGGTCTGAAGCCCATCATGGCTGCCTGAGACATCATTGCCCTTGTTGGCTCCTCTGTAGAGAGAAGGTCACTAAACCCCCGTGCCAGGGCTTCGAGATCTTGATATATGATTGTGGTGTCCATATTTAGAAGGGGTATTGGAAGTGAAGTCAGGTTGGATCTTTCCGTTGACAGAGACACGTCAAGTGGAGCGGGAGAAAAGGTGAAAGATAGGGGTTCCATTGGGGAGACCAAGGTCATAGTCCTGGATCACTATTTAAGAAGCCACGCGGTGGCAAGGCATGAGTACCACCCAAGATTCAGTAGACGAACAACGCGTGAGTACATGACAGCACATTTAGCAGCCTCGTCAGAAGAGCATCCAAATTAGATGTACGTACTGATGTCTCGTAGCATCGTCAGCAAAGTCCAAGCCGGGGTGCTTTCCTCCAGGATGCACCGCCATCTTGGACCTCCTTCAGAAATAGCATGCTATGCCGCCAGATCCTTTTCAATACTACGTTACTAGGACCTTTTCTAGCAAGGTTGAGCGTCTGACCAGAGTTGGCTCGGCGTGGATCTCGCCGCTGAGGGGGGTCCGCGGGCTGGCTCGTCTCATGCGCACGTTGGCGATTGCATGGTCGCATGGCATCTGTGAGTCCATAAGGACTGGGATTGATCAGCTCTCCAGTGAAATGAGTCATTAGCTGAGACCTCGCGCCGCAGTTCCATAGAGGACCTCCATCCCTGAACGGCGTCTCGTATGATCAAATGGGACAAGATACCAACGGTCGAGGGGGCTGGATTCAGTATTCGTTCACACCCACCCATGACCAGATGACACACACCGGGTCGATCAGCTTATCGAAGCGCTGGGCTTCAATACGAGTGAAAACCGGGATATGTTCCATCCACGGGAGCTGAGCACCTCTTTTGACGTTGCCTCATGCCACAGCTCCCAACCAGTCATAGACTGTCTCTTTGGTCGTCATCTCCCGCGGGGTGACCCTGTGTAAGGATAGGCGCCTTCATGTCTGTCCATATATACTGCCGCCAGTCTGTTTCATCCACCCATTACATGTGTAGTCATCTACCCCTTTGTTTACCTATCCACCTACCTATCCATCTGTTCAGTCGCTCATCTATACGCTTGATCATCAAAATGCCTGGATTGGATTATATAAAAGAGACAATCATAAAGCAAAGGAATGGACTTACCAATCTTCGTCCACTCACTAAAGACCAGCAGGACAGGGTTAAAACAGCTGCCAAGCTGCTCAGGGAAGGTCCCCTGGGTTGGAAATCAACAAAAAAGCCCTCACGAAAAAAGAAACTTGGAGGCAAGAGAGCCCAAAAGATCTCACCACAAATGAAACTAAGAGGCACGAGAGCACAAACGCTGATCCGACTTATCATCGATAAAGTCGGGGCTAATTCAGCTTTACTGTGTGGGATGTGTATGGCGCCCACCTCTCTTTCGGACTTACCCAACGGCTTACACCAGGATCTTTGTACATGGCTGAAGACCGAAGGACCGAAACTCGATGAATACACTCTGCCGCTTTTTAATCGAGACGTGAGAGAAGCTTTCGGGGTTGGAAATGAGGGCGCGAAGATGACAGATCCTCCCATGTCATCGTCTCCGATCACTGGACAAACGCGGCGACTATCAAGCATCTCGAATGAGCGGCCTTCAACGGCACCACACGCTACTACTGTGGCTCAGGTTTATAGCGAGGCTTCCACGCCCGAGAGTGTGGCTACGTGTGTCATAGAAGAGACGGGAAAAGAGGGTCAGTTACCAAAATGGATGTGTAAGTCGCAGTCGCTCCATTGCACATCCTAGGGCTCTCACTGAGAAAGTTTTACCAGGTCCCTGCGACAAATGCCTTGATCGCTATCGGGAGTTCTTTTTAAGGGCCAAGGTGTGATTCATTTGTCAACTCGAGACTGCAAGAACATAGCACGTTCATTACTTTCTCACATAGCAGTAGAGCTTGATGCAATTAGCGAGCAAGTGTCTATGGTGGATAGAAGTAGAAAGGGGCTGGTACCAGGTTCAAGTTTCTGCTCCTCATAATGCCAATAATATTTCTCTCCTCTTTATGATACCAACTGGACATCCTGCTACCACGGCATCGAGTAATGATGATTAGGCAATCTTCATCGAGTGTGTGAGTATGCCGTTTTCCCCTTCTTGACTCTTCTCTTATACACATACCACTTTGGCTTGCCACATTTTTAAAAGGAGACTGATCAGATTCCTGCATTTTGTTTACCCAGGCCTTGAATAATGGTCTTTTGCCTATTGACTCTTAGGTAGATGTAGGGTGGTAAGAAAAGTAAAAACCATGGGACTTCAGTATGCATGCAAATGCAGGTTCAGGGTTAGGGGTTTGTCCCGTCCAGCCCACGGTCATCTATCTACAGGGCATGCTCGTGCACGCACACGTGGCTCGACCCCGCAGACACACAAGCTCACAGCCGGGACCACGCTGCCACCACAAACCACCTCACACGTCCGCTTTACAAGAATTCTGTTCCTGACTATATTGTAAAAGTTGGATAAGAGCTGGATGGCCTGATATTCTATGTTGGTTATCAAATCTACAGACACTCATCATAATGCGGACCTACAGAGGGTTCTTAGTGAGATCCAGACATTGGCCGACCGAGTTTCTTGTTACTGCGAAGACATGGGAAATGTTCCCGCCGGATCAAATTTGATGAGATTACCTCTCCCTCTTCTGCCCAGTTGCGCAGAAGAACTTGACAAGCTATATCACAATGATGAAAACATAGTTCGTACATTAACTTAAAAATGGAGAAAGAAATAGGAATTGAACCAATACTGACAAAATAAAAGCAAGCCATGATACATAAAATGGCTGATGAGAAGGACTTGGATATTGACTTTGAACAAAGACATGCTGGGCCACAGATAATATGGATTCGAGAAGGCGGTGTATCAGCAAAGATAGGACGATTGTCGTTCTTCATAGTCTTACATCGGCCAAAGCATAGGCAAGTTGAAACAGAAGGGTATATGCCCCGAGAAGAACCACCTTCTGAAGGCATAATTGATAGACCCATCGCCGAAAACCAATTTGTTCAGTCAACTTTCACGTGTCAAGTGGGGGATATCATCATTCTTGAAGGGGGAGAAAGGTTGAGGTCTCGCGAGGAAGGTGATGGAAATCCTCATGATCTTTGTTTGCTCGCAACATTGCACAGTACAAGGCGAAGGGAAGAGATCGCGCCAGAATGACAGATCATGGGTACTTTGTGCCTGATTCCACTGTATCGTCGAGGTCAATCACCATAGCCGTGACGTTGCCACCCGCATGCCAGCCACTGTGACCTCGACCGTATGCCGGACGTACTGTGCAGGCTTCGCAAAAGAATGTCTGGTTACGAAGATTGCCCTGCCTGCCGAAGAAGCCGGCGGCCGCGCCATCACCAAAGCTGTTATGCCCACGTATCGCCTGCAATTCCAAGTGTTTGGAGACAGACACATCCCATTCTTCCCTTATCGCGGACATTTCGAACCCTACCGCCACAAGTCCTGTTGAGAGGAAGGGTGTGAACTGCAGAGGAGCGAGGTTAGGAATTCCAATGTCTTCACAGATGATGTGATACCTGTGCTATGTCAGCCTCTAGTCTCTGAAAACGGTCGTACACACTTACGGGATTCTAGTGAGACCGCTCAGCAAAACCCCAGGCAAGGGGAGCCAGCAGTGGTCAAGAGGTATATGGATCTCGCCACGAAGGTCCTCAGATACCAGGCCACTCAGACGTTCGACATCTTCAGCGGAGCACTCAGATGCCTGACGCAGTTTGTGACATTGCTCTGGAACCTATTAGCTGTGCCCTTAAGAAAAGAATGTATATCTGTTACCTGCAAGGGCATCATACACTCCCATGGCAGCCGCACCCTCAGAAACAAGGAGGCGATTGACAATCAAGTTGGCCAGCTTCGCCCCCCTGGCTGCCAGGCGCTTACGGCCTCCGCGCCGTTTATCTCTGACAAGTTGTAAGCAAGAGAGGATAAACCATGAGGTCCAGGCTCTTCTGTCTTTCTGCGACGCTCGAGACTCTGCGTCAAGTGCGTGCTCCACTTGATCCAAGTACACGTTAGAGCCCTTGTCCGTTGTTTGCTGCAAGCACTGATAAATTGCATCGGTATAGTTCTTCGGATCGACACATTCCTGCTTCCCTTCACGTGTTTCCCTTTTCTGCTGCCCGGTCTTTATTTTCTTTGACAGAGTGCGCGAGAGAGTGCGCAGCTTACGATCTGAGCCGTCTCCGGCTGACGTGTCGCCCACAGGCCCGTTCACAGGCCGGATGTTGGTAGCAGAGCTAGACTCGCCGCACGCGGCAGGAAATGCTTGCGTGGCAAAAGACATGGAGTGGGTGGGCGCATCGGGATCTCCATGGGTCGCTCAATGGCTCGGTCGTTGGTGAGTCTGCTGAGACCAGCCCCTGCATTCGTGGTTGTTAGAATTCACGAAATAAAAGCGGAGAAGGTCTTGATTTGTGGCTCTTGAAAGTCACGAAATAAATGTGGGTATCTCGTATCGCCACCCCCGCGTTTCGTGACCGTGCGAGATTAGTCTCAGGGAGCATGCTGGTCAAGATGATGCAGCCCGGAATCACATTTGGTGACCCACTCACACTAATGTACTCCCATGCAGAAGCTATCAGAGCGGGGCTGGATGAATAAAGAAGAGCTGGCTGGGTTGGGTTGGGGGTCTGTCTTACAACTTAGTTTTGGAATGAAATATGTAGTTCTCTGTAGCCAGATCTGGTTGCCTTTTTGCCTTCCCCCACAATAATCGATCTCCCTGTGAAGCCAGATCTGGTTGCCTTACTTGCTTCAACTGCACTTTAAGTTGTCGCCTTTCCATGGGGTTTTCATACCACTGCTAGCAAAGCCCCCTATGTTGATTACAACCATTTCTGCCTCTGTGCCACTTCAACACACGGGTAATGACCATGAAGCAACATTCCATGAGCAACTAGACATTGATGTTAATGGTGGATTCTCTCAAGAGTGTGTGATTGAAGAGGTAATGTGATCTTCATTCGCGGTGGGAGTGGGTTTCCTGATCATGTTCACTAGAAAGTTGAAAAGATTCCTGACGAGCTTCTCACGAGGCCGTCGGACGATGAGACATGGAGTCGCTATTTTGTCCTTGTACTCCAGCTCCAACCTCTGCTTCCCTCTTTTGAGAAAATTCTCTCAATGCACATCGTTGGGAAGACATCGAATGATAAGTATTACGATGTTGTTATGTGCGATTCTTGCGTCCAATATCTCCAACATATCGGTTGCGCATTTGAGTTCGAGTCTGATAACTTGTTCGTTGACTCCGAGTCCGCCGACTCCTGCGAGTTCGATTCTGATGACTTCGAGTTCATCGACTCCGAGTCCGCCGACTCCTGCGAGTTCGATTCTGATGACTTCGAGTTCGTTGACTCCGAACCTGCCGAACCCGCCGAACCCGACCACCCCGCCGAGCCCGCCGAGCCCATTGATTTCGTGTCAGTCGATGTCGTATTCGTTGAGTATGCAAAGCTCGAGTTTGATGTCCTCGAGTCTGCGGGTTCTGGTGAGCCTGTGTCCGACGAGATCGAGTCAAAAGAGCTCCGAAAACGCCGGCACTATGACGTGTCGCAGCCAAAACAGGCAGAGATCGAGGTCTATGGAATCCACGAAGCTACAACGAGGGCCAGAGGTCGATTCATTGTGAACGCCGTACGCGCGATTTCCTCAGCAAATCACGGACAAGGCCTTGACCAATACTACCTTTCCAGCCCCAATTATACCAACAAAAGTGGCTTCTTGGTTGCAATCAAATGGGCGATCTTTTTACGCAACGTGAGGGTACATGCAATTTTGATCAAAAGCCTGCGAGAAGAGTCTAACAGCAATTAGTCCTCCAAGAAAGATGTAATGCGACAGTTTTTTCGGCATTGCTTGCTCATTACCCTACACTCACTTGATGACTTGGAAACGGCTTGCGACTTAGCATTCGCAACGTGGGATGATATCGGGTGGCTCTCGCGCTTGGAAGAGATCTCTTTATCGAGATGGCAGTCACAAAGCACAGAGGCAGACATGCAAGTGCTTTCACTCCTACAAGCTGTATTCGCATCCGCCTGCGATACGGCGCCACTGTATTTGCATGCCTTCGACTCGGCCCAGGGAAACATCGAATTGCTCAGTTCTCTCTTTTTTGATGGGGCTGCAATGGAGGGAGTCCCATTTGGCGGTCTTGATAGGACGAGCTTGGAGCGTTGGCTTCCGCAGTTCAAGGTCTTCGAAGACTGTGACGAGCTGGATGTCACTAAGTTCGAAGAGAAGATAATCAGCTTTGTGCCGTTGTGAAAATGAGACGAGAATGATCCTCATGTGGTAAGAGGAGGGATTTATATGCTCCTTGTATGTATGGCTTTTGCAGTTTTCCGTTGTTTCTTGTTCTGATCTACTTTTCAAAAGGGCTCTTTGCAGTATGTCGCGTTTGGTAATCATAATTCATGGACAGAGTGGTCGATACATCTGAATTCATACCTCCTTTAGCCAAATTACCACAGATATTTCAAGGGCACTAAAGGGCACGGGAAATTTTCAATGTTCATTGCCGTTACCAGAAACACTACCAAGCCATCCCATCCACAAGAGTCCACATCTAGCCCGTTCTTGCAAGTCAAGAGATTTCCCTTCATTCGCGGGGAGTAACGGAATCTACCCGCACGGCGACCTGCGATTGACTTTTCTGGTAGCGGTGCTTTTCCCCTTCCCAATTGTGTGCCCGACCGTTGGCAAGTTTAGTCTTGCAACAAATCAGACACCCTCAATCTAGTTCCCTCTTGCTGCGGTTCGGTGGCCATCTTTGATTGTGGCCCGGGAGTTGAGTAAGGGGGCGCGAGCTTGTGGGGCTCGGATGATGGTTCAGCCTCGCCAGCTCTCTTTCGCTTGCTATCGCCTCGGTCCTCTGTGCTGATGCTTGAGTGCTTGAACTGCGAATTCGATTGGCTGAGGTGTTGATCATTCGACTCATATGTCGCTACCTGCTGGGGAAAAGGACTCGTAAAAAGAGAAGGCGCAAACTCGTCCAAGCTTGCGCTTGTTGGTGCAATCTGTGTAACTCCTGACTTTACAAGCGGGGGCTTGTGGCTAGGAATCGGAATAAGGTGCCTCAGAAATGAAATCAAGTGATGGTTGACAGTTTTGAAATGGAAGTCATTATCGATCTCCAACCTGCAATCATCGCATCTTTGTGTTGGAAGCAATTCCCCGGCATCGTATCGCCAATGCTGGTTTAGATGGCCCTCGAGACAAGCGTTAGGGAGGACAGAGATACAGTCTCGCCGAGGACAAACTGATTCCAGGCGTGCTGGTGATTTCGCATCGTATAGGGTAGTATGAGATTGGAAGTGGTGTTTTTGCAGGCCCACGGCATCATCGATGAGGCCGCAAGTTCCACATTGAAATTGCGCCGAGGTATTTGCCGGGTTGTATGACATGGTGATGATGAGATGGCCTCGGCTTCCAAGGTTTGGAAGAATAATAAGCTGCGCGGTTGGGACCTGAATGGACGGGACGCTGGGGAGTAAGGTCCTTGAATTTATTCAAGCCTCTGCTCTGCAGCTGGGCAGATTCAGGGGTCTGGCTGAAAAACACGCCGATCTAGGGTTAGTCGCAGACGTCCGGCAGCAGCATCCCTCCGGCCCGCAGGTGGAGTCATTGGGCTTGATAATGTGAGCCGATGTGGATGAAGACCGGTGTACAATCAAGACACTCAACCCATACTTCAGGGTGTATCCCTGATCCTCAGCTATGGGTGTGCAGTTGAGATGATACACACTGTGGTGAGAGAGCTAGTGGTCTGGCTTAAGCGGGGATCTGCAAGAGAGCTCTGTTATCCGGCTTGACAGGACTGCAGGCGAGGAGTGAGGAACGCCCCACACCGGGAAACTGGATTTCACTCCATCCCGACACGGTATTTCGACGTCTCGAACCAGTGACATGCATCACGCTTACCAGGTATGTAGGGATGCAGAAGCAAAGAGGTATTGGCACCCGCAACTTATGCCACAGATAACCAGCTCTCCCTGGATGAGCCAACCAGGATATACGAAGTTGCTGGTCGGGCAGCGAAGGATCGGGTCAGCGATGGTTCGATCGAGCTGCTGAAGCGAGCCATTAGCAAACAAATTCATCTATTCCTTGCTATCAATCGGATCCGGAGAGCAAAGGCCGCGGCGTGTGATCCCCCACTTCGCAGGACTCAAGGTTGTGGTTTTGCGTGTCTCTTTCATCCCTTCCAATCCTTAAGAAAGACGTCCCTCCCGCCACATCGAAGAACAACAGACTGTTCAAAACCTAAGGCACCCCACCAAATCGACAGTACTGTCTCGGCTCCCAAAGCAACCAAAATTACCTCCCAATTCGCGCGGCGCTGGATCCATGGCACAGTCCGAGGAAAGCCAGCCCGGAATGACTAAACGACGCCCGTTAGGGACTCGGATTCCCTACAACCACACAGCTTCGACAGCAGATTTAATTAGATGGCCGGCTGTTTCTCGCGTATTAGATCCATTGCTGCGGGCCGAGGGTATCGAACTTGCAGCCTACCTACATGCCCATCTGTTCAAACCAAGCGACAAGCGGCACCATCTAATCCAACAATGTGAAGAGTCGCCGGCTGCGCAAATGCCGGTGGGCTTCGAGGAAGCAAAAATTTGGGTATATGTCGACTCTTACAAAGATCATATTCAGAACATGCATCCATTGATCCCGCCGAAAAGCCTGGACGACATGGTTACGGCATTCCTTAATCATGACGAGGAATGTGAACTCGTTTTGTTTCTTCTGGTCCTCGCACTGGGCAGTCTTTGCGAATGGAGGACCATCAGGGGCCTATACGATGAACGGAGCAACGAGATACTCGGATACCAGTATTTCGAATATGCGACTCGGCTCCTCCAAGCTGGTACCGCTAGAACCGAAGTCAACCTCATCCGCGCCCATATTCTGGCTAGTCTCTACTGCGACCAGCTCGGACGCGTAACAGAGAGCTTCCGGCTTAACAGATTTGCGGGCGCTGAAACTCTCGACAGGCTCCTTCCGTAAGTCTGACCCTGCTTCTGGATTCTCGTTCATCTGACAGACCACCAGGTTCACCGACCACAACATGGACCAGTCAATTGGGATTGAGCTACTGGTGGCCTTCTGGTCCTGCTGGCAAATAGAAAGGTAAGCAGTATTTCCGACCAAAAGCTCTTCGCGTGCGCTAAAGAATCAAGTGATCTTCTTACCGATCAACACCTCTCACCATCTGCTGTCCTCAACTTCGAAAACGTCTTCCCGCACCCGGACCCTTCAGCATTAGAGAACCTCGGATTCTCAACTGCCGTTGTCGCCAGCTATATCGACAATATCTACCTTCGCAAACGAACCAATAAGATCCGGGTACTCCTTCACAATCCAACTAGGAGCTTGACAATGGATGAGCAGAATAAATTACTCGAGGAATTCGAGAAGGGGCTGAATGGAACAAGCTGGCGAAGTCCCGAGTTATTTCGCAGTCAAACCTCAGTGCTATCAGCCCGTTTCCGTCAGAAATTCTGGGATACTAAGGTCGTCGCTTATTGTCCATGGTTAAAGAAGGCCCTAGATTGGTCGCACGGGGAAATTCCTCTGTCGATTATGGCGAATGCGGAAAAGTGCATTGATGCTATGCTGGAAAGCACAAGAGCCTTCTACACCATACAGAACGAGTGTTGCTTTATTACCAACACCGTCGGCACGGCGCATGTGTATGAGGCCTATTTTTGTGTCCTCTATATATCAAGAACTAACAAAGCTTCCAGGCAATTTGGGAACCTAATCATGCTTGCTACAGTCTACCAGGACTCACGCTTGAGGGGGCTCATTGATGGTGAAGCACTACGACGACTCTGCAGGAAGACGATAGAGTTGTTAAAGGACTTGGCCCGGAGCTCAAGTGGTTTGGTCCTAGACCTGAAGGTCCTGCAGCGCCTGCAGGCAGGACTCAGTGCTGATGCGACACGATCACGTCTCCCAGCCGCCCCGCTTGGAAACGCTGGCGAAGGATGGATTGAGCGCTGCTGATTCAATCTGAGAATTTATTTTCCTCGGCCGTCCTAAGTCGATTGTTGATCCGCTCGTAGAGGATGATTCCATGTGGCTATTCAGAACTAGTGAGCAATTCAGAGTCGTTTGTTCCAATGCAGCTTATATGCCCTTGAATGTTTGAATGCCCCAAAGCCAGGACAACAAGCCCAACAGTGGCTGACTAAGCTAACTGATGCATCAGTTAGCAAAGTGCTCCGGGCACAGGCTCGGCTCCCCTTATCGGGTACTCCTGCCTCCACACCTGGGCATCCCTGTCCCAACAGCTCAAGTTACCCCAAGGTACCTCCCCTCGCCAATTAGCACAAAGCCTGGCAGAAGACAAGGGTCGGCTGTGCCTGCAGTTGTTGCCTGGCGCGCGCACTTACATGCTCACACGGCCGCGGTGAGTGGCTGGATGTGACGCTGGGCTTGACCAACGTCCCTTCATGAGTCCCATGGTCCTCGCCCTTATAACCAACATGCCCGCATCTAATTCCAATCATGGAACCTGCAAATCTCTGCCCTGGCGCCTTCTCGCAGACACGATTCGGCTTTGCAGTCCCGTCTCATAGTCATTCTACTCGACGTAACATCTTTCAACGGACGTGATCTAGTCAGTTGCTTCATAGCTAGACCACTCTTCTGTATCGTCGCTGGATTACGAGACAATCATGGACTTTGAACAGAGATTGGATTCGCTACAGCAATTGCTCAACAATGTTCTCGGGCTCTTTCAGCCAACATCTCGAGAATCTCAACGGCCCACTCCGGACCTGCTCACAAGCGCGATTATCTGCCAACTTGATGAATTTTTCGAGAGCTTCAATCAGCTGAAGGAAGACTTCCTTCATTTGCAGTCGTCCACCGGGGGAGGCCGGGAGGTTACGAGACAGGCCCACGGAACAGCCACGAACGACGCATCGTTGGTTGGCGGCGACGTCGACTGCCAAAATGAGGGCAATGGATCTAGGAACGCCGATGCTGTGTTCAGCATAGCGGATATGGGTTTTGGCCTAGTGAGGAGTCTCGGCCGGTATGGCATCAACTTCGCCGGCAAGATTCACATCTCGGACCTCGAGTCTTTCGATCTGGCACGTATCTCAAAAAGACTTGCAGACCCGGACCCAGACACACCTGCCACGCTCTTTGTGCAGCACTCTTCCACCTCGCAAGATGGGGTCTCGGAGCTCAGGCTTTTCGTGCCAGATCTAGAAAAAAGGCCCTTCCACTTTCCCGATTTCTCGAATCCTTCACAACCTCCGCAAAAATACGAGGAGTCGTTTGAGAACATCATCGCCTCACCACCCCGGAAACCTATCGCCTACTACGTAGGGCCCCCCCTTGCTCTGGATTTTAATCCTCTGCTCAGCCCTGGGAAACTACTTGAACTTGGAGAAATTCCAGGCGTGACTACACCTTACTGGCATGCTGGCGAGAAAGACTCAGGCACGGCTTTTCATTACGAGGATGGAGCTGTACGCTCCTGTAATATCACTATCACTGGCTTCAAACTCTGGATCCTTCTTGATATATCTTCAAATGCAAAGTTTGAGGGCTTCATCGAAAGTTTACATCCTTCCGCAGCTAAGGAGCCTCGGTGTGGCCAGTGGGTACGCCACCTGAATCTCTTTATTTCACCTCAGAAGCTCAAAGAGATGGATATCCGATTCGACCTTATCCTTGCTGGTCCTGGAGACATGGTTATTACTATACCGGGCCAATACCATGCAGTCTTAAATCTGACGGCTTGCTTTGCTATCGCAATTAATTTTGCGCTTCCACAGGATCCTACCCTATCACCAAGCCTTGTTTGTTCAGATTGTGGGCTTTACGAACTCCAACACCCTGCCATTCAGCAGCTCAAGAGACAAGTGAGTCTTAAAGGACCACGGCGGGGTCGTCCAGCGAAGAGACGACACAAAGAGCACCGCAATATCGCTCAGACGGTGGCTCAGCCGGAGCCGACCGACAGCGCTCTTGGGCAGGACACCCAATTTGAAGACATTGTAGATGATGATGCAGTCTCTACGAATCCGGGACCGCAGACCTCATCTGATGCAGCCGAGGATGATTCGACTACCGATGATGATTCAACTACCGATGACAGTGAGACCGGAAACGGGGCCCAGACTGATGATTCTGCCCTCGAGACACGGTCGCAACAGGACGGGGACCAGGAAGAAAACACGCTAGGAGAGCATGACTGCGAAGAGATCCCACAATCAGGCGACTCCCCTAGCATCGCTACCTCATCTTTATCTCCACCGCCTTCTTGCGCCTCAAGCTCGCCTGCCTCGAGTCTGACACCAGATATCCCTTCCACACACACGTCGCCTATCGCTTCATTCAACAGCAGATCCTTGCGCAAGCAGCAGTGCTCTCCCCAATCTGCACAAGCGCCGAGCCCTACTCGCCCTGGACTCAAAAGGGTAGCATCAAATCAACAATTATCCAAGCGGTCAAGACAGCGTTTGTCACCCATAACAGACGGCATTTCAGAAGAAAACCAGCATGGCAATGTTCCCAGTTTTGACAGGCTGAGCAGCCCTATAAGTGGCGTGCAACTGTTCATGATGGTGCGCAGTCGTCATGCCCTAAAGCAATTCTGCAACTTGGTCACCACGAAACGGAACTCGCAACTTCACAGACTCTTCACGACAGCACAAGGCGGGGCAGCACAGCGCCTTGCCACTCTTACGGAACTCAGAGAAAGCTTCAAGTCTCTGCAATATCTCAACCAGTATATTTTAGCTACTGAGATTGAGAAGGCAAGGGGCGGTAAACTTCGAGTTAGCTCAGAGGTCAAAAAGGAGGCACGGGCCACTGGACTGAGCCCATCCCAATACGACAATCATCTGCGACTAGGTATGAAATGGCGACAGATATGTGGAGCCTTTGACGGCATATTATGCTTCCTTCCGTCAGGTAAGGAAACTCCTTGGCGAATTGCGGCAGCAGAGTACCACCGTACAGATGATGATCAACTTCGAGTCTTTCATCGCCTCCTCACCGACGATTATGCAACAGCTCTGTGTATGGCAGGAAAGGCTTTTCAGCAGTCTCTGTGTGGCAGTGATATTTACTTCACCTGGGAGACTACCAAGTTAAGCAAGCCTCTTTGCGAACTTCCAGAGGAAGAGATCCTGTTATACATCAAGCCAGTACCAGTACTGCTAGAAGACAGATTTGATACAGCGGAATTCCCAGACTGGCCAGACCCATGGATAATACCACCCACGGAAACGCAATGCTACTGTTTATCTCAATCTTGCAACTGTTATGATTCTAAGACGTCAGAGGCAAGTCTGCGAATCATGGAGTCACTGGAGAAAGGACTCTATCTACAAGCTATCTCAGAAGAACCTAATGCGGTTGTCTACAAAAACACTGAGATCCTTGGGTTTCTCACAGGGAAGCTGATACCCTCCGGAACCTTGGACGATGACTGGGTGTTTGATACCCGGATGTGCCAGGTTGATTGCCGTGATGAGAGCAACAAGTTCAAGCTTCTGCACCACGCTTGCGAGGCGCATGCTGTTGCACAACTGGTGGAGAAGAGGGTATCGGGCCGGTTCAGACTTGCTGTTGTTGCCAAAAAGGACATTTATGACGGTGAAGAGGTCACAATCCTGTCCAAAGGGAAGGATAAACCATGCGAACAATGTGAGGATGGGCGTTGATCAGGCTTTTGGTCGTGTTAGCTCATTCAATAGGCAACCATCCCTATGCTGAATACAAGTGCCTCACCCCCTCCATCTCCATTTTGGAACTCCTCATTCAAGGTCATACACACATATTTTCAGAATTCCTTCCAAGCGGGCAACAGCATGTAGACCACAATGCATGGCAACCTCATCACTCCTGACAAGAAAAGTAATGAAAGCGACGATGAGTTCCCATATTCCAATTGCAACAGGTTCTCAGCCCTGCAACATCTTTGTCAAGAACAACGAGAGTGCCACCAAGGCGGCGATGGAGACAAGCGCAGCCTCTAGGGACTTTCGGGCGGTCAGCTTGGATCAAGTCAGCTTATTCAGAATGGATCTCCAGGTGCGCAAGAGCATCTCCGTTTGTTCCTGCCAAAAGTAGAGATGTGAAGGTCATGAGAGTTAAGCAACTACAAATGAATAGAATATCTGCCAGGACAAGCACAGACAATGTTCTACTGTGCTATCGTGTATGCACTCACTTTTGTATCCATGAATCTGAACACAGCATAGACGTCATAATTTTAATAGAGCAGTTAAATACATACGTCCCCCGAGCATCATGCACGCCAGCAAGGATCAGCAAAAGGAGGTCAGCAACGCAGGTCAGTCAAGGATGAGGACCAGAGAAAGCCACCAAAGAAAGCCACCAAAGGAAGCCACCAAAGGAAGCCACCAAAGGAAGCCACCAAAGGGAGCCACCAAAGGAAGCCACCAAACGGAAATAACGAAATGGGATCATGAAAGGGGTCCACAGAATAAGGCCGCTACACAAGGCCACACAAGCACCAATAAAAGGGTCATCACCACAGGAGGCCACCAAATAAGGCCAGAATATGAAACCACGAAAGCCAACCACAAGAAAGGTTCACAAAAAGAGGCCGCGAAAGAAAGCCACACAAGTATCAATAAAGGGGAGGTCATCACAGGCAGTCACAAGAGCCATCTGCCATATGTAGGCCACACAAGCATATCCAAAGAGAGGTCAAGTCACGCCAGGAGGCCATCGTAATTGGGAATTCAGGAAAGATACTGACTTCATGACTCTAACAAGTGCTGTAGGGCAAGAATATCTTCAAAAGGATGGTTGAACTCAAACCTGCTACTAGACTTCACCAGAAGCTCAGTTGTGTGAGCTAGAAATGTAACGGCTTGCACTAGCTCAGAAGGGTACACGCGTAATGTCTCATTCGCAAGCTCCATGAGGTTTTGCTTTGTGACCGAAGAGTTTCCTCTTAGACTGGTCACTATGAGTGGTACAATGGCTGGAAGGGTACTTACATGATGCTTTCAGCTGCATCTGTATGAGAAAACAGCAATAATGGTGAGTTTCCTCCCAGGTGGAACCATCGCTTCGCCGTACGTGTTCGTTTATGGAGCTTACCGCGTGCGCAATCCTGCTGCTCTCCCCGGGCCATTATGTATAGATCAAGTGCAACACTAGCGTTCCTATAGCCAACAGTAGTTTGAATTCTGCCATGTCTTCGATCAGATGCTATAATATCCTCTAGTGTTGTCAAGAGGCGTATCAGACGGGCATGTCCCAGTCTGGCTAAACGGTGTTCGTTGCCCTCGATCACTCTATCCACTGCCTGAAAGGCTCTTATAACAGCGGGATCCGTGCAGGCTATGTTCTTTGGCAAGGTGGTGTCACAACTGAGTTGGGCCCAAAACCTATAGATGTCGAAGATATGGGTTGCAAAGTCCAGCTTCGCATCAGACCTTATTATGGTTTGTACAGCTAGTTTGGGTGTCCAATCGGTCATCTGAACTTGGGATGAGTCTTCGGAATTCCTGCTGTGAATGTGCTCATGTGTAATCTTTTCTGGTGAGAGCATAACTATATCGCCATCATGAGTATTAGAATCCATGGTCTCAAACTTATTATTGTTCATAAAAGATAAGTGGTAGTTCTCATAGTGGGTCTTAGGTATTTATAAGGCCTTATTCAGGTTTTAAATATTATTAATAAAAGATGAAGTGTTACTCAGTTATAGAATTTAATATTAAGATATTTATTTTTAAATTTTAAATTTTAATTTTAAATTTTAATGAGAGTCTGTACCAGATATTGTTGAGAAAATTTTGAATAGTCAACTGAAGGTCACTTGCATCCCTAAATATACAAATGGCTAGATTGCAAAAGGCTAGACTTGCACGACTCATCACATTAAGTGCCGCTGGATGTATATAATTCCTTCAAAATTATTATAGGTACTTACTGATTATCTCTTAGGTCAATTAGCTGCTGCAGTGCTCGGTTTCTTTAATCCTAAAGTATTTTTCGACTTTGCAACAAAGCGGCTTGATATACTTGTTTATCCTGTTCCTATACTGCAGACGTTTAATCTGTTGTTGAGCCTCATCATTATTGCTACAGAACTGCCAGTTGAACAGATTGTTGGCAATGCTCTTAAAATAAGCATCAAAGCGCGATTTATCACTCTTCCGGTTACCACTTGCTTCGCAATTCTACAATACCAAGCAACAGATTCAGCTTTATATTATTTGATCGGACTGGCACTTTATGTGTCCGCCTATCGTCATGGGATGGTATGTCTTACGTTTCTAGTTTCGAGTATATATTCTTGCTAACCTGAAAGCGAGTACAAGAATGGAGAAGAGTGCGATAATCAATGCATTGCATGAATTGATTAGGTTGTGTGCAGGCTGTTGTTATTTTTGATAGGTTTTTAAAAACCGGATGATACAGGGGTACGCGAGGGCCGCCATATGCAAACAATATGTACATCACTTAAATTCCCCTCCTTTTCTCTCACGTTAATTACTAGGTTGATTCTATTTATTCTTTCTTCCCAGGCTGGTAATTAAGTTAAGAAGGGGCTGGATTAGGTGAGGGCCTGCTAAGTACCACTTGAGGCTCAACCCAGTACTCTTTGTATTTCTTAAAGTGAGCGAGAAGCCATATAAGGTTCGGAGGCAATTGAAAAATAGAGAGAGCTGATATTTGGGTGTTATTTGTATGGGGCTGACACGTACCCTTGCACCATCCGTTTTCTGCCTTGCGAATATTCGTTTTCATTGTTTCTATTAAGATTGGATCTGTGTCTCGCGGGACAATGTTTTATTTAAAGAAGCTCTCTGTAATGACAGTGTATCAGACTAGAAGTACATATGACGTGAATCCGATTCCCTCCTAGTTCCTTTTCTCATCGCTGCGAGATTCCTGTGGTGTGCCAATATTCATTGCTGGTGGCGTAACTGGACTAGGTACCCGTGTGGTATTAGGATCGTGAGTACCGATCGGTTGACTGGGTGTAGAAGATCTTTGACTCCAGTGGGCCTGGTATCTTGCTTGCTATCCAGACGTTAGTATTGGGTATAGATTGTCCGAGAATATCATGGCTTGTTTACCTGGACCTGAGCTGCCATCATCTGGCAGATGGACCGAACCTCGCCCAGTGACCCGGAAATGCGTTCAACTTCTCCCAGGATTGTAGACACGATCAGAATCTTGTTTTGAATGCTATCCTCGTGTGTGAGACACCCGTATGGACAAGGTCGGACGTTTGAGGATGCAGCGGGCTGGGGATAAGGAACTTGATTGTGATGAAACGCTAGATGCGGACGAAATGTCGGCCGAGAATGAGGTGATGATTGGAAGTGAGGTGAAGGCTGAGAATAGGGTGTTGGGTGAGGATGGAGTGCTTGGTGAGGATGGGGTGCCGGCTGAGGATGGGGAGCTGGCTGAGGATGGGGTCCCGGCTGAGGATGGGGTCCCGACTGAGGACGAGGTGCCGGCTGTAGAACAACAGGCGGCTGGGTCAGCGAAGTCTGAGGCGACGAAGCTGGCTGACTGTTGCAAACAGGCTGAGGAGGGTAGGTCAGACGAGGCCGAACTGTGGGTTGACTGTGGGAAGACATCATGGTGGGCAGAGATATTAGACTTGAATTCGAAGAGAAAGGGTCTGGGGCTCATGAAGGGAATCTGGAGAGCAAAAATGGGATTGATCATCTACAAATATATATCGGAAACCATCACTGACAAGCATGCGCCACGCGACAACCAACATTCCGGACCAACAAATTCGCACCGTTTCTAAATCGAGAATCGTGAACAGAAGCTACTCCTAGTTTGTATCACTGTAGCGCTGGTCACGACGGAAGCAGCCACGGATGGCATCAGGGACATGGGATTATTCGTAGCCGCATTAGAGTTGAAAAAAGATGACCCTGAAGACTTGTTGTTGGTCTCTGAAGGTGGTGAAGCACTCGCAGTTGGCTCGATCATCACGGTGTTGGTGCTACTAGACGACACACTCAACGGCACAGCAGAAGACGGCAATTGCGTGCTGGAACTTGCAATGCCACTATCGGAAATTGTGGAGGTGGGGAACCAGGGTATGGCCGTATCTTCCAGGGGAAAAGTGGTACTTCTGACAGTGATCAAGGTTGTCGACGGTTGGACAAGGGTTGTAGATGAATCGGTCACAGTTACTAATGCGGTACTTGTTGTGACAACCGGTGAGGCACAGCCGACAGTTCCATTCACCTGCAAGGCTAGTGAAGGATCCCCAAGGCCCCCAGAGATAACCGCGCGGTTGCACATTGGTGGTAGCCCGGGACATTGCCTGATTCGAATTAGTGTTTAAGTTAGCAAAGGTAGGTCTCCAGTTTGGATTGGCCTACCAAGTAATAAAAGCATCTCCATTGGGCACAGCCTCTGGCACGGGAAAGCTAGCCACTTCTACGCCGCTGCAGGGAATTGTGTTGAACTTGTACACGATTGGCAGGAAGTCTAGGTCGGCGAATACTACTGTGGCCTGGCATGGATGGTTGGATACATTCTGAAAACTGTAGAGAGTAAGCAAATGTAACACAGTTCTTGATTCAGAGGTAACCTACTCCACCGATACTGTGGAAACACCAGCTTCTAGGTCAAGCGAAGGCTGGGAAAGACAAATGAACGGAGGAGGCAACCGAGCAGCTGTCAACAGCGGAAATACAGTTGCGAGAAACGTCTTTGAATTCTTCATCTTGGTTGCAGAACTTTCACAGTGGATACACAGGTGAAATGTTTCTTGGGCTTTTGGTTGACCGTATTTAAGTAGAAAAGGAGGCTTTTGGTTTAATTTCGAGAAATAAATTTTAAAAAACAAGTACCTTCACCAAACCTTGAAGTGTGGTGGGGGGCCGGAGCACGGAGAAGTTTAATAATAGAAACCATCTGGCCTACGTTGGGTCCACAGGATTGACACCCGCTCAGGCAGCTGCCTCACCTGATCTTGATGTATAAAGAACCTTGAAATTGCACAACACAGTCAGAAACAGTCCATCTTATTGTCAAGCTTCTCGAGGACAAACACACCAAATCCCTACTCAATCATGAGTAACAATCAAATACCCGAAGATTGGGCTGCTTACTTTGGACTTCCAGACCAGATATTGGATTTTCCAATGTTTGATGAAATACCGGAGGAATACCCCACATCGGAACGTGCACCTCAGTACTTATCTGATGATCAGTTGCAAGCGATCTTCTCTGATTTAGCGAGTATTCCAGGGCCAGAAGTAGAGCCCGAGGTGGGAGAAACAGCACCGCTGCTGGACAAGGACCAGAGCTTTTCACAGACAACGGACCAGCTGGGTACTGATGGATCGGCTAGGTACGTGGCTGTCGAGTCCGAAGTTTGATATAAATTATGACTAACCCCACGGTTTCAGGGATTCTTCTTTCCAGCTTGACCAAATTGCGGAGAAGCTTGCGAAACTCGATGAGAAAGTCAGCTATTTGGTTTTGGTTGGAGAGAATTGTTTAAAGGCTCAGGAACAAGCAAGCACAAACGTGCAGAACAGCATCCGTGATGTCAAGAGTGCCATTGGTCATCTCGTCAGTTCCATAGTGAATGACTTGCTGCCCAGTCCGGAGGATGAGGCTGGGGATGCGCAGCACGGGCAGCAGCGGGTTTTATGATCTGTGGAAAATGAGATACTGGATTTAGAAAATAAACGATCGGACAGAGCGACTGAGTTTGGGAGTAGATCATGAGATAAATGCACCACGTTACCTCGCTCCATGTTGCTCCGAAACCCTCATCTGTCAAATGCTAGGTGCCTTTCAAGGTTCAAATTCCATGCGAACACCAGAACCCCCAAGTATTAAGCCCAATCAATTGATAGAATGCAGAAAGCAATCACTAGGTTAGAAGATAAATCACTTCCCCCTCTGCCCCTCTCGTCAAGGAAGATCCTGGTAAAGGCTGCCCGACCACCCCAACCGGTACGGCTGTCGCCAAGCGTTTACAATCCTTCCCAATCAAAGTCACGGAGGAGAGATGCGCGCTTGGACCCCACCAATCGGGTCGACACTGAAGACCCGTTGCAAAAGCTTAGACGGGACAATGAGGATCTCAGCAGAGAGCTGAGGCTCCTTGAAAGTACGAGCGCTGCAAAAGAGCACCTGATCGCGAAGCTTCAGGAGGACAACCGCAGGCTGTGTCGCATGGCATCCGATACTCGTCAAAGGGTCGCGGACATTGCTACTACCATAAGTGACGCCTTTGAAAAATATCGAGAATTCACAGAGGCACAATCCCGGATCATGCATTCCTCTACTTCTGAACCGTACTGTGACGAAATACGGATATATGCAGCGGCAGACTTGGCGAACACTAGTCCGGACACAAACCTTGTCACTAATGTGAACATTGACACTGAGATCGATGGAGACTATACAGATAGCTTGAGTGAATATAGCATTGAGTTTTAGGTCACACTACAAACCTGTTTGTCGATCCCGTGAGGGTGACATCGCATTTTGGGGGATTCACATCCCTACCTGCAGTCTTGACATCGCTTAGAGGGACTCATATCCCTGCCCTCGGTCTAAGATGGAAGTGCCTACGCCGCAATTTGAACAAACACTGTGTGCATCGTTGTCGCAGCGCCATGCCAAATATAGCTAGATCAGCAACAGGGGACCAACTAGTGGAGCACCGTGCGCACTTATGGTCTGATCAGTCGCTTCACCTTGCTGTGCCGTGGACTGCGCCACACTCAGGCTAGCCTAATGAAGCAGCGATGCGCGGCTAGCATGCGCGGGTGCTCCCGACACAACGGGGCGCTAAATTAGCCAAAGGTTTAATTAGCCGCACAAGACGACGTCCTATCTGCATCACATTTGAAATGTGACCAACAGTCAACAGCGTTGTAATCATATGAATCATATGATCTGGCACTAAGATGAATTCGGACCTTCGAATGAGCCAACACATATTCTTTAGTCTCGGGGCACACTCCCAACGAAGTGAGCAACTCTAATGCAACACACCATTATCAATCCACCGTTATGCAGCTATCCTCATCTCGGCACTCGACGGGAGAGCCCTCGAAGTCTGTTCGGCTCACTATGGCTGGCCAAGCTGGATTCTTTCAGGTCAGATTGTACACCCGATTCAGTCCGGATCTGACTTCCGGTGGCATGGCTGGTAGACCTCATGGGTTTGTGATCCCCCCTCTCTCACTCTCGTTCCAGGGTCCTCTCTTCTTCCATCTCATGGGCCTTCACGTCTACACTTAGTTCTATCTCCATCACCAATATCGCAACCCTTTCAGAAGAGCTCCCGGGTAGTTAAAGTGACCATGATTGGAAGCAAAAAGGTAGACGATCTTACGCAATCGGATTGCCGCCCTTTGAGTCATGGCTCCTTCGATCCAAGATGGGGCTTTCACGGGCATCTCGAGTTTCTTCGAATTTCCTGTAGAGATTGCATGTGCTTTCCCACAATCGCCCTACCCGAGTCCCAGATGAAGAAGCAGCCGGGAATTTCCAAGGGGGTGATTCCATTCGAGAGTAGTGTGACATCTTGGAATCAGTCGCTACCGAATTTAAATTAATCTTGCTTAGGTACTTTGCAACACTCTCTACCTCTCCTTCCTGTTCTCATCCTAACAAACACATAGAATGTAGTGAGAAGCTATGTCATGTGGTAAAATATGGCCCAGGTTGTGGGCTCTACAAGGAAAGGACCAAGTTCTTTTCATGAGCAGGACCCGAGCAGGTAGAAGGCAAACTGATGATCATAGAGGATAACAATCTAGCTTTGGAGTGCACAACGATCCTACTTCAATTAACTACGTGTGCATTTATCCTAGTTCCCCGGGGCCTTTGCCTTTTTCCGTGCCCTCAGTTCTTCTATCTTGACTGGATCAAATCTTTGAGGTATGGGGTACGTTTCAGACTGCATGAGGGTGAGATACGACGTACGAGAAGTTGAAAAGGCCTCACTTACTATTTGCCTCTCAGTAGGGGGCCAGGAACCAACTGCCACACTGGTTGACGAGTATGTATAATGCCTGTTCTCCTTCCGGACAACAATGTACACCTCAGAGTCACAATCTCGACGGAGCTCATCAGCCTTCAAGAATAGAGTCCTGCGCCGCTTGCTGAAGCGATTCAGCTCCCGTTTTCTCTCCTTTCGAGTTCTCTGTTTTGGGTTGCCTGGCTTCTCTATTGAAGCCGTCCCCTGGTCTTGAGAGCATGGAGGGTGGCTTGCGGCCAGCTGGCCAGCAGAATGGCCAAGGTATGGAAAGAACAGCTGAAAGCAGCTTCAGAAAATTAGAACAGCCCTGGGGATTTGAGCGCTTGAGACTTACCGCTGGCAATGGGTTTCCATTTTTAGATATTCGATCGTGATTGGTGTATGATTTCAGGAAGACTTGGATGTACCTCGCCCACAACGCCGAGACTGCTCTCAAGTCAAAGTTATATGTTAGCCCAGTTTTGCTATATTTAGCATTTTGGAATATGCGAAACCTGTTTTCAACAATCTATTTTAAACTCCGCCCCAGCAGGTTGATCTAAGACTAGGTACGATCCCGTTCGTCGTGGGCCCCATTGCGTTTCCAACACTTGGGCATCATCGGGAAACATGGATCGCCGCCTACCACAAGAGATTCTGACAAACGTCGCCACGGGATTGGATTCCGTTAAAGATCTTCGCTCCTTTCGGCTTACAAGCAGAGCCTGCGCCGCTGCCTGTTTTGCGATTCTTTCTCAGCACCTAACAGTGATGAACACGGCAGAATCCCTCAATGAAATATGCAGAGTTCTTGAGCAAGGAGACTGGAGGTCTACAAAGACTCTCACCATTCGCAACGCTGAATGGCCAATCTGTTCAAGAACAGAATGGGCAACACACCCATTACTTCATGGGGGGAAAGAACAATGGCTGGCTGTCTTATCTTCGGCTGCCTGCGACAAGGCATTTTCAAAGTACGCGAGCTTCGTATCTGCAGAAGTTCAACGCACTTTTTGTTCAGACCTCCTATGCTTTTACTCTATCATTAGCCACCTTCCCCAGCTGTCAGCCATCCGCATCACACCCATTCACAGCCTAGCATGGCAGCCGTCAAGCAGCCCTCGTTATCTGGCTTTGGTCAACCGGATTTGGTTACGGCCCTCTTTCAAGAGAGGAACCAGGTTTGCGACAAAACGGCTACTACCTGCACTCAATCACTTCCCTCGCATCACGTCACTCGAAATAGAGGGAAAATTTGAGGCTTTCGCCCCGGCCTACAACGTTGATCACATTCGGCAACTAAAGATCCAATCTGTAGAGGTTGACCCGCTGCGTAAATACGACTTGACCGATTTCCTCTCTGCTTTCAAAAATCTCGAGAGCCTCACGATTAAAATCGATGACACGTCACCCACCGCCTCAGTGCCGCTCGATTGCCTTCACCTACCACATCTCAAATCTTTTCACATCGACAATATGACAGTTTCGGAGACTTCGCTTTTCGTTTTCCTCCGAAGGCACTTGCAGGGGATGGACTTTAACTTTATGAACATGAATATCTGGGATGGTAACTGGGAGTCAGTGGTTGGGCAGCTGGGCCAGCTTGACTGCGCCTTTGATCTTGAATGGTTATTGGAGTGCTCTTGAACAGATGCCTTCTGACTCATGATATTTTTAAACGTCTTGTTTCAATATTCTGTACCTGGTTCTCTGCTAAATATAACATGCTATTTAAAACCCATCTACATACTATATGTAAGATTCCTTGCGAGAAGAGGCCTGACAATGTCCCACTATCTAAGAGATCTCGATCCAAATTCTACATCAATTTCTTTCTAAAATGGCTCAAGATATCCCTATTTGCACGCAATGGAACCTCTCTGGTCATGATTGTGAGACGCTTGTCTTTGACATGTGTAATGAGTGGCTAGAGTCCCCTCATACTTCTAAATTATCTCCCGACGAAGATGCAATGATCAAACCGCTCAGAAATGCAAGCGAATCTGAAGTCATGCGCAAAATGTTCAAAATGCTGGAAAAGACCCATCTTTCCCAATTAGAAGAAATCAAAGAACAGATTCAATACATGCTACTCGCTTGGGAATGGGCCATTCGAGCAAAGAAACGCTACGACAGTTCGATAAAGCCCTTCTTGGAGGAGGAACTTGTCGAGTGTATTGGCCCTAAGCATTTCCTCGCATGTGTTCAAATTATCTCGAAGCGTGCTACAGTTATCAGCATAAATGAGGCGCCACCAGCGCGGAATGAGGCGCCACCAGTGCCCCGTCAAAAGAAACTATCTTCACCAAAAGATGCAGATAAGACACCGTGGGAGCAATGGACAAAATACCGTGAAAATAAATCCTATGATCCAGAAGATGAGGGGAACGGTCCACTGGAGAGTTGGAAATACTTCAAAAAACAACTCCTCACGTCAGTCGCGGGCAGCTCAAAACAGGATATCCATAATCGACCGCTTAAGAGGAAAGAGAAGGACGTCCTTTACGAAAGCAATTCAGATACTTTAGAGCATACTAATCAATTTAAACACAAGAGGATGAAAAAGGACGATTCTGAAACCAGAACAAAAAAAGGTCGAAAAGGATGATGGTCAAGGTGATCTCACAAAGAAGGAGAGGGAGTGATCAGGATCATCCTTTGAGTAATTCTCATCGAAGGCCTGAAGCGATTATTAGGTAGAAATAGGGTAGAAGCTTGATTAGATAGAAATGTAATAGCTTATAGGGTACCAATATGAAATAGGTCTTGTGAGATGTGTTTTAGATGGGACACTTTTCGAGCTAAGTTGATTACATCTACTAAGTAAAACTATTTATTTACTACAAGCTGTGACTATAGTTGCCTACGTGGCTGGCATTGATGTTTAGTCTTAGGAATAGCTAACAATGATAAATAGACTGAGTGGTCCCCTGTTATTTATGCCCTTAAGCAAACGCTTAAAAGCAGTTGTGTCTAGAGTGTTATCTGAAATTAACTTGTCGCTACCTTCTAGGAGGCAATGGCAATGCAGCAGGGTTTAAATCCTTGAGACTGTGGGCGCTTAGGCTAAACGCGACACGAATCACCAACCCTGTGCTAAAAATAAACATTTATTTTTTGGCCTTTGGTACACATTGCCCCAATTTCTGTATCATGCGGTCAGTTTTATCACGCTCATCTTAGACCTCAGTCTCAGGGATTGCGCCATACACAACCTTTCCACATCAGCACTCTCAAGCACTTCACCATGCAAAGTCCTTCTGTTTGGATTGAGCTTCGTTCAGGAGCACCAGGCCTAGACGGGCCATTTCTACAGGAATTCCGTTCTCCGTATCAGGTCTTTCGTACCAGCACCTGCCGGACACCACGCGTCGTTATGGTGATTGGGGGAAAGGTTAAGAGACAGCATTTTACTCACTTGTATTTGAAACCTGCAGTCGAAGAAGAACTGGGAAAAATCTGTTTAAGGCAACACAGGACTTACAATGTTTTGATCATTGACTGTGAAATGCATATAAACAGCAAGATCAGTCGACTAATGGGTGGGCCATGTCCCGGCCACTACCATATTCACCGAATCGAGAACGCTCCACCAACTATATCCGCTATCTCTGATCAGATTTACCTTGAGGTAATAGCACCTCTGAGTCATGCAGTACTGCTCTTCGTAGACGACTTTGGCGGCTTCGAACACACCATCCAGTTCTTGATATCATGGGTATATAGGGCAATGGCTACGCCAGGAATACCAAGGCTCCATGTTCACCTTATCCTTGGCAACAAAAATCATGGAGTGACCAACACCTTGGTCTGGTTCGAAATCTCTACCGGTCTTCTCGCTCAAATAAATGCTCGCGACCCGACAAAAGCATACAGCCTTCGAAGTATTCTGGAAATAGGCCATAGATATTTGCAGTGCGACTTGCAAACCCGTTTTACCGAGGAAACTTTCTCGAGGATGGCTCATGGTCTAGCGCAAACAGATGCTCTGGAGGCATATCAATCACCCTATATTTACCACAAAGCCCTCACCCATTTTGCAAAGTCCTCACCAGAGCCTTTCAACATTGCCATCGCCTACGCAGACAAGACTCCCTTACCTGAAATGTGGGAGGGTCACATTGCGGAACTCATTCAGGCCTGCCAGGATCAACAGGTTTCACCTACACCTCTTCTATCCTCAATCTTCGCCTTCCATGCGTTTCCTAGAGGAACAAAATGTGAGTGACATCGAGTTTATAATAGAGATATCTCCTATGTTAATGACTTTCAGACATCCCCCCCGCCGATCTCTTCGCCTCTTTATTCGAAGTTCAGATAAAGAGAATATTACTCAAGATGAAATCTTCCAAGCTGGAACAGGATATTCGGCTAAGTTTCGAAAACACAGTACGTGAGGCTTTCAGAGCACGCAAGTCGATACATAAGGTACACCTGGAGAGGCTAGTAAGCATGAGATCATCGCTGCCTACTCTTAGCAATACCTGCTCCTGCTGCTTCCTCCGAAAACCCTCCTGCACTCTTAGCTGTACCCACCGGCTTTGCTCTTCCTGTGTATCAACTTGTGGTATACTCGTAGAACCGGGGCTATACTGTGTCAACCGGTGTCCTTCTTGTAACTCTCTTGAAGTCGATGAACGTCCTTTTTCGATCATGTCACCAAGCGCAGGATTGAGAGTCCTCCACCTTAGGGGATCGAATTCCGATAGTATTTTTCGATTCTTGAAAGACATGGAGCAAAGCATGAGCCTCCCTCAGCTATCTCTACGGACATATTTCGATATAGTCACAGCTTCTGGCCGTGGTAAGTCTCGCCCCATCTTGGACAGAAACTTTATTGATTATTTCAGGTATGTTTTTTGCTATCACTATCTTCCTTGAGGGTTGGACGCTGGAAGACTGCAAGTATCACTTGCCACGATTAAAGGACCCAAGATATACAAGAAAAGGACTACTTAGTTTTGGATATAACCTAGACTGGAGTCTACACGACATCCGAAATCGGAGTAATTCGTCTATTGTATTGGAAACAGAACACTTAACGCGACAATTCTGGACAGTTCAGCTGGGCCGAAAAATACTAAGAAGGGATCTAGCAAGGTACGTAGTATTGTGAGTTACTATGTATTTCGACGATACGTAATACCTAACATTATCAAACCCAGACCTAAGGATTTCAAAGACGCAAGCCAATATGGTGAAGCCGATCTAGAGGTCGAATACGATGGAGGTCCATACAGTAGCAGCTATCTCCGCACTGTGAGCAGCTATTTCACAGCTTCTCTCTTCTACTTGGAGCTTCTACACAGTCCCAAATTTTACCAGTCCCCCGAGACTTGCTATGCTGTCGTTCGCTGTCGCATACCATCAGGAGAGGGTCTGCTGGCTCTTCTGAGGAAGTTGGAAAATGATAAAGCATGCTTGCTCTTCCGGGGGGATGAGCTGGACTACTCTTGGACAGAACTGTGTGGACTCGAGACCATGCGCGCATGCCGAGAAGGGAAACCATTTGGAAATCATATCCAAATGAGTGTCAATTCTCCCAATTCGAAGCTCGACGTTCAGATTGCATTTTCGACGGGGATGAAAAGAGATATCAGCAAGCTACCGTGTGTTCTAGGCACTCTTGTAAAGGAACAAGGGCTGCCAGTGAGCTTGTACACAATGACCAAGAACACATGTAAGAGCAGCCAATTCAGAGGAGTGCAGCTTCGAACAGAGTTTAACAGACTTCAGAATGCTCTGTATCAGTGCATATATACGTGTAACTAATTTCTGAATGATATTTGAAAGTTTTACACAATATAATGGGTCAGATAGTGATGAATATGTTATCCTAATTTATTCCTAGATCTTTCGAGAAACTTCACCTTGAAAAAATGTGTCTAATTTCAAAACGCAACGCTCAAGTCTTGAAAAAGCAATTCAGGAGTTTGCCGACTATTTAAATCCTTCCCTTCTCTCAATTAAACCGAACTCGCTTTCCTGGTGGCATATCACCTTCATCGAATGAAACCTTTCTCTTGCCAAAAGATCTCTCTTCTTCCAGCAAGCTTTGACTCTCGATATAGTCACTGTCTTCATCGTCGTCAAAACCCCCGTCCGAACTTGACTCACGCTCTAGATAGTCAGGTGAGAGTTGCTCTGCATTGCCAGAGCTCGACCCAGGAACATTAATTTCTTGTATATTATCTTCGGAATGATGGCGAATGCTCCTTCCGGCCCAATCCACCTCACAATCCCTCACCCAGCTGGAAAACGGTTGCGATGTGTGCTTAAGTTGATAGGCGAGATTATCAGGTCCGAACTGCAGGGCGATATTATGTTGCACCTTGCCAATGAGATATAGATCAGCACACACATCAAGCCAGGGAAGTGCACCGGTTTCGAAAATTGATTTTGTCCGAAAAGTAATGCGGAAGCGGTCGTAGTCACGAGCATCCACCGGTTTCGGTGAATCATCTTCGTCCTGGTGAAACCACCTGTCGATAATACCGTCCTCATCGGTGTAGGAAACATATTCTGCTTCAGGATTTCCTGGTATAACGAAGCATTGGAGAGTGACTTCCATCCCCTGGATTCCATTTCCATTAGAGTCAAAGACTTGGCAGATGATTGGCGCCATGGTTTCGTTTTTGGAATTCAAAGCTTAGATAAATTAAGCAAGTAAATTGTGTTGAATAGTCTGTACAATTCTGACATCTACAGTAATGATAAGACATTGAAACTAGTTAGCCTTATATGAATAAGTCCAATTGTTAAAGTTTAAATATAAACCGACGTAATCGCACTTATATTTAGAGGACAATCTATTTACCGAAAACAAACGAATAACACGGCCAGGGCTTACAATTAATTATAATAAACAGAAACAAAGCAAATATTATACTTATAGAGTAATCTCAAAGAAATGCAGTCCTCATACTTCGTAGGTAATTCAATCTGCATATTCCAACACGACTTCCATTCCCTAAACACCAAAAGACTGAGCACAATGCTCTCTGATGGGGAAAAATATTACAACATCAGATGTCTCGAAGATGATGGAGATATCTCGGCTATTACATATAAAGAGACAATGCTTTCAACATGTAAGAGACGGGCTTTCGATCACTTGATTTCTCGGCCAAAGATTCGCCGCGCGCTGGATCGAGTCATGAAATTCCCCGGCCTTCGGAGTGGCCTCCAGTTAGGAAACATCGACAAGATTTTGGCTACTAATTGTGATGAGATGGTCGAATATTACCTGAACTGGATATGCTTTGTATGGAACTATATATTACAGGGCCTCGAGGCCGCCAAATGTTATTTGGATGACGCCACCGTGAAGGTCTTCGAATTTCGTGTGCCGTGTGCAAGCCGTAAGGACAGCAATATCATATCATTTTCCATGAACACTGGACTTGCATTTAGCGAAATTCAAGACGAAGATTTTCGAATGAAAATCAAAGCTTCGGTATTCTCACTCAGGGCGATCATTCCAAGTCTGGCCACCTTTCACGAGAACATGAAATACATCTGCATCGGAGCCAAGATCTTGAAAACCCATCTCGATCTACCGCTAGAGAAAGAAAGCTTATTCCAACCAAGAGAGACCACGTTGTACGAACGCCTCAAGAGCGACCATGACGAAACCTGCCAACCTCTGGTGGAAATAGATGAAGGACATTTCGTGCCACTTCTGGGGGGACCTTCACCTTGGATAGCTTTCAAGCAGCTATTCGTGTCCGTCTTGCGACAATTCCCGAACTTATCTACCGAGACACCACGTAGGGATTTCCGGCGGGAGGCCATGCCTGCAGGTCTCAGTGCACGATACCTATCTATGCTCTTCCAACGCGCAAGCATTTTAGGTTTTTCAAATAACAAGATCAACAAGGGTTTGGATCGGTCTCTTCATTACGTACAGCTTCCCAATTTCGAGCCTAGGATTAACGAACCAATTTCTGACTGGCGAGGAGGCAAACCATTTGTGAGGACCTTCTTAGCCTTGCAAAAAATAGCCTTTCTGCCGACTCTTAGAAAATTCAGTCCCTTTGTTGAGGGGCCAACGGTGGAATTCGTGTATAAAGATTTGATCGATGCGTTCTTTGGGATCCAAGAAATGAACATCGACTACACAAAAACAAGGGTCTGCATCGAAGAGGTGGGCTCTTCGATCAAGAATTTCCCCATGGTCCAGGACGACAGTGGCCAAATCGGTACCAACGCGCTCAACTCCCATGAAGCATCCCAGTCCGCGGGAAATGAAATGGAAGTAGACGTGTCTGATGTTGACATGGCAATGGACAGTGTCTCAGAGTCAACGGAAATGCGAGAAAAAAGACATGAACAGACTGCACTGAAGCGAAAAGCAATCTTGCAAAAATTAAATCTACGTCGCAAAAAACGACTACAGAATGGTTTGGGTCCTCGAACCTCTCGTGAACCCAAAAGTTCAGGCCGCGAACGTCGGAAGGGAAATCTCAAGCCAACTTGGGGTAGAATTCCTAAGCCCAGAACAGGCCAACGACCTACCAAGGGTGCCGAAAAAGTCAGCCGAAGGGAGAAAGAATTCCCTAGTGCAAACAAAGGTCAAAGAATTCGCCATAAAACTCGTCTGGTAGCTCCACCATTGTCAGCCATTGTCGATAGGCATCCACAAAGCAGCATAACCTTACCAGACCCGCTGGATATGTCTCAAGTCTTTGACGAAAACAGTGCACTTATTCTCCATCCTTCAATTACCGCCGACAAGGAGACCTTTGATAGTGATGGAGGTAGTGAAGATCGTTTAAAGACGCCCGTTAAGCCAGGAAGGGATGTCATATTAGCTCCTGATCTGCCTCCTCGTGACCTCGACTCCCAGACTGGATCTAGCCGGATGGCTATACAACGCTACATCACTCAGCGTGAAATGGCTCGTGTACCCCTTCAGATTCCCTCCATGCCTCCTCGTGACCTGGACTACGAAACTGGACCTAGCCAGACGGCTATACAGCGCTATGTCCCTCAGTCTAGAGCAGCTCGTGTACCCCTTCACATCCCCTCTATGGCTCACGCAACCAGCGAGAATAGCGAACTTCCCGAATCAATAGATTCAACCGCTAGGAAGACGAGTGGTACACCTGTATCGGTAGATGGAGACGATGCTCCACGAGACACCACATATCCATCTGAAGCCAAATATGACAATTTAGAAGCTCCTGGCGAAGCATCACCTAGTAACTCCAGCGCTAGCTCGTGGACAGACGAATTCCCAGTTATTGACGAGTCAGAAGCTTTGTTACACCGGAATACCACTATTGGGAGGTTAATGACATCAGATGAGACGAAGCGCGAAAGGTCAGATAAGACCAAGCTCGAGAGAAAACGAAAAAGGCAATTCTATTCGAAAGATACGGAGAGGATAGCAACAGGAGAAGTAGAAACAATTCGAAGAGATGGACTGGACCTCATCCATGAGGCCCGGAAGATTTTCCCTCTCAAGAACAGCCAAAGGGTAGAGAGAAAGAAAGAAAAGAAATTCGAGCTGAAAGATATAAACCAAGAGACAGAAACAGAAACAGGAAAACTGAATCAACCAGTGCAAGAGATCGCAATTCGCAATGTTCAGAGTACGCTTCCTGCGAAGAGAAGCCGGCTTAAAGAATCCTATGGGGACGAGGATGTTGAAGCTACGTTCGTTGATGACTTGACCGACATTCCTTTAACTCCAGCCCACGCTTCCAACACCCATTATGCGCCTAGAGGTTACAGACCCCAAGCACGCCGTGCCCTGACCATTCCGGGGAATTTCAGCACCGGAGCTACCTAGTGTATTGCTCCGGGCCAGCGGCAGACATTGATCGTGCATTTTCGAATTCGCGCTTCACTTTTTGGGACAAGTTCAACCGTTGAACGTCGGGCAGATGATCAGAGTGCGAATGGATGTCCCATGTTGTTCTGTCCGGCTTTCTCTCTCCGGAAGAGCCGCCATCGTGATTCTAAAAATGGAATCTACTTCGCCTGGAAGGACCAACATTACAGGAATGTACCATCCTTAGCGCGTTTGCGGTTCAATATAAGAGACCTTATATACCTAAGTTGGTGCTCATTGATGGCTTGAACTGATGGCCACATCATGCTGTGCCGCATGTACCTGAGCAACGGGGTTTCACTCGTCCCCTCAAGCGGATTCGCGCGGCCTGAGGAGCTGAAAAGATGCTGGAGCACAAAAATAGATTTAGAACATTGCCACAATGTCGCAAACCCTGCCTGAGAAGCCTCTGCGACGATTTGCGTTGGCTATATTTAACAACTTAAAAACCAGCTTCAAAAACAAATCAGACGTATGATAAAAAGCCTTTTCCTGGATCAAGATCGCACTCACCCTTCGAGACCAGGAACATTGCTATATCTGAGCCAGTTCCAGCAGCTTCGATTAAACTTAAAGACTTCATTCATCCGAAATTCAGATGTCTCAGGAGCCGAAAAATGACTGTGCAGTGTCCGAGTATCAGATCTTGAGCCTCCAAGATAGTCATGACCTTACAGAAGCACAGGACGATAAATTTTGTTGTTCTGACTCCCACCCAGCCTGGCCCGACAATCCCCACACCACCGAAGGCGCTACATCGAAGGGTCTTCAGGTGGAAGTGGTACTCCAATTGGGCGAGCCGTTATCTAGCAGAAGCAGCTCGCCGGCCACCATATCACATATGCCCACAGCCGAGCCTGTTTTGGACCCTAGTAGCGATGGTGTTGCGAATTCTGATGCCGACAATTACCCAATTTTTTTGAGACCAATCGTGAGTTCAAAGGCTTTTTAAAATTGTTTTGGCAGTTACTTTGCTGACATCAGTCCGTAGAGTCCGACTTTCAGCATTGACAGTACTGATCAGACCCCTTCTCCACTCGGCCAGACCGGGCCTGCTGTCAACACTTCAAACGTTGAACATTCAGAGGCGACACTGATAGATTCCACTTCCAATAACGAGGCCAACGAGATAAGATGCATTCCTCAGCACGAAGATCTCGAGAACCAGTGCTGGACTAGGGACACGTACCTTCCACCCAGACCCAGACCTCTCTCTCTGCCGATGCTGCGGAATCGAGAAAGTGTCGACAGGAAAGGGCGTGCGCAGAGCTTTTGAATCGCAGGACAAAATTTATCTCGCCGTGGCAAGAGGGTAGCCCATCATATCTGGAAATTTATGGCTATCTGCTCACGCTGCAATATTGCTAGCGTTCCGCAGTGCACTTTTCAAAATTACCCAGTGTCAGCATGATCTAATCGTGGCTTGCTAAGATCCATCGTCTATTGCTTTGTGCTGAGCAGGCGTAAAGATTACTCAGGCCATACCTTCTGTTCTGTGATGTTGATTCTGCGCACAACGACCGCCTACATAGCAGCGAAAACAGAGCCCATCTACAATTTCAGGTAGCAGCCCTACCCGAATTAAGGAGAGACTGTCCAACCTGCGTAGTGAGAGGGGCAGGATTGAGATTATTCGTGGGTTTTGTAGCTTCTCGTTCACAGCAGACAAGTGCCGGGTTTTGATGCACGAATGGGCGAAGCAAGGATATCCTGACGACGTATTATATTAAGAACATGGTACTTACCGTTTAAAATGTGTAGAGAGACTGATTGGTTGGTGGGAACAGGGCTGTATTACTTATGGGGTCAGGTCCTTGAGTGACAAACTTACAGGTAAAACCCTGTATGCTGCTTTGTATTTGTTTGCCGCTCAACACGTCCAATCTCCCAACTGACTAGGTACCTTCGCAATGTACTAGTATTAGGTACTTCACAGCCATCAGGAATACCCGGTTATTAGCCGCCCCCTCCTTGATACGTCTGATTTGTCGAGCCGCTGCAATAATAGCTCAGCGCAGTCACCAACAGACCGTGCACATGTCGATCATTGTTTTCCCCACAAGGTCGCCGAGCAGCCATACCTATTCTGGTGAGTTCCTCAGGGCCTAGAACACCTCCAGTGTGAAAGCCTAGGTTTGCCATAGGTACTTGTATGCCAGGGTTCATGGCGTAGAAATATGCAAGCGCTGTCCCTACACCACGAGTAACTAGAAGAGAGAAACACTTGGTATCCTCAGCAGCCAATGTCTGTCCCGCTCCCGGTGGTTTTGGACTTTCGTCGAAAGGCTACAGATAGGGAGAGTAGGTATTAGGCACTTGATAGATGAATCTGAGGTAGCAGTATTGTTATCACGGTGGTCACAAAAGAATGACTCGGGTCGCACTTGATCCCTCGAGAGAGAGGTTCCTCAGGGGCACTGCCTGGTCCCACATCTGCCAGTGTAGGAAAAGACCAGGCGTCGCGGAAGAGGGGGGGGGGGGGCGGATTCGATGCTCGAAGGATATTGCGAAAGAGGAAGAACGGTCAGGTCATTGATTGCAACCAACTGATGTACCTTAACTAAGAAGAAAGTGAGCTCAAATGAAACCTCCTTACATCCTTGCCTCCCAATCCGCACTATGCTGCTTAAGATGGTTTTTGTCACTGTTGGTTACGCCTCCGATGGAGGAGAGAAATACTCTGTTGGCCGTATCTCGGGCCGAAGCTGTGGCCCAAGTCGTGATTCGTGGAAATCTACAAGTGTGCTCCAGTGCCGACCGATTGAAGCTGGGCCGGGTTTTAAGCTGCGCTTCCGACAGGGTCTTCGCTGACGACCTGCATGAGCGGTCACTCACGTGGTCACTGCTGGCCGAACTGGGCCAACAACCTGCAGTGCTCGGGGCACTTCCCCGGCCGTAGTGATGAATAAAGCAATTGTTCCGTCGCACCCTGTGTGATTTTGAATTCTTCGTACTGTACAGAGTGCCATGTTGCATCACACTGTAGGGGGGCTAGCCAAATGGCCGTTTCGGCGCGTCAGGATCTGGGGTGAATGGATCTGAGCCAATAAACTGTGTTACCAGCCCGCTGGAATCATGTATGCCGAGATGACGTGTGCAGGATACCCCTGTAAATGTCCAGACTCATCCATAAGTACTTGTACTCATGTACAACATCCACATTCGTCCCCATTACGACCTCACCCCTCCTACATTGCCAACTGACTGTTTATTCCTCTGAATGCAACCCAGGCATTTAACGTGAACGATCCCTGCGAGTCGACACAGCCCCTCCCCCCCACCTCTTTCGGGGAGAAACAAAAGCGATCGGGGAGTCGGAACAACAACGGGCCCGTGTACGACTTTGGCATTGCACTTATGGCGGGTAAGGGACCGCGTTTTGATTCGTTTTCTAGCCGCCTATCTCCGCTGCTTTGCCGCAGCTACCACACCTGTGATGCCGGTTCAGTGATACGTCGCAGAAGCAGTGAAGAGAGAAATGATTTTGTGAAAGCGGTGGAAGTACTTAAGGCTCCCATTGAGCTGCCTTACCCAGTCTTCAATATGTCCAATTCCCTTCACGTTCATCAATAAACTTAACCATGACCACCCGCAAAGCCAGGAGACCTCTTCAAACCAAGCCATCAAAGATGCAAGGGGCAATCTCTCCCGAAATCATCCTCCCAGAGATCATTGTAGCCACCCAACTTCCTATTGTCACCGCCAAAACAAAGGCCTCCCAGCTACCTACCAAGAACACGGTATATCAAGCCTCAAAGATCAAGAAAGGCCGGGAACGGAAGACATCTCCAGGCCAGATGCCGATCATCTTGAAAAAACCGGATTTATTACACCCTGCTGTTGAAGGCGCGGGCCGACTTGATAGCAGTCCTGAAAATTTTGCTCTCATGAGAGACTGTCAGTCGTATCATCCCAACGCTCGCTTACCTCCTATACGACCGCCAAGTTACTTCAGACGAGGATGGAACACATTGCCACCCTTGAAAGACGTTCTCATGGGCATCACGGATGGCATCCTCGAAGAGAGTGATGGTTTTTGATGGCAGCGGCTTCTGAAATTCGTCGAACGATATCTGGATGTTCTGCGGTATCTCAAATTGAAAACAGGGTACTTGGATTTTGGTTAGAGATGTAGTCGACATAATTAGATCTGTTTGCTTTCTAGACCAAGAAGTACTCGTGTTTCTCGGTCCAATGCAAGAAGATCTCACCATTCAATTCAAATGGAAGCCGGAAACGCCTCGCGCGAATTGTAGTTCGGTCTCCGCCATGCATCTTCCTTGTTGGAGCGTGGACAGTGACGCAGCCTACCCTCTTCCCAAGCTGTGGCCATGGCCCTCGGACACTAAAGTTGCGGCGTGGCGACGCTGATGGCCGATCGATTTCTTGCATGCAGATGGAACAAATATACCGAGAACGGTGCACATGGCTCGCTACACAGGGATCTTTACTATTGGTGGCGCACAGTTGGACAATATAGGCTGCTTAGACGCCGTGGCCGCATCAGAGACGCTGTGATACGACATTGTAAGGTTGGCTTACTCAAAGATATTATTAGACGCCGAGGATGGTTCCTCACTGCAGACCTCTCGGGAGGGCCAAGTTCGGGATTCCATGCCCTGTCACTGACCCAGCCAACACCTTCCTCAGGCGTATAAATAAGTTAGAGGGTAACAGCATTCAGAGCAAGCTCCAGTCCTTAGGTATAAACCTTCTACTTGATCCTCGTTCCCGTTGTCTAGTTATCTAGTATAACAATATGTCCAGCTCCAGCCTTGGTGTCTATTGCCCATCTGGTGGCGACTTTTATATCTGCCAATATGGAGGTATGCAACAGTTTCTAGGTTGTTGCATTTCCAACCCGTGCCTAAGGAGCGCCGGTTCGTGTCCCCTGGCAGATTTACGGGCATTGAGCTTCAATGCGACAACCTACGATCAAATCAAGCCACAGACCTGCTTCAACGGGATCTCGGGGGACTGGTACGCATGTAATCAGACCTCACCCCCTTTCCTCGGGTGTTGCTCGTCCAATGCATGCGGTACAGCCACCGGATGTCCACAGCAAGACTTGAAACCTGCAAGTCTACTGAATACCCAGGATAGCGGCCTATTTGCCACCACCGAAACAAGTATACCAGCAGTATCGTCTTCGACTCTAGAGACCTCCACAGCAACATCGTCGACAATCGGTCCACCTTCAACAAGCAATCAGCACAGCCATACCGTTCTGCCACCGAAGGCCTGGGCATGGATCAGCGCTGCTTGTGTTGCCTTCGTTGTATTGCTTGGTGCATTGCTCTACCTCGCGGGTCGCAAGATGAGGAATACGCATCGTGTACCAACTATATCACACCAAAGCCCTGTAGCCCGCCAGGGAATGCCCAGTATACAGCCCTCAATACCCGGCCATCAAGAACTCGAGGGATCGCATCATGATACTATCAGCACACAAAGCCCCTCGGCCGGCCTGGACGACTGGAACATTCTTGGGACCCAACAGCTGTCGATCTATGAGGCACACAGGTCACGAGCGCCAGACTCTTGCCCGGGATCTTCAAGCATGACTACCGCATCCTGCACTTATAAGCCATACACGGCATCACGTGCAGCATCACCTTTCACGACGTCCTCGGAGCAGTCCACTGCAGTTTCAAGAGGCACAGATGTGCAGCTAGCGGAACCATTGTATGAATTGGAATGATAGGTGTGCGAGCTAATCAGGTGTGGGCCTAATGGATAAGAGAAGAAGCTTGTAATCGCAGAGGTGGTGGTGATACCAGAATAGAATTGAATATTGCGACGTCTTCCATTCTATTAGCCATTTCTTATCCTCAACCCCCGTAGGATTCCCGATTATGGTGTGTTTGATGGTGCTAACAGGCTGATGTGGCTGGACTCTAATTAACGATCATGAAGAACTTGTATATGTATGTGACAGACGAGGAAGGTTGCTGGAAATTTGTCCACACTTCGGTTGGCCGTCTGATCAAAAGGTCCCTCTTCTAATTCAAAGCCCCTTGGTCTAGCCTGAATAGAGTGTAGCGTTTGGATGTACAAAAAGGCATTGACGATGCATTCGTGAACAGCAGGCGACTTATCGGGAACAGTATTCGAGTTGTAGCCGAAAGATGCCGCTGTCTTGAATCCGTTGGTGCGTCTGGTCTCTCCTCTGCGGCTCAGTACTGGAGCCCTCCGGGTTTTTGAGGAGTCAACAGCGACCGGGTATCTGGCACATCAGAATCTATACTACTCAACCCGAATTCCGTCGTAACTCAACAGCTAAGGGTTGGTTGGACTGCGAACCAACAGCCAACAAGTGAACTAACGTCAGGGCCATGCTGCAAGGACAAATGTAACTACAGTGAATGGAGGGCTCAGCTGCTCCTGCAACGTTTGTGATACCTCTTCCGCGGCATTGTCTAGGCTGTCAAGCAGCTGGGCGGCTGCTGACCTACACCTCACACATCTCATGTTGAAGGCATCGGCAATATCCTATTATGGTGAAACCCTAAATCATGCTGGGGACTTGAGTCGGACGGTGTCTCCTGCACATCGCCAGCCCGTGCAGACGTTTTCCCAAAGTCTAAGACGGCACGGCTGTGGTGATGATACAGACGGTGTGCCAGACACGCTGCTGGCAAATCCGGCTGATGAGCACGGGCACTAAATCCACTAACTGAGACCTCAGTTAGTGCCTGTGCAGGGGCGAATTTGAATGGCCACAACTCAGGATGACCCATCTATTACCTCAGCGCTCAACAACTGGCTGTGCGCCTAGTCCAGAATGTGTCAGTGCAAGGTTGAGGAGTCGCACGGTGTTGTAGGGATATAGTTGTGCTACAGGCGAATGGTGGTTTGGCGAAAGCGGGGTCCAATTAGCCATGCTGCCTAATCATTGCACTGTGTCTGCGGCGCAGCGTGAGGGGAAGTTGTCCACAACCACAGACCGTAGGCGAAGCCAGCGTGCGAATGGGCCATCTCTACGCCAGCCGAGGTGAAGATATGCCCGCCCTCTCTGAGGATGTTGAGGTTCTCGTTGATGCTATCAAAAACCGTCAGAAATTTCCCCGGCCTTGTGTAAAAGCGTACGACAGACTTAGCGAGGCAGCCAGCGACACGACTGAACGCATTTTCTTTGACATCGGTGGTGTTCCCGCCTGGGCCGCTTACGTACTGACGAAGAGGACTTCCGAATCCACCGGACATGTTCCAGGTCGGTCTAAACGGCGACAACTTCTCGCTAGGATCGAAGCGTCAACAACCGACGCCCGCAGGGAGCTCGCAACGCGCTTGAAGGCTGCTATTGAACCTGACCGCGAACGCGTCGAGCAGCTCGTCCGGGTTGCAAGGCAGCAGCCCGACCGGGTGAGGCGGCCGGGACGGCAGAGCCGCGATGGCAGCACAACAACCCGGCAGACACCAGAGGATTCTAGCGAAGCTGACGGCTTTCGGCCGGAAGGATTTAATGAAGTCCAGGAGGGATCGTCGGCGGATACGAACCAACAAATTGCGCCGCGGGGCCTTATCAACCTTGAGGTGTTCACAAGGGCCTCAGTTGCCGAGTGCAGGCGGCTCTTCTCCCCTTACCTGGCAGCATCAATCAAGAGGGATAGCGACCACTTTGCGATGGTTTCTATGTCACCTGCGAGTCAATCTCAGAGCTCAGAGCACCATCTGAAGTTGGAAATCACGGAGGATGCGGTTGGGTATGTTGCAATGGAGCTCTTTGGGGCCCATCTGGAGGCAAAGGCCGGCTGGCGCTATGTGTATCTCAAGGGCACGACTAGAGTTGCCCCTCGCCCGGCGCTTTTGCTCCAAGGCTGTTGCACTACAGCCGTGCCTGGATTGTTAGGTGCACAAGTCGCCGATGCTGTCTTCGCTACACAAACACATCAAGCGGAACTTCTGGATGGTCATCCGTGTATGAACTGTGTTACTATGCTGGTCCGGGGTTCGGCCACAGATGGTGCTGAGATTTGCCTATTGCTACCCGCCACGGAGGCTGCGGTCTTGAAAAGTTCACTTTCTGTTAATCGAGTAACAACATAGACGCTGAATATATGACGCCCAAGCATTGGACAGTCCTAATTGCCCGAATCACAGACTCTTATTAAGTGATTCTCAGCCATTACGATGGCGGGGCTAGATTCCGGAGCTTGACTAATCAGGACACCGTGCACTGGCCATTCCATGCAGACGTCTGGTCCCAGCTTTGCTCCAAAGCAAATTAGTCATCATCAACCTAACGTCATTCACTGATGCTCCTGTGTCTGCTCAGGTAGGCTCCGAACTGCGCCCAGTCTTTCCAATTCTGAACTCACACATGCTGCAGAGACCGTATCGAATGCACCACTCCTCGACACGAGACCGCTGCCCCCGAAGGTGGAAGGCTCCACTTGACACCCGGCGCGACAACGCCTCCATCCCCAACGGATGAGGACATCGAGGAGGAGAACCTTTTGCAAATTGTGCTTGAACGGCATCCTCCGCAGCTCATCCAACAGGCTTCCCAGAACTGCAGGCGCCTGAAGAGTTCGTGTACAGCAACGGGGGACTGGCAGGTCCTGGTTCGAGATTAGAGTGACCAGCAGAACCTCCGACGCCGGCAAGAACACAACAGAAAGCCCCAGAGCTGTTAGACCGGCAAGGCAGTCTCAATTCATGGCTCGAATGTCTCGTCTACGCCTGCCAGCACTTGGGCCTCTTCTGAGCGGCCGAGCAGCGTCAAGCGGAACATGTTCCGGCGCGGCAGAAACTCCAAGCATCCGGTGCCACAGCAGTGGAGGAGATGATCCTCAGCCCTGAACGCTCGCTCGAGGTAATCGAACGTACGGCAATGCCGTAAAGAAATGCCAGCGGACCAAGGTAAACTCTGCCTGGATTATTGGCCGCCAAAGCTAATTTAGATATTGAGAAGGAATACACATCAGTTCCGGCCCCTCACAAGACGGCGAGTCTCTGAGCATCGCCCTTCTCGAATCGACAGGCAGCATCTTGCTCCTCCTTCGGTTGGGTACAGCACTCGAACAGGATTCAACGACGGCCTCTGCCCTCCGTCAAAAGAAAGATGACCATATTTCAGACAAGTCTGGCTACCCTCTGCGGCCTGGTTTGACGCATCCACCGATCTGGTGTTGCAGATATGCCGGGTGCCAGGCATACTAGCCTTTGTCGGCAATCGTTCCATTGGCTGTAAAGGATTCCTGGCGGATGCTCACGTGCTTTAGATGTGCAAATTGCCAGCGCCAAACTACCCGGGGCCAGGAATGACAGGCGCAATTGGATGCTTTGGATATGGACAGCCTAATCAATGGTTACAGTGACCTCTTTTGTTGGCCTGCCATAATTTTGTAGTTGGTGCCGTCGCCAGTGTGCCAGCCAGCAGTCAAAGCATAAATATCGGCTCCCTCGTGTCGCCAGCGGCTTTTGTGTCGAGCATCCAGGCATTCGTTCACCTCTTGTGTCTGCACCCCTGACCACTGAGAAAATCACCAGCCCTTCACCGTCAGAATTCAAGGGACCTCCTAGTCCCATCATGGCCCCGGCAACACCATGCTCTGATTCCCCATCTTTCAATGACGACTTCACCGTCTTCGAGGATTCACCTCCTTCGACACCTGATGGGTCAGCCAGGTATTTTGAATCTGAGGAAAGAGGTAAGTATATCCTAATGTCATCTGGGTCTCAATACTAACTTATGATTTAGATGCTTTACTGAATCTCCACTGGGAGATGGAAGGCATAACATTGCAAGATAGCATGCCTCTTTTCAGACTCCAATTGAGCCCTGTGGCTTTCGAGATCGGAACCCTGATTCAGTGGAAAGGTGAAGATGTTGTTGCAGAATTAATTGGTAGTTGCCCGACGTGGTCAACGTTCCTCCGCGGCCACACGCTGCCATCATGCCAAGAACATCTCGTCCCTGGGCAGCGCCTAGAGTTCGATTCATCAGACATGGTGTTGCGTAATGGGAAATGGATAGTCATTGGGACATTGCATATCGGATTGAAACAATCCGATATCTCGGCGCACTCCGTTATCCTTAATTGTGTCCTGAGAGCCTTGTATGACTGGGAGGGGACGGGAGTCATCATTTTGTGAGAGACCACAAGGAAACAATGTACGCAGATGAGAGAACCTGCCTGGTTGGATTATAAGTTCTTAAGAGTCATTTCACCACCTGTCGCCCCCTCGGGTCCTTTATTAGCTTGAGATTGATGCCCGATTTTTTCGAAGTTGTGTGCTGTTGCCTGTTATATAACAGCAAAACAATGCCTTGCCCTGGCAGATATAGATGGAATTGTGACGACACGGCTTTTAGATTACTTAGATTCCAATATGGGGATTGGAAATTCAGAGGTTCGTCTCAGTAATGCCACATACTATAGTAAATATAATCTAGCTTCATATAAATTCAAGTCTAGTGTGTGTGTAAAACTTGTAGATAGTTATGAATACTTATTATTGCTATTATACTAGCTAACTCAAATCAACATGACTGATTTTGTCTGGCGCCTCAGAATTTAACATTATGCTCGGCCAAATACTTCATAACTCGCATGGGTAATTTGCCCGTCTGCCTCTCTATTGGCCCCTGCCCAACTCTCGCCCGTATGACAAGCGCAAACGCATCCGCTTCACCTGATCCAAAACTTGCTCTAATCCCTGTGATACTACAAAGTTTCATATCTCCATAGCCTGGGTGGTCACCCCAGCCCTCGAATACCGCCGACTTGCCGTCAGTAGTTGCTGCTACATTGTTTGGATGATACTTGTTATACGGACAGCCTTTGAGATCTGTAACCGCAGCCATCGGGGTAATCATCTTTGTTTTGGCCAAGAATCTCCTCTTCTCCGTCGGATATTCGCTGCCCGGTATGAGAAAAGCCCTTTCGAACTGCATATTCTCCGACTTTAAACTGGGCACTGTAACAAATAAATAGCCTCGTAGTGCTAAACAATATTTGATCCTACCCTCAACTGGACCTTTCTCAGGCCGATCTGGGTCATATCTTAACACGATCTTGTCGTAATCTGGGTCGTCGGTCCCTTCAACGCGCACTGGATGGGCAATCCTTGCTTTTTCGGATGCCCAGCCCCATTCCCGAGCACGTTTGCGCCTGCCCGTTGATTCATTTTCTTTCTCAAAATTGACAGACCTTCTGTTTTTACCGCGAGACCGTGTGTGGCTCGGCCCTTCGTCGGCTGACCCATCTTCTTCCTCAGACCTTTCGCGGCTCCTATCAGACCGGCGGCCATTTCGATTAGAACTGGACTTCGAGGCTGACTTCTGGCGACTATGACGCTCACCGGCATCATCTGATTCTTCCTCAGACCTTTCGCGGCTCCTATCAGACCGCCGGCCATTTCGATTAGAACTGGACTTCGAGGCTGACTTCTGGCGACTATGACGCTCACCGGCATCATCTGATTCTTCCTCAAGTTTAATAGCCTGGCTCGACCTCTTTCCCTTTCCTCTACTTTTTCGACTTGGTCCGGACTCTGAAGCTGACTCGAGATTGGCCAAATCAAATACACCGGACAAGTCTTTCTGCCGTTTAGTTGACTTAATGAGTGCGCGATTGTCCGATTCGCTGATCTCATCACCGCTGGCGCTCTCGTCACCGCTGGCGCTCTCATCACCGCTGTGCATCTCCGCATCGCTGCTGTCTGGGTCATTGCCGTCGGAAAGATTTTCATAACTCGTCCCGTACTCTGAAGAATCTGAATTCTCGGCTTGTTCTTTCCGGCGACTTTTGCCATTACTTTCCGCGGTTTTGTTCCTTTGTTTTTGAAGCTGCTTGCCTTTCCCATTTGACGTCTTTGTCTGCTTCTCTTTTTTTTTGGAATCCTCTGTGTCATGGGGACGGCTCTTTCCACGTGTTTGCCTTGTTATTCGTCCCTCGTGCGCTTCCTCTTTTCCGCGCCTCTCAGCTTCGGCAAACTCATCTGCTTCCGTTCTCTTGCCTTTTGCCATGATGTTAAATGTGAAGATATTGGGCTTTGAAAGTTATAAATAAACTTGCTTGATTGAATTATGTTAGCTGGAGAAGATCATCAGGTGTTCAGAGAGCAAGCTTTATACTTTGAAGATCGAAAACATAATCAATATCGGATGTATAGTTTGTTATATTTAATAAATAAACATTAGTAGACTCATTATTTATTTATAACTCTCTGTTCATATTTAAATATCATACATAATATGTAACATGTATTGGTTATCTTTCTTTTTGTTGAAAGAAATAAAAGATTTATCAAAGCAGTCACCATCGGTTTCTGCTGCACGGCGAGATTGCAAGACTTCTAGATAGCAGGCGTGAGCCGGCTTTGGTTAGTGCCCTCAATTCTGAGATGATTGGACCTTGCTTTGCAGACCATGTTCATAAGATGATAATGTAGAATTTCATTGCTATACTATGTCAAAATCGCTATTGTTCTTTTCAAGAATTTTGTCGTTTTGAAACGATCCAATACCCCCAGAAGATGGTTGAAACTTAGCTTCCGCAAACCTAATCAACCTATCCGTACGTGTAACATTGACCAAACTAGACCTAATATTACTTACAAAACGTCCATCCCCACAGGCTGAATAGATATATTAGTCATTCATCCCTTATCTGTGTGAGAATCCCCAATTAACAGTTGTACTTACCAACAACAATGGTTTCCCCTGGCAAATTTGACTCGTTCTGGATAGTAGGGATTATCATGTCCTGGAACGACAGTCTTTCCAGTGAGGGGTGTATAGGTTCCCAGTATTGTGATCGTTTGAATAATGGCTTAGAGTCCTCAGAGGAAGGATAATAACACCATACTACAAAAAGTGACTAACCTTATCAGCAAGCATTGTATGGATTCAGGAAGTATGAAGTGAACTCACATGGTCTGGGTCTGAATCTTGCAAGGCCTGGAGATATTTTGAAGCCCATTCTCCCTGACGATTATGATCTAGATACCAGAATATATTGATCGTCCTCGTTGAATCGCTGTGAAATTGCCGAGTAAACACTTTTTCGCGGTCCTCGTTAATCGCTTTCTTCTGCTTTCGGAAAAGTTCTTTCTTTTGGTCTAGCTTTCTTCTCTCTTCCCGGAGGGACCGTCCTTCTGCTTTGATTTGGCGCTTGAACTTTTCAAGCTGTCTGGATATGCCACGTGACGACTTGACCGAGTTCTCCCATTCCTCGCGTTTTAGGCTGAGCTCGTCCTCTTCTGATCTCAGCTGTTCATATTTGTATTTAAACTTCTGCTCAGACTCTTCGAGGCGGTCTTGCCTGTCTTGCAGGTTCTGTATTGATTGTGTGATAGTGTTATCATGCTGTCTGCGCATTGCAAGATGGTGAGCTACCGGGAGAACACTGAGAATTCCGAGACCTTTTGCAACTAGACAGACGTTTTCGATATCCTCTAGGTGAAGGTTTTTCCCATATGGCCCTTCAAGAAGCAGTGTAGAGCTAGGTTTAAGTCTTCGCAAATAGCGGGCATGCCGGCCATGGCGGGGAACAATGAATGACACCGATTCAGAAACGGGCTCCAAAGGATCATACCACACAGCCATCATCAGGTGACTTGTAAGTATTTGGTGTTTCCAGCAGGAACCGGGAAAGTGTATATAAAAGTAAGCCCCTGGAAAAAGGCGTAAGGGATGCTTTGTTCTCACTTTTACAAGCGTGGCGTCCCAAAAAGGCTTGATTTCATCGATTTCAATATCTCTGCCGCGATATAGAGTGACTATCATCCTGTAGAGGGTGGTTGACATCCATATTCCCATAGCAGTTAGGGATAGGACTTTGCCGAGTGTGGAATCTAGCAGAAAGGAGTGCCAGATCAGACCAACAAGGCTTGTGACAGCAAGACATGTGTGTATCGGGTGAAACATTTCTCCTTGATAACCGCGTAAAATGTAAATAGTAGATACGAGAAGGACTGTAGTAATGAAGAATATCTACTTTATTGTGAGTAAAGGAGGCTAGATACCACAGGGACTACTTACAATGGAGCCGGTTATCGTGATTGGGCCAATACGCGGTCGAAGGGTGATAACAATAATTGCATGGAGCATTCCCTCCGCTGCAGCTACCCGCCCAATCCAATGATGTGCCAAATAATATGACTGAATTGATATGCCCAGGAGGTCAGCTCCAGGGTTTGTTCGTCCACCAAGGAATAGAACAGCCATGTTAATAACAGCAACTCTCGCTGCCCTCTGCTCGAGTTCGCGTGCATCCTGAACGAAGATTGCTAGTGCAAGACAATTGCACCCAATATATAACAACAGACACAATGCGTTGAGACGAGTAAAGGCACTCCAGTGTCTGAGCTGGATAAGAACCGGATACTGAAGATACCGAGTCAATAGGAAGATTAGGCGCCGCGAGCCAAATCGCAGAAGTAATAGCCATGAGCGGCAAAGACCTACGAGGGCGCAAAGACCGAGGAAGAATATCAGGTAGTAGAATGCAACGTCCATATTTGGTGAGGAAGTGCTTTGGGTTCGGTGAAGGATGAAAATGCTTTACCTGGGAACATCGAAATATCTAAACCTCACAATTATTCTCTCCTCCTACCTTGAAGCAGATTTTCATAAGGCTCAGTGTTGAATTAGGTGCACAGAATAAACAAAAGCAGTCTAAATACTAAATTAAACGCGCAGGGTTTGCGTGGGAGTGCGGCGATGGCATTTAGCGCTGGGAGTCCGCACTGCCACCTGGTCTGGGCCAACCTCACGGCCAGCCGCGGGTCGGGAGGCCCCCGAGCTCGCCGACGTTGTTCTAAAAATAAGGAACAAAGACAGCCATGCGCAGGCGTGTCAGCTTACATTCAAAAAATGAATTGTTATAAATCAGCTTGATGTCCCACATAACGAGATCTTTTTTCTTGGAAACGCCCGTCCACCCCACTGTTTACTTAGTTATACGTGTGTCAATCACTTTCAAGCCTAAGGCAAAATCCCTATTCGTGTTTGACTCAGACATCTGCCATTTTATCCTCAGAAAGCTTCCAATATGCCTCGTGGGACAGGTTGCAATAAAGACTATAAGAGAGGCGTGCAAAACCGACAAAAAGGCATCTTCAAAAAGTCTAATGCCTATGCTCGATTCTATCAGGAATATCAAGTTGGAGTGGTTATCCGGCATAAAGGCGGCAAAGTAAATGGTTATCAATCTGAGCCTGGATTTCTCAAATCTATCACCTTTGCAATAGACGAAGATGATTTTCTCAGCCCGGACGACTTCGACACCGTTGCAGACAGGCAAGCTTCAGGATCCAGCTCAGGAAGCTCATCGCCATCAAGCCACGTCACGAGCCCTTCGCCGGACGAAAGTGGCTCTATCAGTTCCGAATCAGTTTACCTCGATTGCGAGCCTCAATCAACATTTGGATTCCCTACCACACCGCCGATGTTGACCGTGCTGGACGCACCGTATGAGGAGGAGCTCACGCAAGCATCAGTAACAACCGCAGATGCGGCTTCAGTTATCAGTCCTCAGCTTCTCTCAAGCCCTAGAGGGAGACTCCGTTCTATTTCGCTGCCTGAGAAAAGTTCCTCGAGTGAGGTCCGACCTTTGAGATCAGTTTCACCACCCAAGAAAAGAGCGCTACTTGCTCTAGCACGCAGGCTGACCGAGGGTTAAGTTCTCCCCTAGCGTATTGATATCTCGGTTGAGACTAGAATGCATTATTTGGCTTGGAATGTTTCACATATTGTATTTGACGCAATGCAGAGGATTGTTGAAAAGAAAAATAAATAAATACATATGACTTCCTTCTTTACAGCTCTAGTATAATATATCTAGCCTCCCAAAATCCCTACTTGCATCATGAGGTTTGTTAGGAAGTGTTGTATAATATTACCTGGATTTATCAAAGTATAACTTAATTATTCATAGAGGCTTAAACTCTAAATAAGAACTAGTCTTTAAACTACCCTTTCAATACTAGTAGCAAGTTATTCATTGATTCTGGTTAGCCAAAACCTATAAAGGCAACAAAAACTAATAGCAAACACCAAGGAAAATAGCAGAACGCCTAATGTTATCCACGCTGTTGGTGACCAAGTTCCACTTCGAGCTGTATAGATGTTTAAAAAAATAGCTAAGAGCCCGCTTGCACAATTTAGGACGGCAGGACTAAAATACGTATGTCATTAGTCATTACAACTTATCTGTTCAGGTTTGTCCACTCACATGAAAATATGACTAAGTAGCCAAATATAGTTCGATTTAAATCGTGACCAAAGGAGGACTAGGCCAACGATTCCAACTACGTAACATACAGCCGCTATCGGCAACAATGGTATATTTTGCACCAATTCCTGGACCAACTGTCCTTCCTGTGAGCTTTCTAGTGCCTTTGATCGTGTAAGGGTAGCAAACGTTCCGGGGAGAATGACGAAACCAGCGAGGACAACCCATAAGGCAGCGGCAGCGGCGAGAGTATATTGCGCGGGTACTCGTTCTGCCTCGAGAACCATACGACGGTACGTACGCTCCATTTAGGGACACTTTGATCGAACCCTGTGGGGCTTATCATCAGATTCTCCTTTGTGTAATTAAAAGAAATCAGAGATTGGATCGCTTGGACGACTTGTGGAAAGAACAGAAGGTCAGCGTGAAAGCTAACTACAGAAGCTATAATAATCAGTGGTTGTTGTCTTAATTGTGGAATGAGGCTCGTTATTAATAACCTATAAACCTCTTATTTTAACATTCTGCGAATGGTACCTAGCCTCGCTATTTCTCAAAACCACGTTCTGTACTACGGGCTGAGTCTGTATTGCGATGTTGGTTGCGGGGTGCAAAAGTACCTGAAGGGCTAGCTCCACATCACAACAAATTTTTTGGCCCTTAGTACTCCCTGAGTGCTCGTATTCGTAGTCCTCGCGGACATGTGACTTGGAAAGGAGTTGACTCGTCTAAGCTTCCAACACATCAGTGCTGTTCTTCTTCTCCAACTAACATGCCTATACCGTAAGTATATTCAAGTCATGGAAATTACATCAGACTCTGCTGGAGGACCGGAATACCAATGGAGCAGGCTCCAGAAAGAGCTAGAATCAGTCCGCAGAGAGGAAGACAGCTCGATCTTGACCTTCTCAGTACGGATAACAGTATGCTTAGCTTCCACAGGGGTCAGAACGCTTTTGGTAAACGCAGTCCCAGCATTACCTAGGTAACATGGCCGGATAATGCTGTAATTCAATGCGGGAACGGAGATGGCCTGTTTGCTGCTCTGTTTTCCTGTAAATTCCACAAGCATTGGTGAGGAATGCTGCTTGCCGTGGTATATACTTAGGTATACTGACGAAGAAGCCAATTTCCTGCATCATTCACGGCTTCATGCGTCCGTGATCTCACCTCGGTAGTCTCAATCTATAATGATAGGATTGGAGAAACTCGAGCCCGCGCAATTGACACCTTCTCTTGCGTTGGTACTTTTCGTGACCCGATACTTATCTGCCTTACGTAGACACTGAAAACCACGTTTCGCTTGAGACGCTATGTATAGACCCATCGCCCCCAGCCTTTCGCGTACATCTTGTACCCACACGTCACATCGAAGCGAAACATGGTAGTCCACAAGCATCCTCCACTCTTCGGAATCATTCCCAGCGATGTCGACATAGACCACACTTCCCCCCTTCGCGGAAACGCTTCTAGCAAGTCTTTTTGCTAGGTCTCTGGGACCATGTTCGCGAAGGCTTGTACCGAGAATAAGTAATAGGTCCGTAGTGCGCTGATCGCGGTTTACGAAGCTTGCGATGTCGTCTGCTTCGGGATGCTCCTCACCGGAGTGAATAATGGCTGGACGGAGGTGACCTATAGTAATCTTGCGTTTTCCCGCAGCAACTCTAGCTTCACAAGCAGCTAGACAATGGGGACAGGGTATCTGCTCTTCGCGAAGTATGGCCGCCTTGTGCCCGGGCCAGTCGCTTGTACATGAGCAGAGGTCACAAACAAGGTTGCGAAGGCAGCCATGTAATCGAACGTAGTCCGCTTGCAATAGGCCAACTGCATCTTCCAGACAGTCAATGTTCTGTGTATAAAAGCGGCGTAGTCTCCCAATGTCATGAAGCTCCTTGATAAATTCATGTGTAGCTGTCGGATGAGCGTTGCGTGCGATTTGGTGTAAGGCCAATGCGGTCTTTAGGAGTTGACATCTCTTGTTGGGGTCGCTTAGAGACGTCACACAGAACACCTTCCCTTTAGAGTAGAGGCCTTGTTCGGAATTGAAGTCCTGCATCTGTCAGTTGAGGCGTTGCGCAAGGAAAGCTGTCCCAGAACAAACCGGAATACCTGCATCCGTGCTAATACCAGCACCTGCAAGGACCACAACACTTTGAGCATGGGCTAGAGCGACCGCGACTGCTTGCAAGTCGTGTTCTGACCCGGGCTCGACTTTGATCATACTTGCGTCACACAAATACGTGCGAAAAGAAAGATCGTGGGGGTGAGCGGGAGATGAGGAAGGAGATATGAAAGAGAGATGAAGGGACAGAGGGAGACTGAGAGGTTGGGGTGCTTTATATAGGAGGAGATGGGTCGCAAAAGCGGCCGCTTCTGTAAGTCGCATGAATCAACAACTCGGAAGCTCGAAGAACCTAGGCAACGCAGACGACACGCCGTCTGTGATGAGGCCCAGAACCGTCACACGAGGATTCGTGAGCATGTGACCATCCAATTCATCGACACGCCACTGGCTTTTACGCGACCAAGATGCATCAGTCTCACCGTGATAGATGGGGATAAGTCAATTGATAGTAGATTGCAGGGTCATCACAGCAACCTAGGTTGCCTCATAGTATTTCCAGTTCGTTCCAAAACATTATGCTCTACGGCCAGCACGAAATGAGTAAGACTGTGGAATTTGAATTGCTATTTACTGGGACAGGCAGTGCCGAATCTGGTATGGGGACCTCCGTAGCTAGAGTTCCCGTAAGGAGAAGGATGCAGGGATGCTGCGTTGGGACCTGTGCGGCGCTGTGAAGGGTTGGACGTCTTGAGAGACGTCTGAAGTGGCGACGGTCGCAGCATCGGGCTTTGGTCCACCCGTCGCACAGCCGGCAACCTGCTCAGAGGACATCTCTTGGCCCCTTTCCATAGGAAACATCGAGGATATAGCATCATATGGCTGATCATCGGAAACCGAGTCGCCATGGCCGTATCTGTGCACATCCTTATCGAAGGCTTGGTAGAGATCTGGGTCGATAGGCGTCAAAACAACCTCTAAGCAGGTTGAGGTCTGTGGCATCAATCCGCCATGATTGGTGGGTTCCTCAAAAGCATTGCTGTTGCGAAAGATATCGTCGAAATCGAGATCATAATCGACACCATCAAAGGTCAAGGACTGTACTTCGCTAGACGTTTGTGAAGCGTCGATGTCGTTTGACATTCCCGGGAAGTCATCATCGAAGGAAATGCTTTCTGGGAGGTCGATTTCCGGGTAAGATATGGCTGCATCCTCAAAAAGAATATCACTGTCCGGTTCGGCAAAAATACCCCCGGGGTTGAACAGATCGTCCCCATCTTCAGCATATTCATCGCCGCATTCCGGCGTCTCATCACAGTCTCCCCAGGCCTCGATTGATGCCACGCTATGCGAGCGCCATCTTGTTTGAGGAGCGGACTCGCAAGCTTCAGACGCATAATCAGATTCAGAGCCCGTTGCTTTGATAGCGTTTTCCCTGAGTCGGCGACGCTCCTTGTAGGATCTTTGCTGTCGGCGCTTCCTTTCCAATCTCTCATCTTGCTCAGACGATGTGGGTGGTCGACGTTTTGCCTTGCCCCAGCTTTGTTTGGCTCTCGAATCCTTTGGAATGTGCAGTAATTCGGGAGCAGGACCATCCTGTGATAGGCTGATGCCCCTTTCGCTGTCAAACGAATGCACCACTCGTGCATGGTGTAGCCATTCTTCCAAACCTTGGACCCAGACGATGTCAGAGCTACCTCGGCGATGGCATTCGGGGCACGGGAGTGGTGCCGAGAAATCCGTCCCCACGTGTCGATTGCGAAAATGCCGGGAGAAACCAGAGCCGCTGCAGAAATGAGCATTACAAATGAGGCAGCGAGCCAATTGTTTGGGCAGATGTTTGCGGGGCTTGCGCTCCGTAATCTGTGTAGCCCTGTCCGCATCCATGGTAGGGGCAAAGCCTTTTCCATGGAACATCTCGACGTGGTTGCTCCATTCCATGACGCTCCCAATCAAAGCAGCTGGCCGAATGCCCAATCGACAGCATTCCGGACACTCAAATTGAAGGCGGAACGTAGCTCCATGCACGCGTAGAAAGTGTTTTGTCAGGGCTGACCGACGCGAAAAACTTTGCTCGCAGCCGAGGAGGCACCGGGTGGGGTTGCCGTGTACGTAGGGCTCCGGCCGCACATCATGGACAGGAATTTTGTTATCCTCATCATCACCGTCCGTTGATAATGCCCTGACAAGGTGCTCCACGCTGGCGGGCCGCAAAGTCAAGTGGGCGCACAGTATTTCCACGTAGTAGTGCTGTCGTTTCTTCCCGCCTAGCTCTGGTCGCTCCAGAAATTTGGCGATTGCTGTAGACGCCACGAGCGAGCAGCATTTGTTCTCAGGGATGACTTCCTCGGATCCTGATTCGAGCTCCACTGCGGAGCGTCCAAGAGCACGCAGGCGGTCGACCTGTTTGAAATACTCTATCCGCTTCTTCTTGACAATAGCGCCGGTAGCCCTTTTGATATGGCCGTGAATCAGTGCAACAGCTCTCTTCACCTCTGGCGAGTTGGCGGAGGCCGTCTTCCGGAGCTTTTCATGAGCAGCTCGAAGGTTGCGCAAGCATTGTCCTTGTTCCATCTTTTCATAGTCTTCGCGCGTTGCATAGAGCGGTGCATTCGGATCGCTCTTCAAACTGGCGCGGCGGAGCAGCTCAAAGATCTGATCGCTGTGCTTGGCCGTACCACCAGCAGCAAAATTGGTCTTAAGAAGGTCGATACGGACTTGCCGAGGGATATAACTGCGCTCGAAAACCCGACTTGTATTTGAAAGGATGTAATTTCGAAGTGCGTTTGAAGCGGAGGCTGGGTTTACACGCATTAGTAACCGGCGACTGAGGCAAGGGCGGTTGTGGTTACAGCTCACCGTCTATACGAGCACCCGCCCCCACTCGCATGGAGTAAGGTCGAACCTCGTCACGGGCTCCGCTTACGAGCCAAGCTCGATTCCAGAGACTCGCGTAGCGATTGTAATCTATTGGGAAGATTGGTTCCCCCAGCATCTCCTCTTTCCATCGCAAAGGAATATAATCGATGCCGTCCTCAAATTTGGGCCGGGTTAATACCTCTTCGAAAGACTGGAATCCTGGGTCGAAGGCTTGATCGGCAAGCGCCTGCGCTATGATCAGACTGAGCAAGCAAACCCTCTTTTCGGGGACAAAGGTCACAGAGAAGTCGATGCTGGAAAGATTCAGTGAGCAAAGGGGTAAACTACGAATGGGAAAGGGATGACTCACAACTCGTTCTGGGCACTGGCACACGTGCCCGTCCTTTGTTTATTGTGAGTGAGTTTAGTTGTCGCAACAAGGACGGGACTTTCAGGGCCACGGATCATGGCTACCTCAATATCCTTATACTTAAGACACTCGATGACTCCAGGCCGAAAGCCGCCCAGGGCTCCAATCAATACGGTCGAATGAAAAGCTACGCGGAGGCGCTGGTCACAAGGAATGTCCCGCGGCCGCTTCCAGATCATGTTGATCACCAAAATGACATCATCAGGTGTGGACTCCTTTTTATGAAATGTCTGTTGAAGCGAGAGACCGAGATCAGGAGCTAGAGTGTCCTGGATCCACTGTACCCATGTCAGCAGACATCCCAATAGTGTCAAGTTGCTTATCCAGAACTCACCTTGCGTATCCTAGATACTGGACCGGCGTACCCAGCAGTAGTCCTCTTACCGGAATTAACGAGCACCCACTTAGACCTATTCCTGGGGTCTTCATCTCTCTTCTCCTGCAGGATCGTAGAGTTTGCCTCGCCAACGAGGACGTCCCAGAACAGGAGGAGGGTTTTGGCAGACGTAATGGAACGCACTTCCTCTCTGTCCATGTATTCTCCACTTAGTACCACGCGCCGTTTAGCATTCGAGACATAATCTTCGAGGAAATCCTGGCAATGCCGCACGGCGACCGTATCGTCGACACAGAGGCCATACCAGATTTGCTTGTGATCGATATGTGCCGTCCTCTCGAAATAACTGTACAAAAAAAGCCCAGTTAGCAGGGACATATTGATATTGAGCTCATGGAGTTTGTGTTGAGAAGAACTGGGATGACTGACTCTGCACACTCTTCTATTGCGCGCCGGCGTGCTGCAGCGGTTTTTGGAATGACCCTTTTACTGTACTCGTCCAGACGAGGTTTGGCATGTTTTTTGCGGAGGACTGCAAGTTGTTCCACCCTATGCTGTTGAACTGGCAGGTGATCTCCCGGCAAAGCATAATCTATTTCCAAGGACGGGCGAGCAGAGCCAGCGAGGCCGATGGTGGTGGAGGGGGCAGTCAACATATTTTGAGAGGGATATTCAACAAGTGATGTCCTGTGCTGGCAACGGGGAAATGTTCAATAGAACTGCAGGAAGGATCGTAGTGTGTGAGTGAAGGAATTGCAAGGCGAAGATGGTTGCCTGTGCCTTGAGGGACATCGTCGCCTACTTATACTCGGGCTGACTCTGAGGGACGTGTCATACGCGACACTTCCTGCGCACAGCGTTCACAGTGCAGTGAAGAAACACTTGCATGTTGGCAGGCTCCTTCACGATGTACATGTGGTTGAGCGCTGAACCAACACGATACCATGCCAATCAACTAGATACTGTGGCACTATTGGCTAGAAGGGAAAGAAGGTGGATAAGCATCTAGGTTTTCTTGGTGATAAGAGGTGCAGGTGGGGGTTGCAGGTTGCGCTCCTGGCATGACTAGGATGAAAATTAACATTGAACATTTGGAGAATGAGATTTGGGCCATCAAGGATCAGGGATAAGACCCCACAACCCAGTGTGACCCTCCCTGAGCTAGTGTGGGCGTGTTCCTAGACTCGGCCATAATGAAGGCCGCATACCCTAGGGTGTTGGCCAGGGTCAGCTATTATGTGCACCAAACGGTTATGAATCGGTGCGCATCACTCCGTTTATGTCCTCCTTAATACTCTGGAATCAGCATCATGAACCTGATGACAACATCCTCAGGAAACTATAGTACTTCTTTACACATATCAAGAACTACTAATCGCTGGATTAGTAGTTGGGTCGGTGACGACCAGCGAATACCCGGTGCTGTATGTTTTTTACTGTTTTTGTGGAATCCGAGAGTGGAGTGGATGTGGAGCGGGTAAAAACGGGGCTGGTGGCTCTCCGGTGTTTTTGTGCAGCTTCCACACCTTGAATTTCATGCAATCAAGCTAGCCGCAGTTTGGGCAAAGCTAGTAAGCGTGGTTTTGATAGTCCCATATCACTTTCCAATGCCTGTTGGTAGCTGTTTAAAGTGTGGGTTCATAGGGTTGTCTGCACATGGTGGCCCTCCAGCCAGCTCGTGACTAGCCTCGGACAATTGTTTCAGAGGGGATTTTGCCTGCTCGTGTAATCTGTTGTTCTGGATTCATCAGCGCAGTTATCCTAGGAATCTCAACATGTAAAGTGTGGAAAGCAGTTGGAAAGGCAGAGAGCAGAATGGGGTATGGCCATGATGTCTCACGCGTCCCGGGACTGCGGCGGAGCCAGACCCAGGTTATTGAGCTGATACTGACGAGCCTTCCATCTTCTCGTCAGGAAAGTCTGTCTGCAATTTCAGGCCGAAAAAGCTGTTCTGTACTCCCCGAGGAGACCCATTTTTCGAGTTACAAAACGTGTTGGATGGCGCCCAGTCTCGACAAACGTCGTTTAAGACGTCCAAGAAATTGCCCAAAGAGGCTAGATCTGCTGACATGCGGCTCTCACGAATGGCTTTCCCCATGCAGAGTTGGGGAAACGAGTAGGCCTCGGATATTGGGGGAAGCAGCAGGGATCTGGTCGGCCCCTCTGTGTCTGCGAGCTGTAGATCTGGGGAATTATGCCGAGGCACGTCCTGACGTCCCCGCGTCCTGGGTTCATCGGGTGCAACGACCACATCGCATATAGCCTACTTTCATCATAGGTCAACGGAAATAAATCAGCGGAGCCGATACCTACCGCTCACCAGAGTGCAAAACATACTATTATTACCATCATCATCGGACACTCAGCAGGATCCGGAACCGCAAACACACACCGGCTCTACCGCTTTCTTCCGATATCGACATCGACTCAGGCCCAGCCTTCACAACATCCACAATGGCCCCCAAACAGAAGCAACCATGCTACGTCCTCGGCGTGGGCATGACCAAGTTCATCAAGCCTCGCGGCAAGGTGGACTACACGGAACTTGGGTTTGAGGCCGGCGTCAAGGCAATGCTGGACGCAAAGATTAACTACGACGACGTCGAGCAGGGCATCGCCTGCTATTGCTACGGAGACTCGACATGTGGCCAGCGGGTCTTCTACCAGTTTGGCATGACCCAGATCCCCATCATCAATGTCAACAACAACTGCTCCACCGGATCCACGGGATTGGCCATCGGCAGGCAGTACGTCTCGAGCGGCGCTGCCGACTGCGTGCTGGTGGTCGGCTTTGAAAAGATGATGCCTGGGAGCCTGCAGACCTTCTTCAACGACCGCGAGAATCCCACGGGAACCTCGGGTCTGATGATGGCAGAAACCCGGGGCTTCACAAACGCCCCAGGGGCAGCCCAGATGTTCGGCAATGCTGGCCGTGAATACATGGAGAAGTGAGACTGCCCACGCTCTCTACAAACGACCACAAGCTGATATCCACCCACAGGTACGGTGCCAAGGCCGAGGACTTTGCTGAGATCGCCCGCATCAACCATGCCCACAGCGTGAACAACCCATACTCACAGTTCCAAGACGTCTACACGCGCGAGCAGATCGAGAAGGCCCCGATGATCCACGAGCCCCTGACCAAGCTGCAGTGCTGCCCGACCTCAGACGGCGGCGCGGCGGCGGTGCTCGTCTCGCAGGCCTTCCTGGACGCGCGGCCGCACCTCAAGGAGCAGGCCGTGCAGATCGCAGGGCAGTGCCTCGCCACGGACGCGCCGTCGCTCTTCTCCAGGAGCGCCATCGACCTGATGGGCCGCGAGATGACGGAGCACGCGGCGCGCACCGCCATGGCCGAGGCGGGCGTGGGGCCGTCCGACTTCAGCGTTTGCGAGCTGCACGACTGCTTCAGCGCAAACGAGATGATCACCATCGACTTCCTGGGCCTGTCGGAGCCGGGCAAGGCGCACGAGCTCGTCCGCGCGGGCGGCATCACCTACGGCGGCAAGATCGTCGTCAACCCCTCGGGCGGGCTCATCTCAAAGGGCCACCCCCTCGGCGCCACGGGCATCGCCCAGTGCGCCGAGCTCGTCTGGCACCTGCGCGGCTGGGCCAACAACCGCGCCGTCCAGGGCACCAAGTACTGCCTGCAGCACAACCTCGGCCTCGGCGGCGCCGCCGTCGTCACGGTTTACAAACGGGCCGATGGGAAGGAGGCCCCCAAGGTGGATGACACTACGGTGGGCAAGGTCACCGGCCTTGGGTACAACCCTGCCACCCAGGCTAAGGGGTTCACGGCTGCGCAGGCAAGGGCGGTGAGGAGCAAGGATCGGGCGAGCGAATGGGCCCTGCAGGAAACGGAGAAGAAGGTAGAGGCCAGGTTCTAGGGGCTTTGTTTGTACGGTCTGCATCATGTAGTCACCAGAGATTAGGCTCGGCTGTAGGAGTTGCTCAATCACATGCAATCAAGTCTTTGATAATAACTGTTCCTGGGATTTAAAGATGTTCTCTGCCCAGGACCAATCTGTTCGCGTGTGAATCCGTTCGTCCCGTCCCAAAGCTCACATGCAGTACCTCCCGTCCCAAGATTCACACGCAGTGCCTCCCGTCCCAACAGTAAACAGCTTTCGTCCTAAACATGGCCTGTGATACACGTGGTGCCTGCAAGGAGACCATAATGTTCATGCGTCTGGACAATAATAAACACCTCACATGTCCAAAGGGAAGAGCCTTGTGTTTCCATGAAAGCCGGCACATATCATAAAACAAACAAGCTTCTATCTATTATTTTGTGTGAACTCAATTGAATGCCCATGGGACGCTTAGTTCACACGCGTACTCGGCTCCAAGACAGCTTCCCAGCATTTTGGTACGCGTAGCACACACAGTTCATCACAATGGATAAAGAATTCGAATGCGTACACTGTGCTCCTATTTCACCGATCTAGTCGTTAGCAGAATCTGTATTTGGCTGTATTGTTGTCCAAGCCATTCTTGAAAGAATGGTGGCTGATTACGGGGCACAAATTCGTTCGTTCAGATGCCCTCCGCGATCTGAATTTCCCTCCGCGGTCTGAAAGTGCGAACGCCGATTGAGTGGTCTAGTTAGATGCGCATTGTGCGAGGGGGGCTAGCTGACTGCGAGCGAGGTTCTAATATTTAAGTGTTGCCTGTGGACAGAATCTTCTGCTTTCTTTCTTCCAAAAGCAGCAGCCACTCGCTTCGGCTTCTTTGCCATACAGCAAGGCATTTCACACAGTCTACCGGTTGATGCAGAATCTGTGCGGCAGAACAATTGAGCTTGGTGAGTTTCCAGGACCCTCCCTCTGTGCAAATCGATGAATGAGCCCATCGACGAACAAACCCATCGACGAACAAACCCATCGCCGTTGCCTGCGTGGGGTTGACTAACTCCCATCCTTGTGGTTCTTCAGTGTCAAAAACGTTCCGCTGCCTCCCAAATTTGGCTCCTCTCGCCTCGTATCCACACGGCAAACAGTACACAACAAGACCATCAGTAAACACAGTCGGCAAGAACAGCCGAGTCAAAACGGACTGCCATCACGTCGTCAGCACAAAACAAAGACACGATGGAGACCGACGGCAGCGATTGGTCCAAGGAACAGCTGGGAGAGGCGAAGAGAATCTTGTTGGGTGAGTATTCAAGCAAGACCCTTTGAGCTCTCAAAGTGATATTCCACCTTGTAACGCCTATTCTGACCTTATATTTTTCCTGTAGCTACCAAGAGCGGCACTCCGAAGTTCTTGTTCAGAGGATTTAACGCCAAATCCGGCGGAGGCCATCCGATGCTGAACTCGCCGAGGGGGGTGGTGCCTCATGCATTCTTGGGCGGCAAGACTCCAACGACCATATTCGACATTCCTGATCTCCTCGACAATACCACCAATCACCTCCAGGGCAAAGAGATTACGAGCCGGCCATCTGAGTTCAGCTCATGGACTCAGGACCCAGAAACGGCCCTCGATTTCGCCCTAGCCGGGGTCAAAGATGGAGACTCATCCATGCTTGCGGTTGTTGACACCTCGTTCTTAGGAGACCGAGCCTACCACTCTCCTGACTTGATGAGGGCGGGGCTGGCACGTCTTTCGTATTCGTGCGAATACCTCATCTACGGACCTATCAGTGGTCCAGGCTACCAATGCATCCCGGTCACGGAGCTCTGGGACACGACGAAGATCGGGCATCTCCTGTATGGCCGCGGCATAAAATTCCTCAAGTTCTTATTCGGCCGAGAGCGCATCTCGCTCATCGAAAGAGGAGCGGTCGAGAGCTCCAGACAGCTTGCCACCGTCCTCCTGCCCCGGGACGCTGGCGTTGATAAGATCATGATGCTTACGGCAAAGTTTGTCGCAATCCGCGCCGCGGACTTCCAGACACCGCTGGAATTTCTCAGTGATCGTGCCTTGGATGGGTTTCTCTACTATTGTAGGGATGACCTGCAGACCATGGCCGTGCGTGGAGATGCCGGGTACATCTCCCTGGTTGATCCCAGCATGAACACAGATTTCTCTCCCGCCTTGATGTACGAGGTCCAGATGCTGATGGCTGCCGAGAATGTTGTGCACAGTCTGGACTCGACATACAGCGCCGCCATGTCGACTTGGTTCAGGATCGACCAGAATAAGAAGACAGACTCGAGCTTTGAAACTGCGGAGTTGAAGTGGACGGACTGAAGTAGGGGGTTCGGGGATCTTGCCGAAAAGGATGATTGGCAAAGGCAGGGGCGCGGTTTGTCATAGGAACCTTGGAATGAGAGCCTGGTAGGTGTACGCGAGATACTACTAAGCCTTTCCAGGATTTGACGTCTAGATGAGTGCACAAAAGCGCCGTCCAGGACGCCTCGACTGAATGCATATTTGTACCAATTACATCACAGCGGCGTGGTTATATCGCTGCTTCTCGTTCACGTACAGAATCAGCAGCTTCGGGATGTAGAAGATGTGACATGACTGTGTTTTGACAAGATCAGGTCGAAATATCACCGCTAGAGGCAAGTTGTGGCTCTTGATCTCTCGAGATTGCATCCCCAACTTCGCCAGCTTTGGTAGGATCTGAGATCAAGCGGACTCCCTGATGGCCGACAATAACCACAACTTACGTTAAAAACCCTGGATTTTCAGCCAAGGCCCCTTCAAGCTAAAGCATTGCCTTCCACCCGTTTCCTCCAGCTGGCTTCTCCAGCCCGAGGAAATCCAGCACCGCACCCAGGTGGTCAACTCCCCAAAATCCCTCCTTCTCACCGCGATCATTCTCACAAGCGAACCACGGCAGCCCAAACGCCCCGTCCTCGAACGCGAGGTCCGTGTTCCCGGTGAGGATCGCCTTGCCGTCGGCGGGCGTGAGCTCAGACACCTTGGACAGGTCCTCCCACCCGGCACTCTTGAGCACCTCAGCCACGACGTCCTTCTCGGCGACGTTGCGGTTCCTGACCCAGTAGGCGTCGAATAGTGCGTCAAGGGCCTTGATAATGTCTTGCTGGGCGGGCTGCGAGAGGGCTGGTGACGGGGCACCGTCGGGGCTGGCGAGGCGGCCGATGGCGCAGAGGGTCCTCATCACGTGGAGCGTGTTCCCTGGGAATCCGTCGGGGACGTCATTCATTATTGGGACATTGAAGTACTTGGACCATAGACGGCGGTCGTCGTTGATCCATTTGTCTTTGTCTGCGTAGTAACGGGGTAGTCAGCCGGGTGCACGTGATACTCCTACACCCCGTTCCTCGAGTTGGTCAAGCGTAGGGTCGCTCAGGGAGAAGTAGAGCTCAAATGGGGATGCCGTGACGATGTGAACGAACTCTTAATTTCGAGAGGCGGCCTGTTGCCGGTCTTCTTCATCAGTCCTCCGAGAAAGATTGGTATGTATTTTATCTCGCAGCCCTTGAACACAGGGTCGTGCTATCATATGCGTTAGCGAGTACTGCCCAATGACTGGGATTAGATTTTTCACATACCCTGAGAATGTAGTAGGCTAAGTAAGCGAACGGGGAGACAACGTCGACATAGAGTGTGATCTTCATTGTTACGATGGTCTTCCTTTGCGGTTGAAGAGATGTGTCCAAGAAGGGCTCGGATGTGGGGTTAGTGTGACCAAGTGAATCGGCTATCGGTCAGACGCCACATTGGGCTACGTCAGTCACTATTCGCGGCCGTCACCTCTGCCAAGACACCAGTTCCCCTGCCCGTTTTAGTCCAGACCTAGCCTGCTTTGTAGGTAGACAGCCGAACCGGTCGCTCTTGTCATGCCACACCATAGCTGATTTAATATCGCCCAAGGATAAAACAACTTGAAGGGATTAGGAGTTATGAGGCGGCCGAGGCGCCTTCGTGCGTTGCAGATGGTCTGTTAAGGCAGTCATTGGCGACCCTTAAACTTTATATCTTGAGGAATTTTGCTATACCAGATGACGTTTAGGACTGACACGACTCGAGTCGATTTCAGCCTCCCATAAGGATCGTGAATAGTGGCATGGACAGATTGACCTCAAGTGAAGTAGAAATGAAGTTGATGTTCAATTAGTCGGTCACTTGAAGGCAGACTGGAAAATACAGCCATCCATCAACTCGTGATAATACACGCACGCGGTACACCACTGATATCAGGCTGTTTCCGGAGCCTTTAATCGTCAACGGCGGATACGGTTGAAGTGGTTGAACAGGGTAACCTCGCCATAACCTCGCGATGTTGGCTGGGAATCAAGCCATTAGGTGAGTCGTTTAATAATTTTAGTAACTCAAGTCCACCATTATGTCGCCTTGAGATGTCATCAAGAATTCAGCACTGCGGTATGGATCTCATAGGATGGTATTTAGAAGCACGGCTATGGCACATGAGTTTAGGAATCCAACGGATGTCACCCACATCCACGGCGGCTGCACTCCGGTTAATTTCGTATCTTCCATGCCTCGGACATTCTTTATTAAAATGTCAGTTTCAGATGAGATAGGCTTACACATCCAGACCGGATCTATATCTGGACTAAATAACGAGCCTCCGGTGGGAAGTGGAAGTTCCGTGCGTGGGGAAACGCACCCTGCCAATGGCAAGGGAAGCTTTTCAGATGAAATGTCTGGATGAGATGCAACCGCAAAGTGGGCTTCACGTCGAAACTTGGAATGTAAGAGAGGTGGATCTTCCATGGCCGGACTCTACCAGCACCTGAGATGGGGTAATTTCAAAACTGTTATTCGCGGGGTTGGCAGTAAGTCTGCGCTGTCGAGCAAGACTTGATACACAACAGCTGCGAGGTCAAGACGGAAAGCATTTCGGCATTAAATAAGCCTTGTAGAATTCAATGAATGGTGACTGAATCATTGCTATTTTCGAGGGTATCAATGGTCAGGAGGCATGACTGGTACGAATGAGACCTTTTTTATGTCTTCAATACGGTGCATCCCGACAAAAATGTCAGCTTAGCTACAAGGAGCATTCCTATGTGCATCTTCTCAATACACGTCGATGTTTCTGCTGGGCCAGTAAAGACTGTACTCCGTCATATTTCAGACGGACACCCTGGATCCTTTTGGCCTCATCTCACCACAGCTGTCAGTCTTGACATTCTCCGTGTCCAGCTCTCGAAGTAGACAATCCTCCCCACAGGTTAGGCAGCGGAAGCCCAGATGGGCCCCCAAACCAAGGCAATGAAGCCCTCAAACCATTCCCAAACCCCGGCATGATTCTGGCGTCTAGAGCATAGCGACGGCGTAGGCGAAGACAGAGACGAGAGCCAGGACATGGCCGGCGCCGATCGACTTGACACTGAAAGCCGCGCTCTTCTTGTCGTCGGTGGAACCCGAAGAGGTAGAGGCGCCAGTGGTGGTGGACGCAGTGGTGATTCCGAGGCTGTTGCAGGTGTCCATCAGGGTCTGGTTGCTCATCATGGCGTTGACCTTCTCCGCCTTGCTGGTGAGCTTGGCCTGGAACTTGGCGATCTTGTCCGCGTCGCCGTTGAACTTCTCGTTCTGTGTCACGTTGCGTTAGTAAAGAACCTCACAATCTACCAGCTGGCGTGATGGCGGGTTATGAACTTACCAGGGCAGTGGTGTTGGCGGCGAACTCCTGCGCCTTGGCGAGCTTGGCCATGGCCTTGCACGACTGCTTGTCGTTGAAGCCGGCACAGAAGCTCGTCAAAGTGGCGTTGCCCTGCATGGCTGTGAGGTCTGCGGCCTTCTCCTGCGCCTTGGCCTTGATCAGGTCGGCCTTGGTGGTGTTGCCCTTGGTCTTCTCGTCCAGCAACGTCTGGTTTGCAACGAGGGCGTTGAGTTTCTCAAGGCCCTGCATCTTGTCACACGCGTCCTCTGTGTCCTGGACAGCGAAGATCTGGTCGCAGGCGGCCATGAGGGTCGTGTTGCCTTGGAGCTCGGTCAACTTAGTCGCTCCCTGAGATGCCTTCGCCTGGATCTCCGAAGCCTTAGTTGCGTTGCCATCAGTGACCTTGTCGAGCTTGGTTGCGTTGCCTGCGATGTCCATGAGCTTGGTGAGCTTGGACACCTGCTTGCACTGGGACTTGGTCGAGGTGCCTTCGGTCTTGTTGGCATCGTTGTTGTCCTGGGCGATAGCCACGCTGGCCATAGCGACAACGAGGGTGGAAAGGAACTTCATATTGACTGCTTGGTGGTTATAATTGAGAAGAGAAGGCGAGTAAGTGATTGACTCGATTAAACAAATCTTTTGCGGAAACAATAAGTAATAGTAGCAAACAGCTGAACCAGAGCGTACGGAACCGGCCGTCAGAAGAAAAAGAATAGGGAAATCGGGAAGGTTAATAGAGACTGATGCTGCGATGCTGTGTTCGAGATAGATGATACTATTCACTAAAGATCGCAGAACCGGCGAGTGGCTTCACTGGCTTTATATGAGACATTTACGAGCCCAAATCCATCCCATCCCATCAGTGCTTGGCCGCGTCAGCCTGGCTGCTTCGAGCCATCTCCGACTTTCGGCTGGCTGCAGCTCCTTAGAGTCCACGGGTCCCCATGGACAGAAACCATCTTGACGCCGAAACACAGTCTCATCTCATCTTTTTCGTCTGCATCGTCTGCAAGCGACGTCTGCCCATGGCGACTACTCCCACAAGCCGAACTGGGGTCCGAGCAACTAGTTTGTCTTTTGCGGATGTGGAGCATGTCAAAGAATGGACCCATTAGTTACGCTGGAGAGATGATGGCTGGATGGGGAAAGAAATGTGCGCAGACGTGGAGTATACCCAGAGCGGCTGGCCTCGTCATCTGTGTCTGATCTCAGACGAGCGAGCTCAGGTGAGGTGTCGTCGGAAGCATAGGACGTTTCGTCTTGGCACGCCAGTGGCAGCGGCAGTGGAGGCTCGAGTGGCTTATATCCGGGCTATCCTAGGCTGTCCAGATGAATGGTTAGACCCGCTTGCTTGGCGGGAAGATCTCGAAAATCACTGGCTGGGCGCAGGGATAGGGATCGTTCCCGGGGTGTAGGGCTGTCACAGACCTCATACCAGTCTCCTGAACAGCATGGGTTACTCCTCAAACCCCAGTGTCCAAGGCGATCAAGAATAACCTCAAACTTAAGCACTGGATCTGCACTTCGAGTTCCTGTCTTCGGGCCTAACGCCTGTCATTATGCAACCCTATCAGCCTCTTGGGACGGGCTCCGTCTCCCTGGCCAATCAAGCACTATAGCGAAGCGCCCTTGTTCAAAGAGGACTCGGTTTTCTCAAACATGATCGCGAAAAAGCTTTTCCCCCTGCTGAGAGCACGCATGTCTTCCGGGGTGGCACCCGCACGCTTCTCTTTAGACGAACAGCAGGTCCTGGGGGACACCTAGTATTGATGTACGCCTGTTCCAGACCCACAATGTTCCGTCTCCTGACTACAGAATGATATGCAGAGACTAGCTCGCCTGCGTTACAGCGCAAAGACGCACGCCATGTATGCCTCATGTACGTCGCCACTGATGCAGCAGTGCAACATCCGGGTGGGCGGCTCGAACCTGTCGCCAATGACTTTTTGCGGCATCTCCTCGCCAGAGCGCCAGGGCCGTGAAAAGTTCAAGGGATCGGCAATTAATGCCTTAATCCAAATTCGTCGTGCTAAAGTGCTCGTTCAAAGCAGTGGGAGGTGCGTTCGACCAGCTACCTTCACGCATCCGGGTTGATCCAGATGTCTGTCTGTGGTCGGTTGAGTACGAATTACTACATAGAGTCAGCTGCAGTGAGCACCAGACGTCGACGCTGTTTTGTGTCTCACTGTGGCAAGCTTAACAAGATCGTAACTCATAAATAAGCCTGCAGGTACCGTCTTTAATTGCCCACATGCAGGTCATCATGCCAGGCCAGCCACTTAAAAAGATGCAGGGTAACCATGAAATGGACCGTTCACGCTTGTCAGCTTTAGCCAGCTTTCTTTTGCGCAAATCACCAGGCAGTGGGTGGCCGTCAAATAATCCGACCAAGGTTCTTAAGCATTCACGACATTCAATGACCAGATTTCGAGAACCAAAGGTCAGTTCTACTTCCATGCGTGACAATTCGATCCATCTTCAGGTTACAAGATTCTTCTCAAAGTGAAACTATGTCAGCGTACTCATCTGTCGTCACTCTCGTTCACCCAAAAGTGCAAGACTCCTACTTATCCCTCTCGAAGCTTCACAGTTCTCACCGACAAATGGTATTGGAAGACAGACATCCCCACTGAATCTCCGTCCCAGCATTCTATAGAGATACCCCGAGTGTTCGGGCGTCTCCAGCAAGCAAGATGTCTTTGATTCCAGGACCTAGCCTCCAAGTCCCCCACCGCGTTCACGTCGACCGCGCATCCTCAGCCCAAACCAACACTATGCCCTGCAACAATAGTGAAGCAATTTACCGAGAAAATATATCTTTAATGATAGGAGTACCCCAGTTTTTCAGTCGTTTCAACTTGGTGCTGGTCGGTGCCGACTTTACTGGCTGTCGAGACGTGGGTGACACTTCCTCGGCTTGAAAGCCAGACAATGGTGATGAGTTGTGACGTGAATCTACCGGAACTGCAAGCCCCCGGCCTTGTTGTTGATATGGCATTGGTATAGGAGTCATTGTGTGGCTTAGGAAATCTCTTTCGGGGGGTTCCGCTGGGTTATACTTGTCATCAGGCTCCCCTGGGAAAACACGGGTAAAAGCCTGGGCCCGGATGATGTCGTCCAAAATTGTTTCCAGAGCACGCTGGTCATGACAAGCTCCAATGTGCAGCCTCGCCGTCGCTTGAACCATGTTCCCAAGAGACGAAGGACTATTCCAGTAGGTCTTATCTTGAGGGGCTGTCATGACCTGAGCAACAAGAGCACGGGCAATTGTTCCGTGGACGTCAAAATTCGCTGGTCTCCAGTCGTGCAGGAGTGCCATGCTGTCGGGCCGTTTCAGGAAGTCTCTCACTGTGCAGTGCAGGAAGACCGCTTTGCTGTCGAAGTATGCCCTGGAAGATGATGCGTTGGTGCGTGGAAAGTCCTGAACTTCCAATAAACCTTTGCTGCAGGCGTTGAGTCTTCGACGCATGTCACTCAACCGCTTTTCAATCTTCGCTGTCGCCAAAGGGTCACTTATTAATCTTCCAACATATCCTGCATCATCTTGGACTCCGTTATCGCATTCCTCGCCCACATACCAGTACGCCATCAGGGACAGTGGGCTGAAGGCTGCTTCCGTAACGGCGAAGATCACTGCCGCCTGTTCACGGTAGAACTCGTGCACGTGTGATGTGAGGATTTGCCAGTAGTACTGATTTAAATCGGTAGGCAGGACGGCAAGGCGTCTGCGCAGGTCGAAGAGTCGGTCGCCGTTCAGCAGCCCCTCTTGAAACGACTTAACCACGAGGTATACCCATAGAAACACCCCGTTAGCAGCTTCGGATATTTCGTGGATGAGAGCTTCGCCTTGCACAATCTTGTCCTCAGGGTCGACATCTTGGAAGTTGGTATCCGTCTTGAAGGTACTGTCTAGGTAGGCATTGATGTCAGCCTTGTTGAAGTCCTGCATATAAAGCGTTTTTGCGCCATCACTACCAAAAGCATGCTCGAACTCATTCCACGGCCGACTCGAAATGCAAATCTTGACATTTGGCAAAGTTCTCAGATGGCCGATGACTTCGATAATGTCGAGTGGTTTTCCCTCATACTCGTCTAGCCCATCAATGAAGAAGCAGAAGCATGCATTCGACTCCATCAATTGGAAAGAAATTCTCTGTAGAGCATTCAAGAGAGCAGATATTGACGTGGGAAGCTCAGGTCCTGCTGATGACACTGTGTTGACCGCGGCAAAAGCTTCCGGGTAGACCTGCGCAATAAGCTCCGGAAGCTGGCGCAGGATCCTGTAGATGATAGAGCGAAGAAGGCCCTGCTGCGACTTATGAAGTCCCATACCACTAGAGCTCCAGAAGAAATATTCAGCGCGGGTCATTAAGCGTCCTCGAGCCCACGCACTCAGCGCCGAATCCGTGCGTGGGTGATAGCTCAAGTACTTCATGAGGGTGGACTTCCCCGAGCCAGGTTTCCCTGAGATCCAATACAAGTCATCGTCGCTCGAGAGCCAATCCTCAAACGTGGCAGGGCTGCTCTGCTCCGGTTTGCCAAACACCCACGTGAGCGTCTGCTCATGCGCCGCATGGATTGAGGCCATACGCTCGTTCATCTCGTGGAAGTGCAGCTGCTCCAATAGAAGCTGCTCCACCTGAATCTGTAGACCTTTGCCGGAGAGGTCGACTAGGAGGGTCGTGGCCCTGCGCCGGTCCCTTGCCAGCGCCTCGAAGAGCTCATCGAACTGGACCTTGAGCTGCCTGATCTCGCCCGCCCGGTGTACTTCCAGGCGGCGATTTTCCGCAGCGAGGTCCTCGATGCGGGCGAAGACCTTTTTTCTGTCGTAAAAGCTTAGGTGAAGATCGACTGCGCGAGAAATTCGGTCCAGGCGCCCTTGTAGTGCCTCGACTTCCTCTTTCTTCCACCTGGTGCGCAAAACTGCCATTGCTGTCTCAAACTTCCCCGCATCTTTGCCGACATCGATGGCTTGGAGGAGGCCGAGGAGTTCAGATGCGACACCTTCACACTGCGCAGATATCAAGTATAGAGGCTCATCGTTCAACTGTACAGAGACAGACCCAGGAGCGGGTGTGTCTGCTCGGGTCACGCGCTGTATGAGGGCACGCAGTTCACCGGCGAGCAATGCCAGTTCTCTGTGCTCAGCCGTTGAACCGGACGTCCAAAGTTGACTAGCTGTCTCGACAAGGCTCCTGGCGGTGCCCAGAAATTGCAAGATGTTGCCGGCGAGACTGATGGCTGCTAGTGCTTCCATTGCAAACATGAGACTTACGTCGAAAGATGAAGCGTCCTCACGAGGCGAAGCTCGATTCAAGCCCTTGATGAATTTGATAATCGTCGATAAATGTGAAACGTTCACTTAACGTTCATCAACAATCATTTCAACCCTGAAAAAAGAGGGGTTCAACAGGCATCATTCGGTCTGCAGGTGGCTGCACATTCAACCAATGAAGCGATATTTCGGAGCCTCCTCTATGGTGGCGGAGTGGGCTGTCAGCATGTGGTATCACAATAGGCACCTAGGCGTTGACGCCCGCATAACTCGGTATGTTTTCGTGAAGGTCATTCGGCCACAAGGGGCTGGCTTGGACGCACTGCTGCTCCATTCCACACACGGAGTCGGGAGTCCGGTGACTGACTCTCTATGTGAAGGATATCACTTCGAAAGGCTGCGTTCGAGGGCATCAATTTTTACACTTCTGGTCGAGTTTGACGGTTTCGTCAGCATTCAAAGCCTCTAAGACCTGGGCGGCTCGAAACAGGACACGAGCATCCAAGATCGTGGACAGAGGGAGCGGGGATGACAATCACGAGCTTTCGTCTCAGTGCGTGATTACAATCCGCGGTGTTCGCTGCTGGTCCACCCGGGTAGCTCACATCAAACGGGGTGGTGCAAGATCGAAAACAAGGCAATAACTTTTGAGACTGTATTTAAATGTACGTCCTCGCTTCGTGACGAGCCAAGGTGCCACAGCTCTGAGAAGCCAAGCCAACGGCGCCCAAGAAGTTGATCCTGACAAGGCACACGCCTCCACTGCCCAGCTCAGCCATGACCACCAGGTAACCATCATCGCCTGGGGCCCCCAGCTCACGGTACATTATGACAGTAGATCTCAAACAACATGAGTCTCAGTTTTTCAAGCAACTCAAAATTTCTAAACCAAATTTCACATCCCAGTTTCCCTATTCCTGAAGCCGCCGGATGCCACGCCGAAAACGCCGTAGAGGATATCTCTCACAACACGCCAGAAGTATTGGAAAGGTGAGAAAGAAGGCCGCAGGAAGATATGCATAGTATCATACAATGACCCAGTACAGCCCCGTGGGAAGAGAGAGAAAAAGATAACGCCCGTTAAGTTAGTCGTGAGGGTCGTCACTTCTATGCGTCGGCCTTCTTCTTCTTCTTCTTGGGCTTCTCCTCCCCGTCGGCGTCGGCCTTGCGCTTCTTCTTGGGCGACTCGTCCGAGTCGGCCTTCTCCTCGGCCTTCTTGAGCTTCTTGAGCTCCTTCTTGGAGAGCACCTTTGGCGTGCCGTCCTCGGCGAGCTCGACGTCGCCGCGCTCATACTTGCGCTTGAACTTGGACACCGAGATGCCAGCGGCTGCGGCGTACTTCTCGAAGTCTGCTTCGGACAATGCTGTTGGGAAACTGTGAGCAATGGATTTCCACGAAAATAGTTTCAGGGTGGAAGGGGTGAGTATCGTACCAGCAGCTCCATTCTGAGCAGGGGCATCTCCCATCTCCTCGTCTGACACTTCTTGGATAAGAGGCTTGTCCTTCTTTGACTTCTTATCCTTCTTGTCCTTTTTATCCTTCTTCTCCTTGCCAGCAGCGTTCGAGTCAATCTCGACAGATGCAAAGTCGGCCTCGAGACCATCAGCGTCGGCGTTGTACTTCTTGGCCTCCTTGACGTCCCACTTGGATGGTTGAGCAACAGCCTGTCCGTTGGGGCCCACAGAAATGCCCTTGGCGGCCAGGGGCTTTCCTTCCAGCCTCCTCAGGTTGTTCTCGACCTTTGCGCGAGCAGCGATACCGAACGAGGATCGCTCATCCTCATCGACCTCGTTGCCCTCCTCGTCGACCCACTCAGTGAGGGCGTCCGAACGGATACCCAGAGCAGTCTTGGCAGCGAGTTGACGGGCGATCTTGCCCTTGTTCTTGCCTGTGGCTTGACCGACCAGGGAAGAGTGGTAGATCAGACCGTACTTGGGTGTGGCGTGTTTTGTCTTCAGGGCACGGAACAGCGCCTTCTCGGCACCAAGGATCTGGATGGTGGAACCGGGGTTCTTTGCCAAGCTCATGAGGGAGCCAGCGTGGGCAATAAGACGTGCGCCGACAAGGGTTCCGACGAGCTCCGTCAAGTTGGGGGCAATGGCCTTCATCCTGGACTCGAGGTAGCTCGAGAGCTGTGCGCGAACCTCGGTATATCGGACAACGTGGTCTGCCAGCATTGTGATGTTCAGCAGATCCTCGTCGCTGATCTCGGTACCCATACTGACTTCCGCGGCAGCCTTGACAGCGGTCTCTATCTCCTCGGGAAGGATATCGGAAAGGTCAGTGCTGGCTGTGCTGGTGCGCATGCCAACTGCAAGGATGACCCGGGCGTAGGCGAGGTTGTCGTTCAGGATCTTTCCAAGCTCGGGGAAGTGCCAGCCGTACCACTCCTTGACCCTCATGGCATATGTGTTGAGCTCCTTGTCAAGGTCATCAAGCAGAGAGATAGCCTGGACAATCATGACATCGACCTTGTCAGGCGAGAATCGCAGCTTGTGCCGAGACAACGAATGTGACAGACCAAGCGCGAGACTCCTCAGGTTTTCAGACTGCAGACCGGGAATGAGGTCGGTAAGATGTGCGCGGATGTTACGGTAGAGGTCGTTGGTGGAAGAGTCGGCGACGGGGGTGATGTTGAATTGAGGAAGCTTGTTGATGGCGGTACCCAGTTTGGCGTCAGAGACGACGAGCGAGGCCTTCTTCTCGTCCTTGATGGACTCGAGCAGCTGGGTCAGGAGGGGCGTAACCTTGCCCTCGACCAGGCCAGCCACTTCCTCGAGACCGGTGGCGGCGTTGTCCCATTTTACGATCTCCTTGAGCTTCAACCTATGGACTTGTTAGGCCTTCTGTTCGCGCGAGGCTTCGGTCTTGATCATAGGACGGAGGTAATTGCACGTACTCATTGTTGATCTGTTCGGCGGTCTGAAGACGGGAGTCGAGCTCGCTGTCGTCAAGCAGCTTCTTGTCCTTGGCCTTGAACAAGGCGTAGCTGTTGCAATGCAGGTCAGCCACCCGCGATACAAGGAAAATCCAATTGCAGGCGCACGGTGGTGCATCTTACCCTACGCTCGTCTCTGAGAGAACGAAAAGAGGCATGCTGAACAAATTAAAGAATTGCCCTTGCGCTTTCCTAGATCTTGTCCTCCAAGGGGGTTAGTAAAGCGCGCAAAGGCGGGTTGTGAGGTTGGTTGTGGAGGAAATGGTCGTGGTGCCGAGCAAGGAAAAAAAAGTTGTCGGCCGAATTTTTTGCTGAAGCTCAATCAAGTGCCTCTCGCTCTTCATGTGGGGTCGGGGTCGGTCAGTGCAGAGGACGAGTCAACGCTAGGCCCGAAATAGCGTGGTAGAGGTACGTACTTTTTTCTGGCGTTTGCTCTCCAATCAGGAGCACTTGGCGGCTCCTCGCTAGCGGTAGCAGTCTCCAAGGTGCGCATCGGCATCAGCAGCTGCTCATCCATCTCCCAAACAGAAGTCGTCGTCACTTATCCGTGGTCTTGAGAGGCTTCCGCAACGCCAGATCTGTCCGACCGATTGCAGCTGTCTCCCCATCACCGATAAATTCTAGCAGCGTCACCATGGAGGGTCTGTTCTTTAACGTCAACAATGGGTCAGCTGTCCTCGATCCTTTCGAACGATGACGACCGCCCTGCTAACCGTCAGACTGCAGCTACCTCGAGGGCATTGTCCGAGGCTATCGCAACGGCCTACTCACCAACGCAAGCTACAGCAACATGACACAGTGCGAGAGCATAGATGGTTGGTTGGCCTCTTCTGCATCTGGTGGCGAGAGCACCTACTCACGGCGTCACTTCCAGACCTCAAGCTCCAGCTCGGCCCAGCATACGGCGACTTCCTTGCCTCCTTGCCTCCCAACCCTTCCACCTCGAGTCTTGCCGCCAAGACAACTGACAAGCTCGTTTCGGAGTTCAAATATGTTCGGGCGAATGCTACGGGGGCTCTCGCCCAGTTCATGGACTACCTGACGTACGGATACATGATCGACAACGTCGCCCTGTTGATCACAGGAACACTGCACGAGAGGGATACGAGGGAGCTCCTGGACAGATGCCACCCCCTGGGCTGGTTCGAGACGATGCCGGTGCTCTGCGTTGCCACCAACATCGAGGAGCTTTACAACAGCGTGCTGATCGAGACCCCTTTGGCGCCGTTCTTCAAGGGAAGCCTGAGCCACCAGGACTTGGATGAGCTGAACATTGAGATTGTGCGGAATACCCTGTACAAAAACTATCTCGAGGAGTTCCACAACTTTGTCAACACACACGCCGAGATGGCCGGTACGCCGACGGCCGAGGTCATGTCGGAGATCCTCGAGTTCGAGGCGGACCGGAGAGCCATCAACATCACGCTCAACTCATTCGGCACCGAGCTGACAAAGGCGGACCGTAAGAAGCTCTACCCCAACTTCGGCCGTCTGTACCCCGAGGGCACACTGATGTTGTCTCGTGCCGATGACTTCGAGGGCGTGAGGCTGGCCGTCGATGGCGTGCACGATTACAAGACCTTCTTCGATGCCGCTGGTCTCGGTGGCGGGCCTGCTGGCCCTGGCAACATGGGTGGAGGCTCTGGGTCCGACGGCCGGAGTCTGGAGGATATGTTCTACCAAAAGGAGATGGAGATATCCAAGGAAGCTTTCACGAGACAGTTCAGCTTCGGTATAGTATATGCATGGCTGAAGCTGAGGGAACAGGTGAGCTGCCCGTGTCGTCAACGCTGAATCGACGAGAGGCTAACACTGTTACAGGAAATCCGGAACATCACATGGATTGCCGAATGCATAGCGCAGAACCAGAAGGAGCGCATTGGCAACTACATCAGCGTGTTCTAAGAAGGATGAAGATAGTAGCGATTCCCACCTCATGTAGAGTACGAAAGAGATTTTGAGGTCTGTTGCGATTGATTTGATTAAGTAGGCTGGCATACCATGGAAGGCGCAACGAGGTTACAACAGGGTCGGGCTTGGTCCAGATTCTGACCACTCACGACTGTATTGTACAGAATTTACATTTTTTTATGTTCTTCCGCTGCACTAATGCCCCTGCCTATGCCTAAGGCTACCTCAGCTCGATCTGCTTCTTATAAGTCGCAGGCGACAGCCCCAGCGTATCGATCATGTGGTCCCACCGGCCGCTTCCCCTCTCCCTCCTCTCCATGTACTTGATCAGCTTCTGCCTCCTGTGCAGCAGCAGCCGCAGGTTCTTCTTGTTGTGCTTGTCCTTGTTGCCCTTCTTGCCCGCGTACATGGCGGCCAGCACCCTGATCTTGGCCGTCAGGATGGCGATCTGCACCTCCGAGGACCCCGTGTCCGGCCCGCCGCGGACCTTCTCGATCCGCTCCGCCTGGCCCGCCACCAGCGGCTTCTGGCGCAGCTTCTCGTCCGTCTGGTGCCGCCCGAACGTCTCGACGATGCGCCGGATGTTGGCGTGCCGCCTGTCCTTGCTGCTGCCGTTGTCGAGCGTTGTGATCCTGTTCAGCGCCTCGACCGCGCGCCGGTGACTCTCCTCGTGGTCCGTCACTGCCTCCTTGTCGATTGCCTCGTTGTAGAACACCGAGTTGATATCGCCCTGCAAAGGCGCCCTGAGCTTGTAGGACTCAGCGATGGCCTCTTCGAGCTCCTGCTTCGTGAGCTGGTAGTTGAGGATGTGCTCCGACGTTGGAAGCTCGTGCGCCTCCTCCAGCGCGTTGCCTTCGTCATCCCGCTTGACCTGCGACTGAGCCGACTGGCCGGCGCTGTCGAAGGACTCGACGAAGGGAGTCACTATGCCGTTGACTGGGTCGCCCCATGCCTGGTCGCGCTCGACTTTGAGTACCTTCTGTCGCTCAACGTTGCGGTTCTTTCGTTGTTGGGCTTGTTGCCATTTGTAAGGGTCTAGTTTTTCCTTTCGAAGAGCATCCCTTTCTTTCTGGGTGAGCATGCGCCTCTCCTCGGCGAAGCTGGCCTTCTGGACAAGCGGTTGGAAGGACGGCGCGACTTGTCGGGATGCAGTCGCTGGCCGGAGACATACTGCAACAGGGGTTAGCCAATGGTGTTCGATAATAGAAGAACTCGTACAGAACGTTGGTGCAGGAAGTTCCGCCACCCCATGCAGTGTTCGAGAGCATGCCATAAGGCCCAACAGGCTCAGGGACCAGTGAGATAGATGGTCACCTGCTGGCATCTCTTGCCGGGGACGGCCTTCTGCACGGTAGAACATCCACTGGGCTGGAGCTGGGTTAAAGAAAATGGATTGGCATACATGTCAGGCTCTGGAGCCCCGAGGGACCTGGTATTCTGGGCGGCATGGTGGGCTGGCCGCGATCATCGACAGCTATGTGACCGCAGTGCTCGTCTCAATGGCCGCCGTCAAAATTTCCGGGGACGCGGCTGCTCTTGACGTCCCAGCATCGCTGCAGCTGGCTTGCCTGCCGGCCTCCCTGCTTGCTTGCTTGCTCGCTTGACAATTGCGGCTAGCCTCATTTCACCTCAGCCACCACCGCCACAGATGGGTACGTACCTCTCCTCGAACTTTTTTTGCCCTCTGGGCGGAGAAGGCGCGGTCCACACTTTTTAGCCTGCAGCGAGCAAAATCGACTTTCTGGTGTGCGCACCTGCCAAAACATCTTCCGCAGAGCCCCAAGCAGCCTCAACCTCGCGAAGTTCAACCTCTCAACCTCTAGCACCACTGCATTGCCGAACTTCGCGACGACAACCTCCCCGTCCACCCAAACCGCAATCATGGCGCCCTCCAACCTGCCCAGCGTTTTCAACGCCACCAGCCAGGACATTGAGATGCTCCTGGCCGCCCAGGCCCACCTCGGCTCCAAGAACATGCAGGTTCACATGAACTCGTACCTGTGGAAGACTCGGTATGCTCAGCCGTGACATGGCGTCCGCGCAAGCCTCTTACTACGACCTCAATTGCTAACGGTGTCTCGACAGTGCTGATGGTGTCAACGTCGTCAACGTCGGCAAGACCTGGTAAGTTCGAAGCATGGAAGACGAAAGCTCGCGGGTTCATGCGATGGGCGATCGCGAAAAATATCAGACTGGGCAGCATTCTAAACAAACGGCCGCAAACAGGGAGAAGATCGTCCTGGCTGCCCGTATCATCGCCGCCGTCGACAACCCCTCCGACGTCTGTGTCATCTCTGCCCGTCCCTACGGTCAGCGTGCCGTCCTCAAGTTCGCCGCCCACACCGGCGCCCAGGCTATCGCCGGTCGTTTCACCCCCGGTTCCTTCACCAACTACATCACCCGTTCGTTCAAGGAGCCCCGTCTGATCGTCGTCACCGACCCCCGCACCGACGCCCAGGCCATCAAGGAGGCTTCCTACGTCAACATCCCCGTCATCGCCCTCTGCGACACCGACTCCCCCACCGAGTTCGTCGACGTTGCCATCCCCACCAACAACAAGGGTCGCCACGCCATCGGCTGCGTCTGGTGGATGCTCGCCCGTGAGGTCCTGCGCCTGCGCGGCACCATCTACAACCGCGAGACCCCCTGGGACGTCATGGTCGATCTCTACTTCTGTACGTGTTCCCCCGTGGACTGGTTTTGGTCCCAGGAACCTGACTAACATATTTCACAGACCGCGACCCTGAGGCTGAGGCCGAGGAGAAGGTCGAGGAGGAGAAGGTCACCACCGCCGACGAGGCTGGCCCCGCTGCCATCGAGGCTGGCACTTTCGCCGCCGGTGCCGACTGGGAGGCCCCTCCTGCCGGTGCCACCGGTGGTGAGTGGAGCGCTGACCCGGCTGCCGCCACTTGGGACGCCGCTGCTGCCCCCGCTGCTGGTGCTACCGAGTGGGGTGCTGAGCCTTCCAAGGAGACCGCCAACCAGTGGTAAGATCCCGGCCCGTCCAAGCAGGGATCGCACATCGACGAGTGGTAGACAAGCGCGAGTACTTTCTGGCATGATTGGCATTACTCGAAAGGTTCTGAGCCGGACGAAATCCAGGGCTAGGGTCGACCTGTTCTTGCATCGTTAAGGGAAAGAAGCCTGATCCGGGCCTCAGTGTCTGGAGAAGGAGAAAGCCCGATGTGCTCAGGTCTAAGAAGTGGACTTAATCGTTATTTCGCCCTTGCTCTTGGCTCTAGTCCTGGCGCGGATTCAAAGCCAAGATGGAACTAGATAAAAAGGATAGGAAAAGGCGCGGAAGCCAATGCGATACCTCAAAACCGTAATGCCCAGTGTCCATGTTCCCTGCCCCTGACGTTTGGTAATAGAGGGGCACCGCGTAGACACCAGGCACACGCCGGTGTTTCTCCAATTGTCTGTTATGCTTGCTTCGTGGCCACAGACTTGCCGCTCGCAACTGTATAGCTCTGTTCATGACCTGTTGTTCAAATCGAAGCTGAGACAGGTTCGTCCTGGCGTGTTACAAACGCTCTCAAGGGGGTAGGGCAACGTCTTTGGTGCAATCACTTAATCATCGATCGCAAAACGGCTGGTTTGAGAACGTTACTCGGTGCATAGCAAGTGCTTCTTGCATGTTGTCTGAGCAATCGCCATCCCATACAAGCTCAACCAGCGACACCCTCATAATGTCCTGGTCCTTGGCATCGTGTTTGTAACATTACGGAGCCGGCACTGAGTGTGATAGCCTCTGGTGATGCTCAGCTCCATGAGTAATTGTTCAATAGTATGAGGCTATATCATACTATGTCCTCTGGTTTGAAACCATCCTCCACCCACCATCGTCAATGACAGCCTGGTAAACTTGTTAGACGTGACTTCTCAACTCTCCGAAAGCGTACTACGATGCTGGCAGTAACGTTATGTGCCCTACCTGATGAAGATGTTTAATTTGATTTGTATTCATCTCAATTTTCCAGTGATCCGTGGAATCATTACAACTATGTAATAACAAGACTTTCAAAATTACATTCAAGCTCCTTCGTAAATGTTGTCAAACACCTGGTTTGTGCTAAAACCCATGCGGAGAGCCACCGAGATCTTAGTCTGATCTGCCCTCTTAATACCCAAGGATAGGTTTTAGCCAAGTGGCCTCTTCGCAAGAACTTGTCTTCTCGGCGTCTTTCTGATACCCTAGTCTGTACACCTTTTCCATGTCCCAGCCAGATGTGTGTCTGGGTCCGTCACGGGTCGCCCCATCTGTACGAAATATCCAAACCTACATGTACCTGCAGAATATGAATATTGTAGACAGCCAGGGTTAGATGCGCATGCAGAGCTGCACTGTGAAGTGTTTGAGTGAGCGGGTGAGTCCTCCGGTTGGATAACATCGGCGAAGTTGTCCCAAGAGGCCCGCACAGGAGCTTGATGTAGGTTGGACAAGGTGTAGTCAAGAATCGTGGAGTGTGCGAAGGGATTCTGTGATTCCTTGTCAGTCATCAAGTCCCAAATGCCAGCACAATACTACGAACCTGATCATATGCCCGTGTTCGCTCCCACGTCCAAAGCGACTTCATCTGCTCCGGTGATACTCTGTGCAGCGCGAGCAGGGGGACGCACCACCTCTCCTGGTTCACCTTCACACCATCAAGCTCATCGCGAGCAAAGGTTGGGTACAGTGCTTCCAGCCGCTCGCCAGTCTTGTTCATGATGGCGTACCCAAATGCGGCGTCACCGCAGCAGTCGTTCTCGGCATAGTCCTCGTACTGAATGCTCAGCTCCTTGGGCCGGCTGTATACTACGGGAGAGCCACAATCAGTAAGTCGGACACTGCACATTCGGCCCGCCCCCCCATTCGGCCCAAATTTCTCACCAAAATAGCCATTTTATAGGGGCTTATATCTCCACTACACTAAACACTAAAATAAAGCCGTATTTTTATTAATATAAAATAATCTTTATATTATATAAGAAAGAGTTCTTTTTTAATAATTTAAGGCTTAAATATTATTAAAAGAATTATTATACTCTGGAAAGAAGTTTTGTTAAGGATTCCACCTAAATATATAATACCCCTTAACAATATTATATCTTCTTTTTCTCTTTTATATAAGATAATGTATTTAAGATAATATTTTTATATATATATAAATATATAAGGATATATATATTAAAGATATAGATTAATATAAGTAGTATTATAGAATATATAGTTAATAATAGGTTTTTACTAATAAACTTTTCTTAGTAAAAAAGTAAAATCTAATATAAATCTCTAAAGTAAATCCTTTAAAAGGATAAGATACTATATTATATATATTATTTATATAATATATCTAGAAAAAATATTACTATAAAATCTACTAGCCTATTTAAGTAATTTCCTTTAATTTAATCTCTAATAAGTAAGTATTTATATATATTATATATATATAAAGCTATTATTTATAATTATAAACTTATATCTTTTAAATCTATTATAATAAGTTCTATTTACAATATTAATACCTAAGGAATATTTATAGTAGTTATAATACTATAGCTCTTAATAGATATAGAGTTTAGAGTTTTATTATATACTCTATACGTTTTAAAGAATTATATTTAAGCTTTAGAATTTAGAACTCTACTGTAGTATATATATTATATATATATACTAATTCTTAATATAATTAAAATAAGGTTAGTAGTGATATAATATACTAAAAAGTGGTTGTTTTGATGTGGCTTAGCGGGCCGAATGGGGGGGTGGGCCGAATGTGCAGTGTCCGACTTATGAGACGGACCTCACGTCGAATGGCAACGAGGCACAAAGCAACTGTGAAGTATTGTTAATTTACAACTATGTTTGCCTAACTAAATAAGAGGGAAAGGGAAAGAGTCTGTTGTCGAAGCTTCCGAATGGTTTTGAGGCCAGTTGGGCAGATAAGATAAGCCCAGTGCACGGGCCCACTGCAGCCACTGCAGTGGGAACTGCTTACGTTCGGCCCACGGCCCTAACAACTTATGCCCATCAGCACCCTAGAAAAGTCTTCGACTGCTCTCACAGCAACACAGACGTCTTCTACCCAGACAATCTCCGACGTGAAGCAGACCTCTGCTTCAACAATCGACGCCGCCAGCTTCACGTCACAACCCACAGCAACCGCCTCGAGTTCCACGGATACGTCCAGAGACTCCAACTCTTCTTCAACCGCTCTGGCCGCAGGACTCGGAGTAGGGATACCAGTAGCGCTTATAATCATGGGGCTTATTGCTTTCTTGTTTTATCGGCTAGGCCAGAGGCAGAATCGCCATACACATATGCAGGAGAAAGAGGAGCACCCGGAGCAAGAGGATCACTTGGATCAAACACAGAGCCCGCCGATTCCCGTTCCCATGGGCCATTCGGATGGATCGGAACGCGATCAGGTACTTCAAAGAGGTCTGAAAATAGGCGATCGCGGCCTCGAAGCGGAGATGGCACACCAACGATCTCCAGTTGAGCTGGAAGGCAAGCGTTTGTTGTGAGTTGGACTTCTTCAGAGATCTGGCTTTGAGAATTTTTAATCGGGTCAAAGTGAAGCTATCGCTCTCGCGGGTTTCCCGGCAGCCATCCGCGCCTTGACGAGGTACTCGCGGGAACTATACGTTACGATCCTAATCACTTACACATTCGCCTCTCGCCAAGCCTCGCCCAAAGCGGTTGTCGAGATTATCTTCAGGAATATAATTTTCCAAGTCCCAAAACTTTCATAGAAAGTGCTAAAGTGTATAAGGGGAGCCTGAGTTGTCCAACACATGCTTTGCGCTCCCATCCTCTTCACCCTGCCGTGCGTCAGAACAACGCCGTATCTAAGACTGTGGCTTCAAAATATGGTGCGCTTCGGCGCAAGAAACCTTGTTTGACGGATCAAAATGGCGATAGGAACGTCTTAGAGCGCTTGAAAAACATTCCCCGATTTTTTAGGGTGAAAGGTACCCATGAGGATCTATGCCGATAGTATCACTTCCCAAAGGAGCCGAGAGAGCCGCAGTGGGGTGATCTTTTTCCGGCTATGGAGAGGTGGCCGATCTTGGTCCTGCAGGCCTAGGTTCCGCCCTCTCTGTGTGCCAACACTCCATTCTTGGCCCCCTTTTGTGTAACAACTATCCATCGGTCAGCTTCATTCAACAAACTTATCACCCCTCTTTATCTAGATGGCAAACGAGGCTCTGGAGCGTTGCGATTGAGTTTGTTCTCAACTTTGATGACGACTTTCAGCTACTCTACTTAGATCGTTCGTTAATCCTACTGGCCTGACCAAGTTCACTGGATTCAGGATGGCATCCTCCGTGGAGATCCCCAGCTACCACCATGAAAGCCTCACCGACCCCCGCATCTACATCAGGCTGCTCCAGATATGCAGTATCGACGAGTCTAGGGACGTCCCGGTCCACTGCCAACTTACCGTGTGGGCCGTCGACACTGCTCCGGCCTACACCGCGATATCGTACACATGGGGGGACCCGGACCTGCTCGAATCAATCCTCGTTGATGGCAAGAAGATGGAGGTGCGCCAGAACTGCGGGTATGTCCTCAGGCAGACATGGCGACTAAAGAGAGACGGCCACATTTGGATCGACGCTATATGCATCAACCAGACGGATAATCACGAGAAGAGCCCACAAGTCGCCATGATGGGAACCATCTACAGAAAGGCTGTCCAGACCCTCGCCTGTGTTGGCCGGCACGAGAACGACAGCGAGTTCCTGTGTGAGATGATGCACAAGAAATCGCACTGGTGGAGTCAAAACGGCGCCGTTCCTCTGTGTTTTAGCTTCCGTCGCTGTCATTTATGGGGACTCCTATTGCGCCGTTCATCCAAGGCGAGGCTGCTCAAGGCCTTCAACTCATTCCTTGAAAGACAGTATTTCCGCCGAGTCTGGATATACCAAGAGCTGTATTTTGGACGCGATATTAAACTATGCTGTGGGACTGAGAACTTCCGATTTCCGATGCTCTTCGAGCTTCACAGGACCCTACTGCTATGGACATCGTTCAAATTCATGGCTGTGCAGAGAATCTTTGGATTTTCTTTGACGGATTTGCAGCAATATTACCGCGAGGCCGACCGGATATTTATGATGCTGATTCACACTATGCAGGATGGCCCATTCGAGGGCGACCGACCATTTGACCCCGCGATGTTGGTCGTCGCGACACTGCAGTGTGAGGACCCCCGCGACCGGGTATATGGCATCCTAGGAATGATTGACTGGAAAGGCGTGCAACCAATCGAGCCAGATTATAGCAGAGACAGGTTTGATCTTGCTTCGGAGTTCTTGCGGAAGCTCGGCGGATTTCCAGATTTCAACACCCTGTGTGGGAATATAAAACAAGTTGCGACGAATCTTCGCTTAACAGAAGAGCCTTCTGACAAGTTGAACGACGCCATCCGGGAGCGACTCCTGCGAAACTCATCCCACATCATGACCATAAACCCGCAAAATCCAGATGATGGTGATAATCGGAGTTTGATGAGGTTCTGGGGACTTCGTCTGCTTTATCCCGATACCGACGCGCCATGGCAATCCAGCCAAAATACTCGGCCAAGTTTACAACTCGGAGGGCCTCCCGATGCGATTAGCCAGCTTCCGTTTCCGACAATGCAAAAATGGTCGAAAGGGAGTCTTTTGGATTTGGTCCAAGCTGATATACTATTGCCCCAAGACGCACAACCACTGGACTGGATGTTGGTCCCCTCCGTTGACCTTAAACGTCACGCTGGGTTGGCTAGTATGAGGAACCCCACCATGGCTTTCTTAGCGAGGTCGGAAGGCGATCATCGGCTTCGCCTCATAAATAAGGTGCTCATTTTCCCGGAGCGTCTCTGGCCCCGCCCTCGCGCGTGGGAGCAATTTTGGGGACAAGACCTGGGCAGCGCCAAATTCGGCGTCCACATTGATGCCGAGGATCTCCTCATGCTAGGCCACAGCTCTAATTGGGACATGTTTCGGTCTTCTGAACCTGACCCCCAGAAACGCACGCAGTTGTTCGAGAAGTACCTCGAGACAAGGCTGTTCGGGACGAAAGGCTGTCCGTATGCAATCCCCATGGACTTTTGACGCAACAAAAAACTCACAATGTTGCTTTCACAATGTTGCTTATAGACGAATACGATGGATTCAAGATAGTTCTGTCACTTGATTCTCCAATTCCAAGAATTCGAACCACCTGTTCAAAAGTTCCGGTCTCTGGGTCGGCCAAAGAACCTTGTTGAGTCTGATGCACAATGTTGATGAATTTCCAGCGGCAGCTGTCCATTATGTTTTGATCCATTTCAGATACTCACATGGCTTTGAGGGAGCTACTTCAATACATTTCTCAGCAGCCTCAAAATCACTCGAGCCACACAAGGGCACGAAGCAAGAGTGGGATCATTATCCTTCGAAGCTCAAGAAAATCAACGATCCCAGCGAGATTTGGCTAGTGGCAGCTATGATAACAACTTCGAAGGTAAAACAAATGAAGTCCTGCTCACGGGAGGCGCAGTCGAGGACGAAAGCGTTGAATGATGGAGCAAGAAGAGTTCGTCATCCCGCTAGGTGGATCGAGTAGGGTGGGCGTGGATATTTGTTTAACAGCCACGCGTCGTCTTGGCCAAAGCTTGTCTTTGATAAAGTTGCTGACGAAGTCGACACAGGGCATTGGTCTGGTCTATGCCGAAAGCGACCCACTGAATATCACGGCAGCGCTCGTTGATATCAGGATCAAGCATCCTTCGTTTTGTGAAGTCCAAAACGCTCAATGCATGCATTTGCGGCTTGCCAGAGATCTAGTCCAGAAACTTGACTCACATCGTATCACAGAAGCGTATGGATGCACTGGCTATCTGAGCCTCTGGGCAGAATTATTTTACACTGCTCGCCACAGCCGAAGCATTTCAAAGGCGAAGCTTTCACATCACTGCAGACCTCTACTACTCTAACTAATAGCCAAACAGTAGATTTAGCCTCTGTTAGGCTTCCCGCCCCTGTCATCCTTTTCCGGTCTCCTCTGCCTGAACTCCAAGCATATCCATGGCGCAGTGCAGCCTCATAGGGACCCGGCCCCTCCGATAGTATAAGTTATTACGGAAATAACGCGATGTTGAACCTTATTCATCGGGTTGATTTAAAGGGGCGAAGCGTCGAAACAAACGACCAGTGACGCGCGTCCATTTCGTACCACCACCGGGCCAGCACCTAGTCAGTCACCCCAGATATTCCGATCGGCAAGCGGGAGGCGCCTTCGCGCTGGAACCAGGAACGGCAAAAATGACCCGGGAGAGCCCATAAATGTAAGTGAATGCGGGAGTTCCTCATTGGCTGCGCCGCCAATGCAAGTGATCTGTGCCTGGAGAGACCCCTACGCGTGGTACCCGGGCTGGGCGTGCACGGGAACTGGGTCTGTTGTTTAATCGCGATGTGGGGGAACACGTCCGTCGTCAAGCCGCAAACATGGACGCAATTAACTCGTCAGCAACCGGCGGAAAGAAGCATGACATATTGAGGGTAATAGGGGATATTTCACGCAATGTCCATAAAGGGGACCAACGATCTACGGGTCCTATTATTGACAGAAATATTTAATAATCTGAAGCTGTCGTTTCCACTTGTCCGGCTTATTACCGCATCTTGCACGGCGTCGTCGCATCCAATTGAATCCGATCTTCTTTTTACCGTTCATTATCCATCACGTTCTTTTTGTCTAAGCCTTTGACCAGTCATCATGCGCAGCGCTCCCACAGTCACTCTTGCAGCATTTGCTGCCCGGGCCCTCGCTGACTCGCACACCCTTTTCGCTGGTTTCTTTTCTGGCACCAATCTGGTGCGACTCGAGTTCGACGACTCGACCAATGCCTTGACCCTCGCCGAGAACATCACTGCTCCGAACACAAGCGGCCAGAAATGGATTGCCCTTGACGTATGCTTACCCATCCTCTTGTCCTGGCTTGAATAGGGATTTACTAATGTTCGATATTTAGTCACGGAAGCAGAACTTATACGTGGCGACAACAGGCTACATCCAGGGATACACGATTGGAGACGATTTGAGTCTCACTTACGTGAACAATGTCTCCTTGTCCTCAGATTGCCCTAACGCCAACTACATCTCGGTATCCAGCGTGTCACCGTACACCGTCTTTGGCACCCCGTACAGCACGGGATGTTCCAGCCTGGCCATCTCTGTCGATGACACTGGCGCGATGCAGAGCGTGATGGCTAATGCGACTTACGATTCCGGGTCAGGCGTCCACGGCAGTGACGTCAGCCCGGACGGCGACTTCTTCTACTCTGCCGATGATATGGGCAACGGAGTCTGGGTCCACGCTGTGGACGAGACGGCCGGCACGGTCGAGGAGATCCAACACCTCGACGCCGATGAGGGCAGCGACCCCAGGCACCTGACTGTCCACCCCAACGGGAAGTGGGTTTATGTTGTCTATGAGGCGGCTAGCACCATTGCTGTGTACAGCCGGGACAACAGCACTGGGATGTTGACATTCACTAACACCACCTACTCGCTGCTGCCCGATGGTAAGATATCTCCAGAATTTCCTCCAAGATTTGGACCGAGTCTTCAGTTTACTAACCCACGGGACAGGATACACCAACGCCACTTCTTCCTACTGGGCTGACGAGGTCCTCGTCTCGAGCAAGAACTCCACCTCGCCCAAGTACCTGTACGCCGCCACCCGGTCGCGGACGACAGACATCCCCGGCTACGTCTCGGCGTTTTCGCTGGATGCCGATACGGGGGCCATCACGGAGCAGCTCTTCCTCCTGCCCACCACCAACAGCGGTGGCTCGTCGAACTCTGTCGGACCCGCTGAGTTCAGCGAGGAGTACTTTGTTATCCCGGACAGTGGATCCAACTTCATCGAGGTCTGGAAGATGGCGGATGATGCGTCGAGCGCGGCTGCAGTTGCTCACTTGGATCTTGAGAGCGGGCCTGCTAATGCTGTTTGGTACAGCTAAATGCTCTTGTTGGAAGGCGGTTCTGGGTAGATGGCTGAGGGCCTTCCGGGTCAAGTGAGGCTGTCTTAGGAACATTTGGACAGAGCGATGAATTAATAGGGACTTATAAGCTACGGGCCACACAGAGCTCTTCATGTTCACTCACATTGCCCGGCCCTTCGGCAAGACTTGACTGGCCAGGTATATATACCAAGACTTATCACAAAGGGAAAACGTTTCTCTTGAGCCTGCTTACAACCGACCGATATTTGGCTGACTAATAACTGCATGTTTCTGAAAGTGCTCTCGTTGGATGCCCTGTTCATGATAGTCACATAGTCTAATTCGACCTGTTGGTGATCCGCTACGGTAGGTCTGCGCCCCTCAGTGCCCACTTATCAAAGCCAATCAGAACGCATGGCCTCCCGGGCACTTCAATTCGTTCTACCTTTGGGCTGAGTGTGATCGCGCTGGTTGAAACACCGCCTCATCCTTCATCAAAGCAGCTGCTCCAGGATATACCGAGCCCGGATATCGACTCATACTCAGCTTTCGGCTATGGCTATTGACGTCTCAGCAGCCAGCTACGAGAGCGGGCGCAGAGCGCTGCAACTCGCCGCCGATGGCGGCAGCAGCAGTCTTCACGAAATTGCCTCGCTGCTAGTACAGGAAGCCGAAGACCACCGTAACTCATCTTCCCTCAAGCCTTGGCACTTGTCTCCCCTCGACTCTGATGACGAAGACCGGGCCATCAGCTGCGAGCATCGCACAGCCCTCGAGGTTGCGGCCTCTGCTGGGGATATGGATGCCGTGGAGCGGTTGCTGGCGGCTGGGGCGGACCCCAATGTTCCGGTACATGAGGGGGGAATCTCGGCGCTCGAGGCGGCTGCAGCCCAAGGCCAACTTATCGTCGTCAAGAAGCTGCTCGAAATAGGCGCTCATCCTGATCACCATGGCGAATGCTCGGGGAGCACGCCTTTGATAGCTGCAGTCAGAGCCGGGCACATAGAGATATGCGAGGCCCTCCTGCAAAGTGGCGCAGATGTCAGCATCTTGGCAGGTGTCAGCACCTTCTGGGAAGGACGGACATGGCCTACGTCCGAGTCTACAGCCATTGAGGCTGCGGCAGACACTTTGAGCGCCCCTTTGGTGAAGCTATTTCTGGGGGTAGTTGAGGATAGGGTCAAAGAGTTGGATCATGGCAACCTCACAGTTGCCATGACCGAAGGCCCACAAGAAGACTCAGGGCGGCTGTTAAGGAATATGGAATTCCTCGCACGCACCCGAAAAAGCATCACTCGTGCTTTCGTGGCAGTGGCGCCGACTGGCAATATGCTTATTATACAGGGACTCCTGGACGCAGGCGCCGATATCACAAACGCCATCGCGGCTGCAGCCTCGAGGGGGCAACTAGAAGTGGTGATCAAATTGCTCCAGACCGCTTCTGATCGGAACATCCTCGCCGAGCCGGCCGTTACCAAGGCGCTGCAGTCGGCGGTGAGTGCGGGAGCGACAGCTCTGATCGAGCCTCTCCTGCAGGCCGGTGCGGATGCCACAAGCATCGACATCCGGGAAGCAGCAGAAGCGGGCCATTTGGATACCCTGGAATCCATCTTGCAGTCTGGCGCCACTGTGGAACTCGAAATTATCGACAGGATATCGTTGGTAGATGCAACTGCCCTGCAGCTTGCAGCGTACGAAGGCCACCAGGCTATCGTGGACTTGTTGCTCGCCAATGGGGCCGATGTTAATCAGTGTGCAATCTACTGGCATGACACACATACGGAGGGGGTCACGGCGCTCCAGTCGGCTGTTGCCCGTGGGCATCTGGCAGTGACGCAACAACTCATCGATGTTGGTGCCGACGTGAATGGTTACTCCCAGGACGGCGATACTCCCCTTCAGGCTGCCGTTCGAACGGGTGACGAGGTCATGTTAGAGCTACTGCTCGCAGCTGGCGCTGATGTGGATGTCGTCGTGGGCCGTAACCCCCAAGAGGAGCAAGTTCCCGGCAAGCTGCAGGCTCGACCCCGGGAGAAGACGGCCCTGTCGGTTGCGGCCGGGGTTGGCAACGCCGATCTCGTGGCACGACTGCTTTCATTGATGTCTCCTGAATGTGCTCGCCAGGCCGCACCTTGGGCGCTGCAGAAGGCGGCAGAGAACCGCCATGCCGATATTGTGCGGCAGCTGTTGCAGATGCACCCAGACGTCAATATGAGTCTAGGTAAGAAGAGATCAGGTGGTTCGGAGGAGCTCACTTCCCTGCAGACGGCCGCAACAGATGGCAATTTGGAAATATTGAAAACACTGATCTCGGAGGGTGCCGACGTAAATCTCAACCCCAGTGAAGGCTGGCAGCCCACGGCTCTCCAGTCTGCATCGAAACGAGGCAACCTGGCTGCCGTGAAGCTGCTATTAGCCGCCGGTGCTGAGGTCGACGTGACGGGGTCGACGGCGCCGCCGCTCCTGCTGGCCATCCGAGGCGGCCATGTCCAGGTCTTTGAGCATCTCCTGGCTGCGGGCGCAGATATCCATGGGTCGTCCTACCTAGGCCAGACCATGCAAGAGGCCGCCGAGGACAGCGGAGATACTGATATACAGGGCCGGGTGCGCGCTGCCCTCAACTCTCGGCCGCCGCCGCAAATCGACCAGCCGCTTGACCGGGCCACAGGATCTCTCTGTGGAACATGCCAGCTAAAGCCGCTCGTCGAGCTGTTCTGTTGTAAAGAGTCAAGGTGTTATCTCCACCCGTCTCTGACAGCGCTTCGGGCCTCGGCCGCAGCAGGGTGCCCGTTCTGTTACTTCGTCTGGAAGAGACTGGGGATCACGTCCATCTCCATACCTCAACCATCCCCCGTGGAATTAATTTGGTACGGCGGCATCATTATTTGCTGGGTCGAAGAGCCATTCCCGAGCGAGAAAGACCGACCCAGACATCTCCGGGCAGAAGTCCCGTTTTTTCTTCCAGATTCTGGTGAGATCCCTGAGGAGAGGTGTTCCCTTTCCTCCAGTAACGAATGCACAATGAACACTGAATGCTGAATGCTGATTTTATGGTAGATTGGAGTACCCGAGTTCCTATTACGGAAGATACATCGTCACCCGAAACCTACAACCAGATTCAATCCTGGTTGGAAACTTGCAAAAGTCAGCATGCCAGGTGCAGAGCGCCGGGAGGGAATTCATCGCTTCCCGCCAGACTCATCTATCTAGATACATCGAGAGAACCGTCCTTGAGCAATCTGGTTGATGTTACGAGTTTACAGCCGAGACTCGTGTCTACCAATGGTATGGATCGCTCGGAATGCAGATACATCGCCTTGAGTTATCGCTGGCCAGAAGATTTCCCTGTCGAAGCCAAATCGAATCGGGATAATTTGAGCCAGCAAATGCGTGGGCTCAACACTGCCAAACTGCCCCAGATTTTCAAAGACGTTTTCCAAGTCGCAGCCAGGATGGGCATCAGTTACGTCTGGATCGACTCTCTCTGTATTATTCAAGATGAACTGGAGGATTGGGACCGCGAGTCAGCTCTGATGCTCCAAGTTTACCGGTACGCCGAGTTCACCGTGGCCTCTGCCGCCCCGCCGACAAAGCCCGACCTAGGCTTGTTCCGACATGGCGATCCTTCTGATCCCCCATCTGTGGCACCTTTTGGTGTACGGGACCCTGAGGACAATGAGACGGGCCAGGATCTAGTGCTTATGAAACCTCAGAAGGACTGGGAAGCGTACCAAGACAGCCCCCTTGTCTCACGTGGTTGGTGTTTCCAGGAGCGAGAGATTTCTCAGCGCATCTTGCACTACACCGAGACTCAGGTACTCTGGGAATGCCGCACACTCCAAGCTTCTGAAGGCCTTCCCCATGGGGGCCCCGACCGCGTGGACCCCCGATGGTGGAAAGAACGGATGTTGGATCGGGAGCTCGAGCATCTCGAGGACCCCAAGGTCTGGCAAGCAGCCGTTGCTGATTATTCGGCAAGAGATCTCTCCAGATTCACCGACAAACTCACAGCGTTATCTGGCCTGGCTGCGGTCATAGGCGACTGCAAGCCTGCCAAGTGCAGATACTTGGCCGGCTTGTGGGAAGACAATTTTCTGTCGGACCTGCAGTGGCGGACGGCAGACCCTGATTTCGAGTTCATCACGAATACCCGTTATCCGGGGTATGTTGCTCCGACATGGTCGTGGGCTTCAGTGGCAGGTCCCGTCGAGTATTATCGTGATGTACCGGATAGACGTCACCCTACCAACCATGACGCGAATGCCCCTAAATATGTACTGAAGGTCCTGGATGTCTATGTCCAAACATCTACCAACGATCCATTTGGGGCCGTCGGGCACGCCACCCTCACTTGTACCGCCGGGCTGGTGCCCGGTTGGTTAAGGGAAACGTATATCGATAGTCACCAATATGATGTGATAAGTCCCCACGGGGTGCCTATGGGAGTTATGGACTTCGATGTCCGTCCGGAGATACGTCATAAACTAGATTTCGACGTCATATTTTGTATTCATTTGGGCCATCAAGATTCGATCGATTCTGATCCAGGCTTGGCCATCCTACCAACTGGCAACAACGACAATGAGTACATTCGGGTGGGGATGATAAGATCCCTCAAAACTTGTGAAGACTTTTTTGATGCGGAAATCAAGGAGATCACGATTATTTAAAATAATCAGTGTCGCTAATTCTGCGCCTGATAGCCCTGGAGCCTAAGGCTAAGGCTGAATGAAGTCGTGAAGTATCGAAAGCCTTGTGGCTACGTTTTCTGGAGTCAAGAAGTCATGACCATGAAGGTCCGAGTCTAGGATAGGATACGCAATAAAAGCATCAGAGACTTTGAAACCGTCAAGCCAGAACAGCATCTTGCTCGGAATGATGTCGGCATCGTAGCCACCGTTGTCTAGCGAAGCCGCCTGCAAGATACCTGAGCAGTGGCATACCCACAGTCTTACAATCCTGTTCTCCCTCGTCCCTCCTCCGCAGGGACAAATTCTCATCACTAATTACCAGGCTGCCAAGTTTCTCGCAACACTCTTCCTCAGGTGCCTCGGCCAAGACCCTCCAGCTCTTAGCAGACTTGATACAAATCAGCCACTCGACATATTATCCATCCAGCAGGGACTAAACCGTCAGTCAGCTCATCGACGTCCACATACAGAGCTCTCGGCGACTGGCGCGACCATGGCATCCAGACAGAGGGGGCAAATCAGAAGCCAGGCAAGACCTCTTTTCTGTCTCTTTAGTTATTTGCCGTCCTCGACATTGCTTTTGAATCCTGCCACCAATTCATGCGATGCGATCGCTGGACCAGTGGGTAACGGTCTTTCAGCTCGATAACCTGCGGAAGGCGCTGTGGAAAAGCCTGTTGGGTTAGAAGTAGACCCCGAGGCTGTACACAGCCCTGTTTTCCTCTGGGCTGTGGCCTTTGGTGTCCCAGGCAAGTCGAGAAACTCTTTAGATCGCCCCAAACAAGATTGTTTTCACCGTGGTGGCGGCAGCAAAGACATATGCGTACAAGCGGCTTCGGCTTAAACCACCAACACGTTACCAGAATCGCTACCTTCATTCGCTAACTGCAAATGTGCGCAACCTACAGTTGGGCGACATTAAAAACGCCAAAATTCGCGTTCACACACGATTTTCGCTTTAAACACAATGGCCTCTATAATACTCTCTGACTTTAACTGAATATTATATAACATACACTACCTTAAAAATTAAATACTCTATACCTTATCCAAAAAGTTATATATTTGTAACGTATAATAGAAACCAATTAGTTACAAGAATGATGTTAAGGCTGTGGGCTGCTTGCGCGCAAGTCCCACTACAGTGGACCCGTATCTCATTATTCTCAGCTTATCTTATTACCCAACTGGCCTCAACCCCATTTGAAAGCCATTTTGACACAACTCTTGGTTTCCCTCCTTTTGAGTTAGGCAACCATAGTTGTGAATCAACCATACTTCACAGTCACCTTGTTCCTTAGTTGTCATTCGACGTGAGGTCCGTTTCCGACGCGTTGATTGGAAAATTGGGCCCATTCACGCGTTTGGCTTTTTTTTGTCGCCCCACTGTAAGTACTGCCGGGAAATGCTTATCTGCGCCTGCGCGGTCAGCAAGACCCTGGTCGTAATTGAGTCGGGAAGATTATCTCTCCGCCCTGCCCTTTGGATTCTCCCGGGTCGGATTGGACCACAGTAAATTCTTCGTGACTGCTCCCTGGTTACTTTCTGGTATTGTCGTCTCTTTCGAAGTCGCGCCTCTACGGTCTGGGTCTTGTTTGCAATGGAAAACCAATCACCCCCGGCAGAAACTTCGCCTCTGCTTGAAAGTGTAGAACGACGCGAGACCGATACCTCGAGGCGTCCAGATGATGCGTCGAGAAGCAGGGAGGGTTACAAGATCTGGCTGAGGAGGCACTGGGCCACCTGGTCGCACATGTACCTCTGCGGTCTCTTCGTCTTACTCATCGACACTCCCAATTTTATGGCGGAAGCACCAAAGCTCCGGATCCTGGAACTCGGCCTCTGCCGGGACTATTACGCTTCGGTGGACCCCGGAGTGATCCGTGATGACGGCACGGTCGAGGAGGGTCTTTGCAAGAATGCGCAGATCCAGAGCTCTCTGTCAAGAATGCGAGGCTACTTGGGTATGCTTGAGGCGATACCTGGACTGTTGCTCGCTGTACCTTACGGTATCCTGGCAGACGTCAGTGGACGAAGGCTGGTCATCGCGCTCTGCCTTCTGGGCTGCGTCTTGAGGGACAGTTGGGTTTTCATCGCGGTCTACTTCTACCGAACCTTTAATATTTCCTCTGTTTACGCCGCGCCTGCTTTTCTCCTGCTCGGCGGTGGACCGACACTGTTCAGCCCCATGGTCCTCGCCCTGATAGCTGCTGCCACGCCCGAGCCTTTGAGGTGAGCAACGAAGCTCGTGATTTATCACAGCAAATGATTGCCCCGGGGCCTCTGGCTGACCGTCTCTCCGGTAGAGCGCAAGCATTCTTCTGGTTACAGGTTGTGCAGTTGGTGACGGAGATTATCTCGCCACCAGCGGCTTCTTTCTTAATGGGCCTAATCGGTCCGCAGTTTACCTTTCTCTTGTCTATTCCTCTCGAGTCACTGGGGTTCTTGGTTCTCTTAGCCATCCCAAGCGACCAGTCCGGAAGGAATGCGCACAGTCCGGATGCGGAGCTTTCTATGGAAAGTGCCCCGGAGACGCTCCAGGACAAAGTCCTCCATGCCTCATCGTGGTTGAAGGAGTATGTTCAAAAGGACATGAAACGCATCATCTACCAAAGAACGCTTCTTGTCTGTATCATGGCCTTGAGCTTGTCGAAAATCGCGCGTCCGGTCTTGGAGTTGATTTTGCAATACATGTCTGCTAGGTTTGGCTGGCCTCTAAGTAGAGTGAGTATATGGCGGGACCCAGCTACCAATATCTAGGCAGTGGCAATACTAACCTTGTGTCATGTCAGACTAGCTTACTGCTGTCCCTGCAAGCATCAGCTCAGATTCTGTTGTTTGCGGTCGCCCTCCCGAATATCATCAGAAGACTGTCTCGGCGGTATGAGCCAGCCACGGCGAGCCTTGTGCTCGCGCGAGGTTCTGTCCTGGTCTTATCAGTAGGAGCCTTAGCAATGGGGCTCTCCCCGTCCCCTGCGCTCTTCGTCTCAGGTACGTAAGCCAAATGAAGACACTTCTAGATGTATCAAGTCTAACCTTAATCTTACACATAGCTATGGCGTTTTATGTGCTTGGCAATGGTTATAGCTCTTCTTTGCGGTCCTTGTTAACTTATCTCGTGTCTAAAAGCCACCTCTCTATCCTCTTCACCACAATCACCGTGTTCGAAGGCGTCTCTGCAATGCTCGCCTCGCCAATCATTGGCATATCATTCTCAGAGGGGTTGAGGATCGGTGGTCTGGCAGTCTCGTTACCTTACTTCATTGCATCGGCTTTGTATGGTATAGCTGGGATTTTTCTCTTCGGTATTACTGCGCATGCGTAGGTTTCAGGATAAAAGGATATATGTAGAACTACAGGTCAACGCATCGGGAATATTAGCTATCCAAAGTAGTTATAATTTTATGTCACGGTAAGAGAGCCCTGCATAAAACTTGACTTCAGCTGAAGCATCGTGGACTATACGAGACTATCGCTGTGCAATGTATACTACAACAGTGTTTTGTGTGAGATGGTCTGTAATTTAGTTCGAATGTGGTTTTACAAACCACTCCGGCGCAATAATATCCATGGGCACAATCAACAATGTCAAAGTAAAGGTTTGTATTCTTGGAAGCAGGATAACAGTACTAGTTCTAATCTGATCAAACCATATATCATTTATTTGCTACTAACAGAGTCAAGGTATTGTAGACAAATACTCTGCATCCATCAGCCCCGTGAAAAGTGACGCCTCGACAGTTATGCCACAGAACCCCGTGATCATTGTCGATCAGAAGTTACAGGTAGACGTGGTCTGCTGGCGGCAGCATTGGCTGAAACCGAAGAGTCCTACTTCCAGCACGCACTCGTCCTGATGGTCACACAAAGTAAGCCCCGACTCCAAGTCGAAAATGCAACTCAAAAGTCTGCTCTCCACTAGCTTACCGCTTCAATCCTGCCTCCAGAACTCTGGCAGCAGACGTTTGTCTCGTCTACCTCCAGCACAACCTGGTCAATTTCGTTGGAGGTGCAGCAGTAGATCGTCTGGGCTGCAGCGCTGTAAAGCAGTGTCTGTGATTAGCCATGTCGAGGTCAAGTAAACATGGGCCAAACATAAACGAACCTCGCAGTAAGGAAGCATGTTGCGATGAAGGCGGCGGCACGCATTTCGACAGTATTGGATGATCGAGAAGAGTTACATGTGTCTTTCGGCGAAGAGAGAAAGCTGGTGGGCGGCGGATGAGTCCTCTGGTCTGGTCAGCCAGAGGCGAACCTGACAGCATATTAATATCTGAGAATAGGAAGCCTTTGTTTCGCCTTAGATTTGCTCAGGTGTGCAACCCAGCTTGTCGGAAAGACCGGAATAGACACATCGCACTACCCGACTCGTGAGCAACAGTCTAGGATACATACGGCAGAGACTTGAAAAGAATTCAAAAGATGTTCCAGGGGAGGCCAAGGAATCTATACAGTTGCTTGTATTGTATATAGTAGTAGTTCAAAGTTAAGCTCAGCATAACATGATAATGCCAGTGGGACTTAGGAATATACCCCTTACAATTCACCTCTTCAGGTTAGCGTGTGGGACAAACTACCATGTGGCCTTGTAAGGCTGTAAAATGCATGGTAGTTACAGTGTTGGCGTCTCTAGTCGCTTGGGAGACATATGCATCCCATATTGCACCTCTTAGCTTAATAAAAAGCGACCTCGTTCTCGGCATATTTCGCATTCGTATATTTTCTACACCTGGAAACCACACATGTCCACTGGCTTGAGAATATCTCGCATAGCTCACAAGTCACAGCCCAGCACGCCCCGGCACAAATCAGTGGCTAAATCCTTGGCCTCTGCCTCCGTAGCGAGGAACGAGCCTTCTCCCCTGTCCCAAGTGACGTCGGTTATCGTAGCGTAACGTTGGTCGGTATGTGCCGAGGCGCCGTCCGTGTCCGGATCCGCCAAGACCACGTTCATGCGAAACAGTTCATCCCCGGTCCAGCTCCTGTGCACATGCACCACGAAGTCGCCGCGCGCGTCCGGCGCATCCGCGCGGCACATCCAGCGGTCCTCCATTGCTGCCGGCTTGAAGCCTCGGAGGAGCTTTTTGACGTCGTTGTGAGAGATGCTGAGGTTCCAAGGGGCAGTGGCGGGGTTCCTCATGGTGGTGATGTTCGATCGAGTCTGACAGCGGGCGTTGCGACAAAACCGCGAAAGGGAATCGTGAGGTCTAGTCAACGGCTGGAGGGTTGATTGTGTGAGGTGACGAGGTAGTTGTATTGCTCGACTTGGACAACTTAGGACGATGAAAGATGGCGGACGTGTGCCTTGGAGGTTCCGGGCACATCCGTCTCGTCCTGCGCTTTAATATCGCCCTAACAGGATAGAACTCGACGCTTTCACCTACACCCTAACAAGCTAGCCTCTGCCTGATCCTGTCCCTATTTTAAATCGTCTGATATGAGGGACAAGGATAGGATTGTTTCAAGTTTCACTCTATGCTTATTTCTTAACCATCTTTAGGAGCCAAAGATTGCTATAGCCGCAAAGGGCTATACACTTACCTAAATACGAAATGTGTCTCCACATAGACGATATAATTGACTTTTAGAAAGTTTTCCGATATCTACTTAGCAAACACTATTTTGAAGCTAAGACTATAGCATGTATCCAATATGAAGTGTGCTTATGTTAAGAAAGCCAAGCTCAGGCAGGGGCTTAGACAGAGACTTGACCGAGTTGTACTGCTGACAATAACTCTCAGGATGGCCTTCATGCTATCTCTCGCGTGAACAATGCTCACGACCATGAAGCTCGCTGCTAAGATCCTGGGCACAGCATATTGCCAAAAGAGAAGTCCTAAGCATCAGGATCGCCGGGGCAAGTGCCTGATCCAGGATATATAGAAGGATGCGCTCTCGCCAACTCACACTCTCTATCAGCCCTCAGATCATCCTCAACTCTACCGCTCCTCGCCTCTAGCTGGGTTCTAAAGCCTTTTCTTACATTCTTCCACATTCGTTACCACTTTTTCTTGCCCCTTACGCGCTTTATCGTCAACATGATAGCTCATCAGAATAATTTTATTCTACTCGTCCTCAATCTATGGACTGCTCTCTGCAACGCCCAGTTCAGCGTGTGGCGCGCCGATACCAGGACTCCAACCGAGATGCGCGCCGCCGGCCTCTTTTCTCCAAGAGGAGCCAGCAACATTCTGCAAGTCCTCCCGAACGTCAGCATGTACAACCATGCGGTCGGCGCCCCCAACGGCGCAAGTCGGGACAACGACGGCTATGTCTCGACCACAGCCAGCGAAACCACCGCTGTCAACTTCCTCAGGCAGATGTTCAACGGCAACGGCTACGTCTACGAGATAGCGGCAGCCGCCAACTTCGTCCAGGTCTCTGGGACCCTCGGGCAGTTCAGCCCGTTCCCGAACGAGCAAGAGTATGCGGCTCTCGGCGGCTTCAGCTGGGACCAGGTCATCCGCTGGAGGCACTATACCAACGGCGTCGAGGACGGCGGCCTCCAGGACAACAATGCGTACGATGGCCTGGTCTATAACGGCATGAGGCCCACCAACGGCGAGCCCCGCCTTGCCGGGTTTCCCGCCAACCACCGAGCCTGGACTATGTCCCCTTGGAATGCGTTTGCACAGGGCGGCCCCGGCTGCGGTGGCAACTTGCCGCGGTCTCTTCACTCTCGCCAGTCGACTTGCGCCCCCAGGGACAGTGCCTTCACTGCTGCTCAAAGGTTCATCGACGACAACTGCTGGAACAGTAACCGCTGTGGCTAATCGACTAGGATCGACTACGCTGCTTGAGCTTGCGGCCTCGACGGGGGTACTTTGCATCCAAATATACCTTCTCGGGCAGAAGTGACAGACTGAGAACGCCGAATAAGCGATGTAAACTACGCTTGTCAACTTTCTGGATAGGAGACGGAAGGTGATGTGCTGAGGGCTAGTTAGGGGCGGCCCACACAATCTTCATCGTTGCTGGTTTCATTTGTGTTATTTATTTTCTTCTATGCATGTTTTTGTTAGTATGAGACAAGAAAGAAGTATAGATAGTACTGAGAACATACTAGTTTCATTCAATGTGCACCATCCAAGACTCCCATGAATCTTGGATATCACATGTATACTCCGTATATGTAGTTTTCCACAGTTTGGTCGATTGGCTAGGTACTATCTACGAGTGGGCAGCTACCATCCGCAGATGTTGCCTTCGTTCCCGGAGTCTCTCACACAGAGACAATGACACTGTCTCTCGTTAATATGTTGCTTGGTCAGTGAAGTCAGTTATTGTAGGACACGTACAATGCCAGACCCATTGCTCGCTCAACAATTCTTCATAAAACACCAACGGTATCGTGATGAGATCCGAATTTATGACCAAGCCTTCGTCCAGTTCTTCTTGAATTTCTTTCATGAGATCAGCGAGGACGAGGCACGGCTTCACGGCGGCTGGAGCCACAGTGGTTCCAATAAGATACCACGTTAAAAGAAGACCTGAACTTCACCATTAGTTATGCCCCATGTCTGACCGCAACCCCGCGAGTGACCTACTGCCTTCGTAGCCAGATATCAGCGAAAAGCACGAAAACGTGGTAGAAGTTGTTTTCTTCAGATGCTGGATCCCGAGCCGCGCACCGAGGCGAAGCGACTTGGCCGCCCGAACGAGAATACTGTTGAGGCCGGGCAATTGGGCGGCTTCGACGAATGCACTTCCATCGATAGGCCATGAATCGGCGGAGCCCGACAGCAACGCTCGTTTCATCTGCCTCAGTGGACGGCTGCCGTGAAAGTGGTAGTATGCAGAATCTAGGAGGCAAGTGGTATCTCCAGCCAATGGACCCATTAGTTGAGTGCCAGCATCAGCCTAAGAAATATAAGTACCTTTCCATAGGGATTATATAATTAGATAGCGCCGCCGAAGGTTTTCGCTAATAATAATTTATCCTTTTAGTATAAGCCCAAATCTCCTATTACTAATATAATAATATATAACTTAAAAGTAGTATCTAATATTAGTATACTTATATTACTATAAGTACTAGGTAAGTAAGCTAAGAAGTAAGGAGATCTTTAAAATAAATAAGAGACTAGTTATACCTATGGTGTCTTTTTAAACTCCTGCTCTGACTATGTGGTGTTTAAAGATTATCCGGTAGCTCCCCAGCTAACCGTAGCGCAGCGCTCGTCTAGGCCGCCCATTCGGGTCTAACTAGTTATGCCCACCTGGCCGGATAGAGGCCTCTGCTGCTATTTAAACGCCCATTTCTTCACGGTAGCCTCGCCTTGTTGTATCGTGGCCCTCGCAGGTTGGGCTGCCTGTGGCCCATATGTTGGCTGGCTGGCTCCTGCTTGTCAGCCAAACAGGCTCAGCAGGCCCAACAGGTGTCTCTTGTAGCTGACATCCAACTAGCTCAGGTCTGTTTTTTTTTTTCTTTTTTTTTTCTTTTTTTTTTTTTTTTGCGGTTTTGTTATTGAATCAGCTATATCCATAGACGGAGTATGCTCGTGTGTGGAGCTGTGCCTGGGTAGTAGAAGCAAGTTGGTAAGATTGTCTTATTTTAGCGTGATAGAAGAGGAATAAATAAAGCAAAGTATATTATATAGCTCTTTTATTACATAAGCATAAATTTATATATAAGATATATATTACTACTACTACTACCCTTCTACTACCTCTCTCATAGTAAATAACTTCTTACTACTAGAAAAAGGGAGTATATAGCTTAATAATTACTACTATATTATAAATCCTACACTATACTAAATTATCTCTTACCTTATTTACCTTACCCTATATATTATTAGCTTATAAAATAGTACTTTCAGAAACTTAGGAAGTAATCACTAATTAATTATATTAAGGGCTTAACTTTAACTTATTACTCAATCTTCTATATTTAATTTAATATATTATACTATTTACTTATTAAGGTACTACTTATATTCTACTATTAAGGTATTAAGTATAATATTTTTATACTTTTCCTAAACTAGTATTAAATTATTAATATTAAAGATTATAAAGGTATTAAATTTAAATAGGTAATTTTTATTTTAAAAGTATATATTATAAGTAATAATCTTATAAAGGGTAAAAGTAGTAAATTTAGTATTATTATACTTTAAGTTATAGTTTTTATTATTAATATTATTAGCTTCTAGTTTATAAATAAGGTTAAAGTTAAAAATAAGGAGGTTATTTATAGTATTATTAATAAAAAGATTATAAGGTATAATATT
>JBBWSL010000123.1:0-161256 GCA_038088545.1 Diaporthe humulicola
TAATATTTAAGGTATATTTATTTAAATTATAATATTATATTTTAAAAAATTAGTTAAATTTTATTTTATATTTTATATATTATAAATAAAAGGAGCCTTATTTAATAATATTTCTTTTATATTTATTACTATAGTATTTATAAAAATATAATTAAGTTAAGTATAGTAGTAGTATTAAGAATAGGGGGTAATTAGGGGGGTAGCCTATATAAACTTTAGCCCTATAATTAGCTTAAAAGTAGGTTTTTAGCTTAATTAAAAAGGCCCTATTATTTCTTTTAATTTAATTAAAGTAATTAAAAATTAAATTATTTTTTTTTAATTATTTTAATTATTTTAATTTATTTATAATAATTTAGTTAGTAAATTAGTAACTAATAACTATTAATCTTAGTTAGGATTAGTAACTAGATTTAGTCTAACTAATTTTAACCCTGAATGGTGCTAAGCGCACTATGAGTGCCTAGTGCTGTAAATAGCAATATTTGACTTCGGCCTTGTTTCTATGAGGCCGCATGCACAACCTCAAGACATAAGAATAGCTGCATCTATTTAGTATACTATCGCTGAAGTAGGAGGTGCAGACACAGATACAATTACCTCCATTTGTTCCACAACGTTGTGGAACTATGTCCATGATCAACCGTGTCTCTCAACACCACAAGATTTCAATCGTTGCTTATCATTCCCCTCCTTCTTTCCGCGCCAGACCACACACTATGGTTCCCCCGCCGCTGGGAGGCTCCTCCCGAGGCTTTTCAACGACCAGTGTTCGAACATGGGGATACACATTCGGACAGGCATTAAAGATCGCTGGGCCCTTCTTCCCGAAGACGTCTACGAGGACGCAGGTTGCCACCATCGCGAGAAGCGAAACAATGGACCAGACCCTGCCTGTGGCGCTGAGGCTTCGGGACCCCCCGCGATTCGAGCTTCCAGACATACGCGACATGAACAATGGGATCTTGGATCGTCATGTTGGTGATATCATAGAGTCCAAATACCAGCAGACCATGTTGAGCGAAGCTGATGTCATGTGAGCATTCCCGCCGGGCAAAAGCACACCTGCCGTCGTACATATATATAGGGTGGGCCCTCCCACTCCCACTCGCTGACACTCAGACAGAGCTGAGACGGGACTGTTCTTCGTTCGCGTCGCAACCAGCCTCGCCCCTTACTATCTTCGCCGTTACGGCCTTACAGGCAAGCTCGATTGGCCGCGAGAGAACCCGTCGTCGAGGTCAACCCCAGACGTCATCTTCGAGTACAACGGGCACCCTATCCTCGCACTAGATTACAAGGGCCCGAACTGTATAGCCGAGGACGAGATCCTGGCTTGCTGTGCCACCTCTGTGAAGGAGGCGCTGGAAATCATCCCACCGCTGGTAGAGAATGAGCCTTTCGGTTCCAAGGGCAAGGGCAAGGGGAAGGCTTCCAGGACTCGCAGACAGCAACCTGACCCCACTCTCGTGTCAGGTGTCAACCAGTACACCGAGGGCCTCCTGAAGCAGGGGTTGAAGTATTCCAATAAGTGGGGGGTCTCGACGGTACTCTTTTACGACTACGACTATCTCTTGGCCTTACACCCGCCCAATGGACTCGCCCACGGTAACAATTTGATGCTCATGGACGTCGCGATTTGCCCCGAGTACGCAAAATCTACCGAGACCGGCCTTGTTGCTCACCCGGATAACCACGCCGTTGTGTTACTGCGGTATATTATTATGGCTGCAAAGGAGTGCGTAGAGAAGTCAGCTAATTTATCGAGCGGGTCTTAGAAATACAAGCGGTAAGCGGAGATAGTAGATATAATCAGCCTTACCCTACGGTTTTATAAGGAATTTATCTATTTTTACCTATTTTATTTATTTTTCGTTTTAGTTTGGTTTTATTATTGTGATTCTGGGTATTATAATTAGTCGGTTATGTTCTGCTGGTGATGATTTATTATTTAAATAGAAGACAAACCTGTCTAGAAAACTTTCGGAGTCAATGGGACAAACCAGCTCTAAGTCTACGGGGCCAAGAAGGACCGTTCGTTCAATAAACGACTTTATCGAGATTTAGAGTATCCCATCCGTTAGATTTTCAGGCCTTATATAAAGCTCATCCATAACCCTGGAGCCTGTTAGCTTAGAGCTCTAGAAGGCCTTGGGAGGGGTTGTGACGGAATGGGAGCTTATATACTGCTAAGATATTCGAGAAGCGTTCTCGAATATTAGTGTCTTTTGGCGGACCGGTATGATTTGTGTTAGCAGTCGAATTGCTTTCAACCGTGTCAAGGATTTAGGAGAGGTCTTGGTGTCTAGGAATGACTAAATGGTAGGCTTTTGTGATATACCATACTTGCACTGCACTTATCTATAGAATTTAAAGACGTCACCGAAGGCGACCTTATAAATACCCTGCTTCTTGCTACGCCAACATCCGGAGGTGTAGTATCTAAACGTAAAAGGCCATCGTGGTCCTAGGTGCGCTTCGACGATGTATCGGTTTTCCCCTAGCGTGACGACCTCTAGCTCCTCGGCTCCTGCATGATGACCAAGCTTAATTCGGCCCATTGCCATACTCCTTTCGAACATCTACACTGTCCTGCTCTAGTTCAGAGTAAATATCTGCCGTACTAAGTGATCACAATATCAGATTTGTGTGAACTGGACCTTGGTGCTCTTCAACGGCAGCACGGTTGAGCGCCAAGAGAACCACCGTGTGCGCTGTGGATTTTCGAGCTCGCAGTCGTAGTTCAGTATGATCTGCGCCATGACGACTTTCATCACAGCAGTTGCATAGAATCTCCCGGGACTGTATTGTACCGCTCAATTATTAACGAAGGCCCATCGCCTATCCCTCGGAAAGGAAAGGAAAGCCAAAGGGTTATGGTGGCCAAGGAGCTGGAACGTACCAAACCATCCTCCCAGTTCCCCAAACATGCCAAGTGTAATCAGCATCCGTAAGCTTCGAAGGGGCCGGCTGCCTAAAGTTCAGTTCCGTAGCATCGCTGAAGTGCGACTGCTGCTTAAGATCAGCGAAGCGGAAGCCGTGGAAAGTGGTCGGCTCGGGGTAGTGCTCTGGAGATTGCATGATGGCACGGACAGGCGTACAGAGCCATTCCCCCGTAGACACGGCGGTGCCGTCGGAGAGGGTGAATGGCCGGAGGGCGGACCGTCGAGTACTCACTACGATTCAATCAGCGATCAGTCATGAGAGCGAGGCCCATGCCTCTCGAGCTACTCAGTGGAAAGGTGACCTGGTAGGAGAAAGTTCAAAGAGCGAGGAACGCACTCGATTCCACAGGGGTCAATCGAGCTGACTCTTTGATGAAACTGTCGAGGAGCGGGAGCCCGACGGCACTCTGCTCAAACTTCCGATAATTCACAGTGAGTTCTTGGCGGAGGGGCTCCTTATAAGCGGGGTGGAGACACAGATCGTGGACGGCGAACGTTATTGTCTTTCAAAATAATGGGCCGCGTTAGTGAGTACCAATACGCAGTGGGCTTAACCACCTCTGACTGCCGCTGAGTGCTAGTCTGCCCTGTCACATGTTCATTACATGCAAGATTACTAACAACAACTTACCGTAGCCATGGCATGCACGGAGCCGAACCAGATCGCCATCAGCTCGTAGACGATACGCTCTGCGTTCCAGGGCTTCTGGCGCGGCGACGTTTCCATAATCCATTGGATACAGTCCGCCTGGAGTGATTCGTATCATTTAGCTGTCCATTGTTCAAGGGGCATTGGTGCGAGTTTAAACGGTGTTACCTCATACATGTTGCGGGACACTGTGCCCGTGATTCTTCAGGTCTCGTTGCCGACAGCGTTCCTCTGCTACCTGTACCAGGCCTTCGAAAAGGACCTTGTGGGACTTGTGACTTCTCGCTATGAGCCCACCAATGAATCTGAGAGGAGAATTATTGTTAACCGAACGACTTCAGTCTCTGATGCACAGTGTCTTGGTCAGATGAGGCAGAGTTGTCGCTTACGGAGATACAGCCCCTGGGAGAAGCTTGACAACCTCGGCGCACAAAACAGTTTCTTCAATATAACTGAAGGCCGACTCCATGAACTGGCCATTATTCGCTATACGCCATTAATTCAGTGTTGTATGTGCGGATGAGGGTTTATCGGTATATTTGCCCGCGCGAGCGAAGTCACGAGGTCTCATTGATTGCCAAGTACGAGATAGCTGCAGAACAAGATCGCAACATATGGATGAAGGCAGGGCGTCTCACTCACCGAGTTCCTCTCCAAAAAAAGAGATGGCGTTCGAAAGAACGACCAACTGCACAATTGACGGATATATATGCAACTTGAAAGAGCCTATATTGTATATTTATTATGAGCGAAGTGCCGACAATCATCAAGCTACTGCTGGTAAATCCAATGTGGAAGGACGGAAAAAGAATTGCAGATGGCTCACCTTTACCTCTCCCATCAGCCGATCCCATCTCTGCAATTTGGCTTTTGATCACTGTACTCAGATTCGGAAGGATGTTAGACACGTTATTGGTGAGAAGCGTGCGTAGAGCACGGATGAAGCCCACGCCCTCGGTCCCTCTGCGGTCGAACCAGTTGAAGCCGCGCATGGTGTACATGGGTTGAAGCATCTACCAAAGTTAGTATTTCGTCGGTATACCAAAAGGAAGCGACATTGAAGAATTGAGAAGACAGTAATCACCTAGATAACTACCGCCAAATACATACCTGTTTTGATGCAGCTTGGAGAGACAAGACAGTATCCGGTGCCCGATCAATCTCGCGGATATGCTTCTCCGACGATACGAATACATAGCGATTGTCTGGCGCGAGGACCTCAAAGGGATTCCCATTTGCCTATGAGGCGGATGGTCAGCGTGGTCACTGCCCGGGATGATCGATGGCGTGTCATTTTGATGCCAGGATTCTTACTTTCATGAAGCTGCGTGCGATGATATTCGTTCCATCGAACAAGTACATCCACGCTGCCACGCGTTGACCAATGTACTACGTTGACACAAAGGTCAGCAGGCTCGGAGCGATACTAGGAGGATTGCCGGCCTTACCTCCTTGAATATCGAGAGTACCGCGGCGATAATAAGCAACGCGATCCCCATGCCGCTGAACACGACCGGCACCTGGGGCGAAAGCATTGAGAGAGTGGTGGTGCTCATAGTATCAACGTCCGTTGAGGAGTTACAGTATTCTCAAACTCATCGGTCTTGCTATCAAATCAAGGATGGGTTGCGCGTTGGAGCAAAATATTCTATCAAGAACATCATTCGAGCACTGTAATCGTCGATACAAGTATTTATCTAGTGTTAGTAACGCTCGCTCTTCACGTGGGCTGTGCTCACGGAGCCATTTTCGCAGGAAAATAATGATTCACAGATCCAAATCGTCAACAAAACAGCTATAGCTAATTACAGCCCTACATGAAACTGAACTAATATAATAATAGTATTAGCTCTCTTCCTATTAATTCTATAATAAGTTATGATTAGAAGTTTAAATAAAATTCTAATATATTAGTTTAAAATAACTATAATAAACTATTAAAAATAGTAAAGAGCTTTCTTAATAAAAACAGAAATTCGTACAACCTTAATTGGAGGGCGGATAACCTATTACCAATAGTATATAACATATATTAATAACTTAAACTAATAAAAGTAATAATATTTTAAGTGGTAGGTTTGTCTTTAATCCAGTATATCCTCCTATAGAGTAATATATAGTCCCTTTATATAGTGGTAAACACTTAAATACCTAGTATTTAATAGTACATAATGTCGATAATAGTAGGTATAAAATATAGTAGTTTTAGCTAAATATAGTTAGCCTTATGATAGCTATATAGATAAGGCTAGTAAGACTAGCTTCCTACAGTACCATAGACTAGATTTAGGTAATTAGTTATATAGCGAAAGTATACTAGCCTTAATATAATTCCTTTATAAAATATGATAGTTTAAAGCTAATACTTCCTTCCCTAATAATCCATATCCCTATATATATATACCTTACATAAGCATAAGCTACTAAAAAAGTCCTTACTATAATAAGCTTATAACCTAGCTAGTAGTTAAATATAGCTCCTAACTTTAATAAATTACTTAAAATAAACTAGAAATTTACTAATACCTATTTATAAAACTTCCTTTAAAAAAAATCCCTACTATCCTAAAATAATAAGTACTATATTTATAATATAATATAAAAGAAGGGTAGATTTAAGAAGGAAATTATAAAACTTTAAGATAATTTAATACTATTTTAGGTATTTTACTTTATTTTTAAAACTTCCCTTCTTAAATAGGTATAGAAGGTATTAAATAGGGAGATCCTATAGGAAAGGTTAAAATTACTACTGGTAAAGGGTAATAAGGGGATATACATAGCTATTACTAAATTTATATATAAGTTTTTAGCTAAAGAGTAGATGGAAAGCTAAGAAGAAGATAGTAGGTAGAAAAATATATTAGTAAATAAAACTAAGAAGTTGGCTGAATAGTAAGAAGAATATATAGTATGGCTGAAGCTAATAATATTTTAAATACTATAATAATCTATAAACCTTATATAATATTCCTATACTATTTATAGTCTTATAATATTTTAATTAATATTTTTAAAATAATAAATAAAAGAATCTTTAAGTATATATATAAGTATTTAATTTCTTAATTTAAATTTTAGCTTTAATTTAGATTTAATTTAAAATTAAAAAGTATTATCTAAAATAGAGTTTAGAATTATTCTTATTTAATAGTATTATATTTATAGATATTACTTTAGTATAAAAGGGGTTATACTAGTTAATATAAAATAGTATTTTAATATTATAATATTTTAAAAAAATATAAAACTTATTTTTAATAACCCTAACCCTTTAGTAAATACTTAAATAACTATTAGTTAATAATATAAAATTATTAAATATTTTATTTTTATAGTCTTTACTAATAAATTTAAAATATATTAAATTTAGGTATCCGCCCTCCTTTTTAGGTTGTTTAAATCTCCGTTTTCTTCTTAATAAACTATTATCTTTAGAGGAGTTAGATGGTGAAATAAATGGTAGATAAATAAATTAATGTTATTACTATGAAAAACTGTAGCTAAATTCTTCTACAGATATAACAGGTAAAACGGGACTAAATAATGTAATCAAAATAGTTGTGTTAATTGCAATTTGCCTTATACCATCATGTCAAGCTGTAGATACATACAGTATTACGCCAAGCTATGGATGCAATTACATGTTCGAACTACTGCATGTTGGATTTGGCGCTAATGTAGGACTCGGACTTCATGCAGTGATGCTCGCATCATCCTGCATGAAGCTCGACTCGGACTTCATGATGCTGTAGTGTGGAAAGCTGTAGATAGGAGTTTGTGGGATGAAAGCTGGGCAGAAGAAAGCAGCGAACAGGATGCTGCTTCTGGTGACATCACGTAATCGTAGGATGGCCCAGGACGGGACAAGGCCTCGGCAGCCTGCTAGACTGCAGCCTCTCAGCCCCCGCCAACAAAGTTGATACCCTTTCGGGGTCCGGCACCGACATGTCCAGATAAGGCTTCCAACGGACTAACTATCTACATTCGGCAGGGATCTATCCAGGAGGCATTTATGGACTAGACTATACACCTTGGATCGAGCGGGGAGCACGGAAGGGACGATAGGGGGAAAGAAAAAGGAAAAGAAAAGAGCCGGAGACTTGGTGGCGGAATGGGGAATCAGAACCTAAGCAGCCCCGGTACTCATCTGGCTTTTTAAGATTGGTTTCTTGAGGGCAGACTTGAGTGCATTTGTTGCTCATATCTTGGTTATCTTTCCTATTCTCTTCTCAACTAGCACATTCACCACCTGGGCATGGCACATTGTAGCTCCTCGTTGCCCCCTGCTGAGGCTTTGCAGCCCACCAAGGCATCTTGGACGCGATCCTGTCAATTCTGGGGCAGCTTCACATCGCTATGCATCCTCGCCTTCATTAGTGCCCTGGACGTAGCTATTATCACTACCGCCCTACCTTCGATTGTGCTGGCAATTGGTGGCGCCACGCAGTATATATGGATAGCGAATTCCTTCGTTATGGCCTCTTCTGTCTTACAGCCGTTGATAGGTCAGCTAGCTGATGTATTTGGGCGCCAAAGACCTCTGATTATTTCCACCGTCCTATTCACTCTTGGTAGTGGGATTGCAGGCGGTGCGGTCAATCCCCTGATGCTTATTGCCGGCCGCACGGTGCAGGGTATTGGCGCCTGCGGCCTTTACGTTTTAACAGATATTATCTGTTGCGACTTGGTACCGCTGCGCCAAAGGGGCCAGTACGTCGGCATCATGAATGGGTTTGCCGGCATCGCCGCTGCCATCGGCCCCGTGTTGGGTGGGTTGCTAGCCTTGGCAAAGTGAGTGTGAAAACATTGTCTGTTCGTTTCGCCTTGCCCTTTACCACTAGTAACTCACAATTTCTTGAACAGTTGGCGATGGATATTCTACCTAAACCTACCTGTCTGTGGTATAGCACTCATTACTATGCTGCTATTCATACGGCCCAGGAAAGGCTTATATAGCACTCTTGGAATGACATCAAAGCTTAGACGAATTGACTACGTGGGCAATATCATCTTTGTCCCAGCTACCGTGTCACTTCTCTACGGCCTCATATCCGGCGGCGCCGTCTTTCCTTGGAGCTCCTGGCGTATCCTCCTGCCCATCATCTTGGGTGCCGCCGGCTGGGTGGCGTTTCACATTCAGCAGGCGTTCGCCAGTTTCCCTAGTATTCCGTCGAGCCTGTTTACGAATCGCACCTCAGCGACGGCCTACGCTCTCGTCTTTCTGTCCTCGGGCCTCGTGCAAGCCGTGGCTTACTTTCTGCCGGTATACTTTCAAGGTGTAAAGGCGACCTCAGCGTCGGACTCCGGCATTCATTTTCTACCATTCGCTATTGGCACCCTATTTTTTGCTATTCTCGGAGGGGTAGCACTCAGCAAATTTGGGAGGTACAAACCTTTTCACGCAGCGGCTTTCGTTTTCTCAGCTGTTGGTTTTGGGCTATTCACCGTCCTCGACCGCGACACGCCGAAGGCCCAATGGGTCGTCTTTCAACTAATCGCCAGCGTGGGCGCCGGCTTTCCTCTGTCGACGCTACTACCAGCTGTCATGGCCGCTCTGCCAGAATCGCGTGTAGCCGCTGCAACGGCAGCATATGCGTTCATCAAGACATTCGGCTACATTTGGGGCGTGGTGGTACCCTCGATCATCTTCAACTCAGCTGTCAACGCCAATCTACCGTTCATCTCGTCTGAGGAGCTCCGTCTCCAATTGCGGGACGGTGCAGCTTATGGATTTGCGGGAGAGATGCACAGATTAGAGCTTCCGCAGCCACTCCAAGACCAGGTCTCAGAAGTCTACACGCGGAGCTTGCGGAAGATATGGTGGACAGGGTTGGGGGTCAGCTTGGCTGGTTTTCTGTTGGTGTGGATACAAAGGGACTTGGAACTGAGGACCGACTTGGACACGGACTATGGTCTCGAGCGAACCGTGGCAGGCGAGCCCGCCCCGGAGTTGGCAGCATCCAAACCAGACGGCTGAAGATACCTTCTTAATCAGTACTAGTAAGCAGATCTGTCGAATCTGGACCAACAATATACCGCCACGCTGTCAATTTGTCCCTGCTCAATGGCTTACCAACATGTGGCACTAATCCCTTTGGAAAGAGCCAAGCTTGTTGGCACTGCACTAACAATCAACCACAGCCTGCGGAATGTGCTTCGTCCTGCTTGTCCGCCTTTATAGGCTCTGTTATAATCTATCCCACTATCACAGCTATTCCTCTATGCAACTGCTCAGGTTCATACTAGAAATAGAGACTAAACAAGATATTAATATATGTAAATATATCTTACCTAGTACTATGATTATCTTACCCGGGACTACTAAATATAATACTTTTAGTAATTATTATTAATCTTTTCTAGTAGTTTTAGTTTAATCTAGTATAACCTCTTATAGAATAATATATAGTCTCTTAATATATCTATAGTAAGTTAAAGTTATTAGTAGTAAGAAAATAAAGATCTATTTATAAAATCTTAACTATTTATAAAATAAATACTTCAATTCTCTAAAGAGTAGTTCTACTACTTAGTTATTAAAGGTTTTAATTATATAAATAGATAAATACTTATCTCTTTATAACCTAAGAAGTTTATTTAGTTACTAAGCTTTTATATAAGTAGTTTATTATATATATCCTTGTAGTAAGTTAAATAGTAATATTATAACATTAGAAAAGAATTTACGTCCCTAGATTATTCTATAATTTAATGATTATAACGGTAATATGTAAGGGTAAGCCGACTCTAGCTGGCTACGATATGCCTTTGATTCTTGAACGCGAGACAAGATAGACTCCGTATACAAACGAGTCTAGTCCGGACAGGGTAAGAAAACATGCCTGCACTCGTCACTTAGCAGATACCAAACATGTTCGTTGCTGCGACGATAGTGATGCGGGAGGATCGTGTTCCGATTGGTGTACCTCCGGCAGCTGTGGTAATTCAGGAATTGGTAACCAATTAGAGATGGTACGCGGAGGAATTTCTCACGTAATATGCAGCTGGGTGGAGCAGAAATATTGACGTGTGCGCACACCCCAGTCGCACTCTGACAACCTATACGCATGTACTGGTACCAATGAGGAACAGAATGGAAGATTGTAAATAGCCGGTGATACTTGGAAACCATGTGGATTATAGATCGTGCGAAGATCCTTGATGGCCGTCATTTTCTCACCAAGCCAAGACATGCAACACAAAAGACTAAGAGAGTGAGGCAGAAGGCGGGGACGTGCACACACAAATTCGGGGCGCGAGGCCCCGGAGGAAGGGGAGGGGGGAGGCCAGACAGCTATTCCGGGCTTGTGTAGAAATTGACACCCACTGCCCAAATTTATCAAACTTCAATTTTGTCGTCGCTGATGTGGAGCAAATTGTTAGCTCAACAAATTGAACTTGCCCACCTGTTAGAACTGCTCACGCTGACTACTCACAACGCTCCGGTGACGCTGCCCTCGAAGATGGACTCGTATCTCCTTCTAGTACAGGCTGCACTCCCCTTGGTTACAGTTGTGATAGTTCTGTGGCTTTTGAATCCAACTACCATTCCACACCATGAAAAACTCCTCAAGAGCCACCCGTCAGTCGGCCTAGGAAATAAGTGGTTCTCGTGGTCGCGAGCGGTGCTAGGGTCACTCCTATCGACCAAATCACGGGTCTTTGAAGGATACTCGAAGGTGTGTTCTCCCGTCATCTCCATGCATGTCTCTTTCGTCACTAGATACACGACAGATAGAATTGCCAGGTCATTTGTTCACGCGAGGATGTCCCGCACAGTTCTCCAAGCAGAACCGCTTGTTCGTCCTACCGACTATCGATCGCGGCGGGCTGCTCGTGATCCCGCCTCGGCAGATCAAGACTCTGTACGGGCTACCCGACGATGTCATCGACATCAAGAAGACAGGCAATAACACGATCCAGACACGATGGACAATATGGGACGACGAGGTCTCCGAGAACAATTTTCAGATGAACGTCATTCGCAACCAGATCACGCGCAACCTCAACGTCTTGACCCCACCCATCGCTCAGGAGCTCGCCAAAGCATTCGATCGCGAATGGGGAACCGATAAGGCGAGCTGGAAAACAGTCAGTGTGTGGACTTCGGCGTTGCGACTCATTGCCGGTGCCGCAAATGGCGCCTTTTGTGGCCCTCCTCTGTGTAAGCTGCTGCTGCTGCATCAAGTCCCTTCGCCTCCCCTCTCCACTTTCCTGAGGCTTTACCATTGTTTACAATTGGGATCATGTTTAACTCAGATATTCCTTCTTTGAAGGTTGCTCTTTGCTGATGTATATCATGTTATGCAGGTCGAGATGAGAACTTTCTCGCCAGGCTTCGAGACCACGCCATGTGCGTCTTCGGTGGGGCGCTCATTATCAATTCAACCCCCGGGCCGCTTAGGTGGATTAGCGGCTACATCATTGGATGGAGCAGCTATTTCCTCTTTTTGAGAGTTTGTCGAATCTGTTTGCCAGTCGTCAAGCAACGACTCGAGCAAACTAACAAGCTGAGATCGGATCCCACGTACGACTGGACACCGCCGGTATGGACTCGTTAATCTCCTTTTTCTCCTTCCTCTTCTGTCTGGTTTTGCTAATTTTCCCAACAGCAAGATGGTCTTCAGTGGCTGATCGAAGAATGCTACTCCACCAACGATCCGGCACAATTTAACCCAAAGCGGATCACACACCGACTGGTCTTCATGAACGACATCTCCATGCACTCGACTAGCTACACGGTGCAGAACCTGATCCTGGACCTAGCTACCGCCGATCCGTCGCTGGGCTACATCGAGACGCTGCGTGCTGAGAGCGCCCGTGTGCTGAAGGAGGCTGGTGGGTCGTGGACTCGACAGGCCGTGACGAAACTCGAGCTCGTCGACTCCGCGGTGCGCGAGTCCATGCGACTCACCCCTTTCAACAGCGTTGGCCTGCCTCGCACCGTCATCAGCCCGCACGGCATCACGGTCCAGCAGGGCAAGGACCAGTCATTCAACGTGCCCTGCGGAACCATCCTGGCTATTCCTGTCGAGCCTATACACTACGATGACATGATATATCCCAACGCCAAGCAGTTCCAACCGTTCCGGTTCACACAACCGGGAGCCGTGCGCGATATTATCGATGATGCCGTAAGCGCCTCTTCAACGGGCGAAGGCTTAGGTAGCAATGGTCATGTTCATGGCACTAGTACCACCCCCACTGCCACCGCGCCCGAGGACTCAAGTCAAAAGCAGAAGAAGAAGAGCGCCACCGTCGATGACGCATTTCTGGGCTTTGGGTTCGGGAGACATGCGTGTCCCGGCCGTTTCTTCGCCATCAATGAGGTCAAAATATTCGTCGCACACATGGTCTTGCACTATGACATCGAGCACCTGCGCGAGGGTAGAGCGAGTATGACACCACTGATCTGGCTCAACATCCCTCTGTTCAACAAATTCAACGTGCGGGTACGGCGCAGGGAGCCGGTGGAGCTACTCGGATAAAGAGCACGACCCGCTTTCTCACTATTGGCTCAACCTTTTTCTTTCTTTCTTTTCTTTCTATCCACCCTTTCTCTCTCTCTCTCTTCAAATCTTGCTCATGAATGACGCACGGAGATGATTGATGGTGTTTTGATGACGCTGCGTGTGCTTAGAATTTAAAGTAGCTTTCATTTATGTGAACGTGATTCTAAACCTTGCCCACAGTCCATTCGAACTCGGACTCATCCGCACTAGATCACCATGATGCAGTTGTAGCCTGAAGCCGCAGCGCTGGTTAGACTGCCATTGACTTGCCTTAACTACTGAATCATGGATATTCGTTACAAAAGCTCTACTAAAGATTTGTGAGCATGCTCAAATTTCCAGCCAATCGTTGGCTCATGCACCCATGCACAGCAGCTGCAGTGAGGCTGAGCAGCTGATCACCGCCATCGGCTGATCCTTACTTACTTACGGCTGTCTTGCAGCCGACCGTCATAGTCAGAGGACATGCATGTTCCGGCAAAATTACCCTTCGGCTCATGACCTCTATATGGGACAAACGGCAATTTCAAATACATCTTCACTGATATTCTCCCCACTCTGCCATCTGCCCCTGCATATTAGAAACACAGCGAGCTCGGATGTCTCAAGCAATGGAGTCGACATGCAGTTCCAGGACTCGCATCATCTTCAATGATAATCTTAACACATCTCCCTTACCGATTGAAGATGGACACAAGACGTTTCCTCAGTTCTCCCCCTTGCTGCCAGAGCTCCGCCTATACATCTGGAGACTCTGTTTCCCGCCCAGGCGCATGATCAGCATTCATATAAGCTGGCCAGGAGTCTCGATGCGCACCCTAGGCAAGGTAAAAGCAGGCGGCGATGATGATGGCAGGGATTCTGCGTCACACTCTTAATACACAGCCCGCAACGGCTTAGGGAACATCGTGAGCAACTATCCATACCACATTCATGTCCCCCACTTCGAGCAGTGGTCCCGGGCTCTCCAGCATGTGAACCGAGAATCGCACAAGGCGTTCTCGTCCCACTACCGCCTCGCCATTCCCATGCGACACGTGGGCAAGAGCCAGGAAGCGCTACTCCGTCTGAGCCCAAATACCGACATTCTCGAGGTGCAACTGGAACACCTCACGCCGGCCGCGGCCCTCGCAGCATTCTTCCACCACGCCGTGGCATGTGACCCAGCTGGCCGGGGGAGTGCGCACCTCGCACTGGGAAGGAATATAAACGACATCAACCTGCTTGACAGTCTTGCCTCCTCGGCAAGGAACGAGGGCAGCCAAGACAAACCTTTGCGTCCGCGTGACCTTCCACTACATCCAGTCGCCGCCGCATCCATGAGGCAGTGGCTGCAAACAGGCCTGCGCACATTTTACAGTATCATTTCGCCGAGCATTGAGGCCAGACATATGCTGGGTATCTTTTCTTGGCCAAGCGATGGAGGCAAATACCACCAGAACCGATCGGTGCCTATTTCTGCGCAGGCGAAAGACGCTCAGGCGACAGAGTATTCTTCTTTCGGTCCCGATCCTCGGCCCATCGAGGAGGTAGATCTCGCTCATTTCGCGGTTGGCACGGACCCAAGACGGCATGTCTTCTCTTGGTACCGTATCTTGGCCAATTTGGGAGTGGATGATCTGGCGAGGTCCAAGAGTATGATGCAAATCCGGTACCTCATGGCCATCTGGCCAGACGGCTGGAACGTGGCGCCGGACTCGCGGGAAGGCTTTGCGCGGTTCCTCGAGGAAGCGGACGGAAGGTTCGCAAAGTACATGAAGGATTTCAAGCAACCACCTTGGGGTAATAGAATCGACGAGGACATCTGGCAGAGACAGCAAAGGACGTTAAGCGATGTTGCTGGTCTCTGTGTATTCAAAGCCGATAACACCGTATTTCATACCTACTGTTATCGATATTGTGTACTATTAAACACTGGGTGTTCGAGTGTTTACCACTGTATAAAGGGACCATATGTTAACTCTATAGGAGGATATACCGGATTAAAGACGAAACCGCTTATAAAGTTTTTGTTTTAAATCATATTAATATAGAGTTTTTAACTAATATAAAAATATTATAGAAATTTAGAGGATATTATATATATATAATTTAATATGATATTTATAGAAAGTAAGTTAAGGATTTAACTATATAATTATTTTCATAGCCGGTGTACCCTCTGTTTTTGCCGGTGCGAATCTCTGTTTTCTATTATAATGACTGCAAAGGAGTGTGCGGAGAATTCAGCCAGTTTATCGAGCAGGTCCAAGAAACACAAGCGATAAGCGGAGACGGTAGATATAAAATAGCCTTGCCTTGCGTGTTTTATAAGGAACTTATCTGTTTTTACCTTTTTTATCTGTTTTTTTTGTGGGTTTGGTCTTGGTTTTCTTGTTGTAATTGTGGGTGTTAAGATCACTGGGTTATGTTCTGCAGATGATTATTTATCATGTAAACAGAAGACAAACCTCTACTTAGGCACCCCAAAGGTGTAGCCGGGGTTTAACATGTAACGCATTCTAGTGTGTTCCGATGCCACTCCACTTCCTCGATAAATACAATTCCATCTTGGACAGTTTTTTTATTCAACGTGTGTGCGGTTGGGTGTAGAATGATGCGAGTCACATCTCACCGTCCTCATGATCTGCCATCGTTTGCGAATCACTCCGGTCAGAAAGTGGTATGAAAGGGTATATGATATCCATGGATGCTATACCACTGAAAAGCAGAGTACTGCGTGAGATCAGCTACTAATAATGACGACTATTACATGCATACGAAGGTGCTATATGCTGTGTCGAGTTCGTAGTCTGACCATGATTGCCTGGGGCAGAACTGTCTACCAAGATATTTGGTTCAGGAACTTGGCATTCACTAGGAGGAGCGTACCCGGGCAAACACTACCATGGTGGCAGCATAATAAATCAAATGTGACGGTGTGGTTATCCGGTAGGAATCTGGCCTTTCAAGGGGCCTACAATTGGTCTGGATTGGGCTCGTTTGACAAGCGGATAAAGGCTTAAGAAGTGATTGTTTGGTGCACGTACAGCTTGTACAGTAAGACTAATTCGGCCTTCTAATCTTTTTCCAGATCAATGCCTTATTGTTTTGGAGACAATCGGTGGCTCGTGGGATCTGTTTGATATCAAACATGGCGTGGTCACTGGAACAAGCGATATACGGGTGATCTCCCGCAACCTTCTCAGCAAAAGTGGGACAGGTGACCCGTCCCAACTCAGCCTGAACAGCACAAGGATAACACGAGCCCCAAGAGAAGGAATTCCCAGGCTCGCCGGGGCTTTATTCGCCCCCAAGAGATGGTTTTCCTGCTGGGCCATTGCTTGTTGATGAAAATCAAGATGATGAGCGTCTTGGAAAATGCACAATGGTGTTCTTGGCCCCGCCGGGCGGGTTGGGGGAAATTGCGCACCCGCCCAGGTGCTGGGATGAATACGATGAGGAATCTTGACGGATGGGTGCGCTTACTGACCCCACCGAGCAGCAATTGGATCCTCCGCCCGGCACCAGAGTTCGCTGTTGAAAGTTGACTGGTTCATGGGAGAGGTCGGAGGGCGCCACGAGCTCTCGACATGTGGGAGCGCGAAGCGGAATTTGACCGCGTAAGCCCGCTCAAGTCTGGCTGACTGTATCTGCAGGCTTGATCAAAAGCCAGCCCAATACGCCCAGACGGCTAAGAGACCGTTGCGCCGAGTCTTGGTCAATAGACAAATATTTTTTCTGATAGCTTGACTTGGGCGGCTGCTAAGGCTGGGCGTTTTGGCAGATTCGCCGGCCGTGAGGGGCGCGATCGATTGTCTGTGCCGTTGGGCACGGCCTCTTCGGAGATGTGAGTGAGACAAGGCGCTCGGCAGTGGTGTCGGATCGCGGGAACCCTAAAACACGCTTGCCATGCGCGCCCTTGCATTCCAGCAGCTGTGGGAGAAAAAGCGAATTTGTGGAGGTGGACACCGTCCTTGTATTGACTTGACTCCTCCTCACGAGAGCCTGCGGTCCGAAATGGCAGAGTGGCCGAGCGAACTGGTCGCATCCCTTTTCGGAGGCCGAATTGACAGGTGGACTGGGCTGCTGACTTTTGTTAGCAAAACTGGGCACACCCAGTCAACCAGTCACCCGTCACTTTTGGTTCATTTCCGCTTATAGCAATCCAGCTCTTCCGCCAGCTGCAGTGATCGCCGCCTCGCCTCGCCTCGCCTTGCAGCTTGCAGACCACGGGTCCTGGGGGGGGTTCTAGAACTATTGATCGGACTGGGGGCCGAAATAACCTCCGAGCCAGGAACACAAACAAAGGCTGAGGGGTCATCGGATCAGCAGACGGTGACACAGGTGGCTTGACGTGTTGCTTGTGCCTGCAGCTCGCTTGGGGTGCCACCGGACCGTGTTGCCACGAGATCGCAGGCGGGCAGATGGGCCGACTGACGATGGCTTGGATGGGCACTTGACGTCTTGAGGGCAATTAATTTCCCAAGTCTCTGGGCCACGCCGACCTGCAGAGAGGCGAACGATTTAGTCTTGGTGCTAGTCACTAGTAGGTGTTCTAGCCTGCCACGCCTGCGAATCATGGCCGTCCGGTGCCTGGTTCCTGGATTCTTGTTCCTGCATTCAGCTCCCAGGGCTGTGCTGTGCCTTGCCTGCCTTACACCTCCCCCCCTCTCCATGACGTCCGATTCGACCGACTCGCGCCTTCCTCTCCTCTCCTGTCAGCCCGCAGCTGCCCAGATGGTGGGCAGCTAGGCGCAGAAAAGCAGGTACTGCAGTAGCTGCAGCGGCAACGGGACAGCCAGGCGGCATGATCCCCCTCATTTCATCTCATCTCATCTTGGTTTTCTCTTGCATCCTTCCCCGCCGAGCCGTACCTTGCAGGCTCGCAGGGCAGGGAAGGGCCAGCAGTTCATCCAAACAAACCTCCCAAGGTTCCATCGGAACCCCAGCTTTCGGGTAAACGGTCGCACTGTCAGTCCGCCCACCCCTACCCTGCCCTGCCCTGCCCAGTTCTGTTGTGCAGTCTGCAGTCTGGAAGTCGGCAAGGTGATGGATTCGGACTGTGCTGTCGCCTCGCCTTGTTGCGAAAAGCCCGAGAATAGACAGGTGCACACACATGCCTACACCCACACACCCTTACACATGCGCCCATCAGTCATAGAAACTACCTTGGCTGCCCTGGCTGAGCGCTTTGACTGCTGACTGGTGAAGGTTCTGACTCTGCGAGCTTGACTCGATCGTGGCAGGTCTTGTGTCGCCTGGCCGTTGGCCACTTGGTCTGACTGAATGAGCACCCAGATCTATATGACTGTGGACGGGCAGGAGGGATACTCATTCATATCGGATCGTCGACAGCATCTCATGTTGGTCCAGGGGCTGTCTGTCAACGGCGATCCAAGATCTGGAGAAGGGCCCTGGGCCATCTCCACCCTGCCCTGATCATGGCTCCAGCTGGACCCATCCACCAGGCACGGCCCCGAGCCCACCCGCTCCACCCTCTCAGTCTCTTTGGCAGTTCAAGATCATGGCCCAGGCTTTCCGTCTGCCAAGCTTTCGCTTCGGCTCACTTCATTTCATTTCACCTCACTTCTCCTCTTCTCAGGTCCATGGAGGTTGTCGTGCCGCCTTATCCAGACAACCACACCCGTCAAGTCGAGAGGCGAGGCATAATACGACTGACTATTGGGCTGACTGCTGACGCTGACCATGAAGGATCCGAGGTCCCCTTCTTGGTCTCCTTGTTGATGTGTGCTATGTTGATGGATGGCAGATGGCCACCACCCTTCCCGTTAACGGCTCAGGGTGGGGCATCCCATCCTGGCAGTCCTGGCTGCAATGCCATCTTCTGATTCGGCGCCCGTTAAATAACGTGCCGGCCAAAAGCAGCACAAAACTGGATCCTGCACAGACGGTCGCCCAGTAGCGCCCACCCCCCTACTGGCCACCCCTGTCTCCTGCTCTCCGCCATCTCGCCTGCACCGTCCATGGCTCAAGCCCACCTAATCTCCCGAGAACCACCCCGTCGACGCCTTTTGTATAAAAGACTATGGCCTCGTGCACTGTCGGCTCCTGGTCCCTCCTTTCCTCCTTTCTCCTCCACCCTCACACTCACTATCAATCGCTACAACCCTGACTCTCGAGTCAATTTCATTCGTTAACCAGCTCTCAACAAGACCAAAGGAACAACAGTCCACATATTCCCACCCCGACAACCTACAAAAGTCACTCTTCCGAGTCTCTAATTTTAATTCCCGAACCGACCGTCAAAATGAAGTTCTCCGCTGCCGCCGTTCTCGCCGTCGCCGCTGGCGCCTCCGCCTGGGAGAATGTCACCTACACCACCGAGGTTGTGACTGCCCTGACCACCTACTGCCCTGAGGCCACCACCTTCGCCCACGCCGGTACCACCTACACCGTCTCTGAGGTACGTCTGCGACGAAAATAGGCATGGCCTGACTCGGGGACCAAAAGTTGGAAACGATGGGATCAGGAGAATCACGGACAATCATCGCGAGATATTTGTCGTCAGCTTCTTCGCTCGCCCACTTCGAAAATCCAACCAGCCTGAGCAGCGCATGCCGCGATATCCAAAATCTAGGGACATATGTCTAACAACTCGATAGGCCACCACCCTGACCATCACTGACTGCCCTTGCACCATCTCCAAGCCGGTGACCACCCAGACCTCGGTTGCTTGCAGCACCTGGTAAGAATTCAGAATCAAAAATGACTCGGGCTCCAGGACGCCATGCTGATATTCGTGACCTACAGTGCTGCTCCCAGCCCCCCAGTCTACCCCAACGGTACTGCCCCCGCTGTCCCCACCACCCCCGTCGGCACTGGTGGCGGCTCCGTTCCCACCACCACCGCCAGCAGCCCCGAGGGCACCTCGCCCCCGATCGTCACCGCTGGTGCTGGCAAGGCCGCTGCCCTCTCCGGCGCCGGCCTGGCCGGTGTCCTGGGCATGGCTGCTTTCTTCCTGTAAATTTCAAGCACTTGACGGGAAGATGGTGAGAGGACCGGTTAGACCACGCGTGACGACCTAATTAGAGCGGCCAATGGATACCAGGGATTTTACTTTTTTCTCTTCCGCATCGCCTATTTGGAGTTTGGATGGGCCATCGCGTTGCAGGGAGGACAAGGGTGTTTGAACTTTTTGTTCCGGATGGGGGGGTTGATGTGTTGTTGGTCTTTTTCCTCGATCTTGCAGAGCACCAAACCTGCCAGTGTAAGGTCATGGGAAAGGAAGAAAGATACCATTCTCGATCTCGATATCATCTGGAGGAATCCCCAAAGGGCCACCGACGAGTGGGACATGTTTCCACTTTTTTGGAAGACCTGACAATTCTAAATTCGTTCCTCACTATACGTTTTCACGGCTACGAACTTCTGACCTTTCCTGAAAAATCTGCTGCTGGAAGTTTTTATGGCCTCCTGTCCAATGTACAAAATTTCCAGTGTATTACGGCATCAGACTTGTCTGTACATAAATGTCTTTTTTCTAGATAGGTGCGTAGTCTAGATCTGGTGGCTGACATATTATATACACTGCTGGGAGGCCACTTTTGGTCCGGCACAGAGATGACCGCAGTCCCTCTTTCTCTCATATCACTCTCTCTGTCTTGCTCGTTTTGAGCACGGTCACTTGGTCGTTTGTGCCAGAAACATGTCTCAGGCACGGTCGATCTGTGTTATTGCGGTGAGTTGTGTTTAATCCAGTGGGTTACTGATTTATGATATATGTTGCTTTTGAAGCGATGGTCTAAGACGGCGGCACGGAGAGGACCGGACCGCATGCACTGATCTCTTTGTTGCTTATGCTCGCCTTTTCTTGCCTTATGATGAGGTTTTCCATGAATGTCGAATGATTGTAATTGGAGCATGTCAGGGAGGAAGGGAGCAATTGGGGAGGGACAGGCTGGACGCTGGTATCAGGAGGTCAGTTCCGGTGAGCTCCGCCAAACTCGGTGAAACCGAGTCGGCAAACAAAAAAATACCATGGCCAAGTATTACCTTGTAGGACTGGCGCGTTACCCGTCTCCCCGTGGTTGCCGAGCCGGAGCGATTTGAATGTAGGAGTTAGCCAGCCCGCTAGATCCGGGCCAAGGCGAACGTAGAGATTTGGTCATGCTTGGTTTCTTCTTGCAACACGACAGCCCCCACCGACTTCAGACACTTAGACTAAGACGTGACTGTTTATTTTTGAGGAAGGGAGAGGTTGATGTTGTTTGAAAGAGTGGGGTAGCTCGTGAGACGGTTCCGTCTTATCCAAACCACTGTATATCCGGCGGTTAGAGCAAGGCTGGGAGAGTGTAAGTCGCTATGATAGGAACCCGCGGGCCTGAACCTTGAACGTAGTTAAGAAGGAAAGGTGATTCCACAGCAGTCGGCATGTGCCTACTCCAACTCAGGAGGCAGGCAACGAGGCGAGAGCCATCATCGGTGCGGGATAATGCCCCACAACGACGTCGCAATTCACAAAAGGTTGGAGTATTATGCAGTATCTTTGACCAGATCGTGACCAGAACCCCAGGCTGGATTGCTCTCATGCATCCATGTCTCGTACCGGTAATAGAAAGCTCTTTATACACTATTTGTATTATTTGAGTTCCTCTACTAAGCCGAACAACAATAAGTATCCTAATGGGACAAGAGACAACGTATATTGTGGACGATTGCAGTGAAATTCGCTATGCAAGGCTTTGGACAGTGAGAAAGCTCCTTATATTCGTGAGATACTCAGATGATAGTACAGACCTTTTCTTTTGTTTCACCTTCAAACCAAGTCCTCATCAGATCATATGCAGCTTGGCCGAGGGAGCGTACCGACCCAACTCTATAGTATTCATCTGGGGTCTCGGAGGGGTAAAGTATCAAAGCACCGAAGTTTCGCTGCCGGAATGAGTCGTCAGTATGTGGTCTGGGATGTTGCTGATAATGAAGCAGCAGCATCACAAGATTCCCCAGCCCTTCATCGTCATCCCTTGGATGCCAGTCCAACCGCGCCACGATATCTTCCTGCATTCCATCGAAATCGAGCAACATACTCGATGACCGTTGGCCATCCCGGACGCTTTTTTCAAATGAAGATGGAACTGGAGCCACCTTGCCGGAAATTCGCAGGTAGCCGCCGTAAACCCTACCAAAAGGATTTTGTAAGTCGGTCTTAACCTCAACATCAAGAATGGTGCATTCCGGCACAGTCTCCTCTTGGCAGCTGGGGTAACCTTCCCAAACCCCACCACCAACGTGTGCTGCCCAAGACCATGACGGGGCGATGTACGTTTCTCGGAGATTTTGAAGATGATTCTGGAGACCGTACGAGCTCGGTGCACTTGACCAGACCAACCCATTGAGAATATCGTTTTTCCAGAGTCCAGCAAGATATTGATCTCCGAGAGTTTCCCACACGAGCCGTGCCAGCCCGGACATTGCCGGAAGACGATCCGTTTTGTGGGTTATCACTCGATTGGAATAATGATGGACGAACAAGTACCAGGCATCATACAAGCTGCTCTCCGGGTATTTGCCTTGCTTGATGCCAGTAATGCGATCATGGATTGGAACAATTGATAGATCTGAATGACTGAGTTTGTCATCGCCTTCCGACCACTGGTGCGGGCCGCATCGAAAATGCATCTTCGAGGCCCCAAATAGTAGAAGCCTAGTGGACAGCGCTCCTTCTTGGAAGGTCCATGCCCGTCCGTCCCATCTGGATGCGTTACGATCGAGATAGTATACTTGACGCAAACGCTGATCTCCAAACAGAGGTTCAAGTCGTATCAAGAGATAGCCGTTAATATCTGGTCGGAGCGCAGACTGAAAAGGGACCGAGACTGTACGAGCCCTCTGGAGAAAGGATTCGTGGCAGCTGGTCGAGACAAGAGCACAGAACGTGACAAACGCATGGTGATACACACTATTCATCTGGCCCGATTCGTATGACCAATCCGCCGGATTGTCTTGAATAATACAGAGAGCATCAATCCATAGGTAGCGAAGGCCAATTGCCCTCGTAAGCTCGACCGCGTCTTTGATCGCAGGGGTCATTATCTCCCAAGGTATGCCTCTAGACCTTTGCTCTAATGTGGCTGTTTCAGTCTTGAGTTGCCTCTCCCCGTCCTCCTCATCGCCCCAGCAGTAGCTCAAGGCAGCATACTTCGCCTCTTTGGTGATGAGGACGTCAGAGGATAAGACAAGGCGAGGAGTATCGGATAAGCTAGTGCCGATATCAATGAGTCGAGTGGGTAGGAAAGATGCTTCCCACGGGTGACAATTTGATGTGCATTCTGCTAGCACTCGACAAATTTCTCGTGTGTTTTCGGAAGTCAAATAGCCATTATGGCGAGCAGCCTCGGCTCCGAGCCATTTGTGGCAACCTTGAAAGATAGCGTCAGCCTTGACCGTGCAGGAAAAAGGAGCCATAGACTTACCAGGAGATGCTTCAATTGGGAAAAAGACTTTCGCGCTTCCCTCTTCGTCTTCAGTTTCATTGGAGACCAACTCTACCACAAGGCCTTCGATTGTTTCTCGGCGAAGCGAAACATACGCGGCCAGGGAAACAGGGCCATCATGTATAGAGTAATCTGTCGATAGCACGTCGAGGTGCGCATTCAGACAGAGGCGGAGCGAATTGCAAAAATTGCAACCTGATTCGCTGGAATTGGACAGCTGCGGTAGATGAGGAAAGCTGTCGTCGAGATGCCAGCTTAGTCGGATCAATACGTATTCACACAGATTTGGCCCTCTTCGGTAATAGTCTTCGACCTTGGCATCCTCATAGGAAAGCCGGGCTACACCCTCCTCGTCTACCACCTCCCGGCACCCAGCAGCAAGATCATCAAATCTGAGAAGGCTACAACGCTCACAAAGAGTAGTTTCCATGGCTGGATGGTCCTTTGCAGAGACAATGGGAGTGAAAAGTATTATGAGAAGAATGAGAAGGGTTGGATGATGTTAAGACTCTGGTCGACTTCAGTTCGATGCCATAGCTATTCAGAGAGTGAGAAAGATGCCCACGCCGGGGAAAACGTTGGTAGCTGGATTTTCGGTTGCAGGGTAATTCAAGGGCTAGTGCGGGGTAATATCGATTTTCGTCAAGTGGATTACCGGTTCTTAGAGGGGGGCATGTCGTCCACCTCCTGCTATGTGCAGGCGATATTGGGATTCTTCTAAGCCCAAGCGACGTGGCTAGACACACTCCGTGATTGATCTACTTCTATCAGTAATAAGGACAGCCACGAACACAAAGGGTCAATTTATATTCACAGCTAGATACTTGCACGATTACCTTGTAAGGCTTCATCAGGCACCTCATCTGGCTTGCTGAAAATTGGTGCTCCGCGTTTAAAGCCAGGAACCCAATGACCCGAAACCACACTATTGTGCCTTGGTCCTAGATGCTCTTTCCTCAACCCTCAGAGGCCAAGCCCCAATACGGACCACTTTAAGAAGAGGCCAAACCCCCAGCGTTATGCAGACAAATACTTGAGTATTGTCCCATTCTTTCCCACACAATATTCAGCACCTAGAAGCCCCCCGAAACCCACAATCATGTGATTTGGGACTGATTTAAGAGCCTCAAGCTTTATTACAAGGTCTTAAGACACTCCTGCTCACTCTATTCCTCCACGTAATGAGAATGTGTGTCGTTTTGACTTGATCCTATCAAGCAACCGTATGCTTGCCAAGGTCGAGATCCTTGTGGTCAATTCCTTGAATAAAAGCGTCTTCCTGCGGCACCTGGCCCTCAATAAACACTTCGTGCTTCTGATCGATCGGAAAAGGCCACAATTTCCAGCACAGCCAGTAAGTGGACCCTGAAACCAGGATGCTAACCAGCCAGCTGAGGCTGTATAGGTACGTTGCCCCTTTTGGAATCGCCTTGGCGCCGCAGGCCACAGCCAACCCAGGCATATTTGGCACGATACCAAAGATGAATGCAATGATGGCGCGGGGATTGACACCCATTGTGTAATAATGTATCCCCTTGGGGTCGTATAGCGAGGAGACTATCAGGCTCCTGTCCCGACAGATCCAATAGTCGCAGACGATAATACCAGCAACGGAGCCCAGAAAGAGCGAGTACCCGCCGAGGAACGAAGAGAAAGACGCCGCACTGTCAATAGCTATAAATCAGCAACAAGCGCCACGACTATAGGAGCCATATCAATCAGAGCTTCATACCTATACTGAATGTACCACGGCACAGCGCACACGCCCAACACAGCACAGACATAGGCGCCACGCCGGTTATTGATATAGCGGGGGAACCACAAGCTAAGGTCGTTCCCAAAGCTCACAGAGTTGGCCGAGATGTTGGTCCCCACCACCGCAAAGGCCCAGCACAGCCCCGCAAAGAACTGTGCGGCGCGGTTGTCCCACAGCCGGGCAACCTCGAGCGGGTTCCAGGTGACGCGGCCGTAGATGACCTCGGACGCTGATGAGATGGTGGCGCCGAGGACGCCGCAAAGGGTCACGAGGACGATGAGGCCAACGGCCTGGGCCCAGAGCACGTGACGGGGGGAGGCCGCGTAGCGCGTGAAGTCGGGCATGTTGAGGGCGAGGGTGGCCTTGGGCCCGATGGCGGATGTGACGCACTGGAAGAAGACCACCACGACCGGAGTGCCGTCGCGGATGTGGGTGGGTTTCGAGAAGGTCGGGCCGAATCCATTGGCTATTTCACGGCAGTCAGCTTGAGCTTTTGACTGACTGTGCTTGAGAAACGAGTGCTTACCTGCAACAACGGCCCAAATGAACAGCGTCAGGCCAAACACAGGCATGATGAGCGTCTTGGCCATGAACATGTACCGCAGGGTACTGACATGCAGCCACAGCAGCGGCAGCTGGACCAGGATGAAAAGGAAAAAGCACAGCAGCTCGGCGCTCGTGACGTGGGCCGACGCGGGCAGCTGGTTGGGCATGTTGTCGAACTGCGGCCAGATGGCCGCGATCATGACGGCGAGACACTGGCCGCCCTGGAAGGACTGCGTGCCGAACCAGATGCAGGCGACCACGCCGCGGAGGAAGACGGCAAGGAAGGAGCCGCGCATGCCGAATGAGGCCCGCGTCAGGACGGGAAAGTTGACGCCCAGTATGCAGCCGACGTAGCCGTCGAGCATGGCCGGCACGCATACAAGGCAGTGACCGACGAAGACGGCCAGGATGGCCAGGCCCGGGTTGAGGCCTTTCGAGACTGCTGTAGATGATACTTTGTGTTTTCAAAGACAGTCGTTAGCGGACATTGACCTATCTTCTTGCCCATTCCATCCCTAGATGCCTGACATGTTTACCTTGGTACATCGAAATCGAGAAGGCCTCAGCGATCCAAAACCCCAGCAGGCTGGGCCACCCCCACGTCCTCTGTGGTGAGTCCAGAGGCACCGGATCCAGATCTTTGTTTGATATGCGGCTCCCGTCTGTGCCGTACTGGTCGCCCTCGGAGCGGAGCTCTAGCCGTCGGCGGAGATGGAGCCCCATTTTGTGTTGGCTATCCGGGACTTCTTAGATGACTGACCCGGCTTCTGGGCGTGTAGAGTTACAGAAAATGTTGAATGATATAACGCAAAAGCTTACAGGCGTGTCTACTGCTGACCTGAAGTAGTGTTGCATCTCATATTGGATGGGTACCCTGCCCAGAATCACTGCCGTGCTTATCAGTCCTCCAAGGTTGCTATCTAGCCTGTTTGCCTATCACCGTCGCCGTATGCATACGACTGGCTTCATGCAGACGCTAGTGGGTACTCTCTCCTCACATGATACGCTTTCTGGAGTCTCTCGGAATTAATGCAGCGTAGGATTGGATGTTGGTACAAATATAGGACGGTTCTGGTTCAGAAAGTTTCGATACCTGCTCGAGCTTCGTCTCTCACCCACTCTTTAAACTGGGCTTGATACCGTACTCTGGCAGGGAATCTTGGTTCCCAGCTCTGAATTAGGTTACAGCCAGATCTTGGAGATCGAATGACGGGTTGCTAGTTGTCAACTCCACACACAGTTTGCTGCCCCCGTTTGCAGCATCCAAGGTCCAGCCGGCGTGATGGTGGTAAATTGGTGCTGATTCGATTTCCGAGTTCGAACCCGGCAATGGGAATTTCGCAAAAACAATTCAGCGCCTATGTCTCAAAGGGGAACCAGGGTCAAGCAAAACAGGAGAAGGAAGTCGTCATTGCGTTCGCAGTGCTAACTTCATCGGCGGGAAAGGCACCGAGAGAGGCCAAAAAGAGAAAGCTCACCTCCCACTCTCTCCTCACGCCCTGCCACCTGATTCGGTGCTACAGCGCGTCCCTCCTTTCGGTACTTCCTTTACGGAGCTTCGGGATATTTATTTGCAGTGGCTGGCCCCACCTGCCTGTGTGTTGATTGACTTTACGGTGGGCACTGTGTCTGGAGTCTTGGGCGTTTGTTAGGGTTGGACTTACTACCTGCCTGTGTGGTTATTGGCGTTGTTTGTTTGAGGCGGCCAACTGTTTGTAATTTAATTAATTTAAAGTCTGATGCTTTACCATCAGGCCAGCTCGCCTCGTCGGTGAAAAATGCTGGATTTGTTGGCCTATGAACCTTGGGACGATTGGTGAATTTGCTTAGAGAAAGCAGGGCTCGGTAGCTCCAGCGGCACCCTGGCATCGATGCAGGACAAGATCCCCCCGACTGCAGCAAACATGGACCTGCGGCGGCTTAACTATTACTATTTCATCCTGGAGAACCCCTGTTACTATACTTTGGAAGCTATTTGATAACACTCTGTCCACTCGACAGTCATCATGGTTTGACGCAATCAACTTGAGCCTCGGATGAAGACAAGGCAGGAGAGCAGGTTCGGGCCGCCCATGTGCTCGCCAGACTACATACTTCCTCACTCACAGGCCTCACATCTAATAACACTGGACAGAACTGGGCGAGTGTGGACGTATCGATGGCATCTCACGCCTGTGATTTACATTCTCGCAACCGCTGTCACATTTCGCAAGGACTCCTGAGCTGGACCAGCAACCACTTGTCTAGCAGTGTCCCCCATTCTCGGCTGAAAATTTACCAAAGCAGGGGGGAAAAATGAGAATGCGAATACTGCAGTGGTGGAAAGACCTGGTCGGCCTCGGCGCTGGATTCCATCGGCACCCACAGATAAAAGCACCGGACTCATTAGTGTAGTATCCTCAAGACCAACACCGCATTCCATCTGTTATCAGCACTCGGAAATCTGTCATTCATTTCTTGGAAGATCATTATGGACCAGAAATGTGCCCATCAGTGAGCCAAGACATGCTCGTCAAATCGAATAAAGAGCCCTGTTCAAAATCGAAGGGGAAGTCTTCAAGGAAGAACGGATGCTCACTGAGATCCTGTCTGTTTGGAACGTTGCCTTCAAACCAATGCGCTGAGTCAGAAACTCCTTGCGTCTCTCGAATTCTCAAGAACATTCTTTGCAAGGCTGTTTTACAAACCCCAACAGACTTGCTCAAGTGCTCGTGGGCCTGAAAGAGTGCCAACGCGTGCTCCCAAGCAACCTGAGTTTCTGAGCGTGGAAACAGATCCAGCCGTAAAGTCGACACAGAAAGCACCATGGCTGCCATGTAAGTGTAGGACACCCTATACCACCAAGGTGGCAAAATGCTCTTGTCATGCGTTCGATGCTCATTGACAACACTGATCATCCTCTGCGCTACTGAAACGCATTCGAATGCGCATTGCTCCATAAAGCGCCGGGAAAGACCGCCATCTGAGAGGCTTTCGGGGTCAGTCACCAGGCAGCATCGCGCCAGCATAGGTCTGAGTACAAGAATTCGTGAGTGGAGATATCTGTTGACAAAAATTAGAATATCTTGATGCTGGTATCGACAACCGGCAGATTCATCGCGGACTCCCTTACCGTAGATGAAGAATCGTGGCCTGTCTGGTGGAAATATCGTTCTGCAGATGCATCGAGCTCTCGTATTTTAGATGAGCAGGCAAAGAATTCTCACATCTTCTTAGACAGCCATCGGTCTGTAGAATGAGCGCCAACTTTTCCTCTATTGGGTTTGGGTCAAGAATATTGGAGCAACCGACGTTCAGGCTCGGAGATCGTGGTAATGAGAAGTACGTTTGGGCCGCATGATGTAATATCTCGCAAAGTTCCAACGTGCTTCCGACAAATTCATCAAAGGAGAGCTGGCTGCCTTTACTTTGTTGTGAATTTACGTCTTGTTGCATACGAACGACGATGGACACAAGGTGCTCAGATACCAATGCGGGCCGTCCTTGGGAGACACATATCATTCTGATACGAGTGTTAGTTTCCTTCGTACCACAGTGTAGTGGTGGTTTTCATACCTATCCATGATGATACAGGCCTGCCACACTCGGCACTTAAGAGCCGCGGCATCATCTTGAGGGGGCGTGGACCAGAGCTCTGGACTGTGGAGACCGAGGCCTTGCGCAATTCTCACGGCTGAGCCTGCAACCATCCAAGTCTGGTGCGGTTTGTTCGTGCATTGTAAATACTGGCTCATCAGAAGCAGGCACTGTATTAGGTCGATAGATCCTGTTTCCCAGATGGGGAGATGAAGCAGACCATGTGCCCGCCCGAAGTATTTACCACTCAGGCGCTCCCTCGTACTTGTATCAAGGGATTCTTGCGACTGAACAGCCAGTGCAAATATAGCATTGACAGTGCTCAAGAAGATTCGTTCGTTCGTGTCGATGGTGGTGCCTGAATACAGCGTAATATATGAGCGCATGAACTGCGGCCTGCTAAGGATAGGCAACAGAGGATTCACATGAGACCAGTAAGCATGCACCAATGAATCAGCTTGTTTACGTGGCGGCAGCTCGCAGTCCATTCCATCCGCCAGGCCGCCGAGGTCAGCAGCACCTTGAACCGAGGGGAACAGCGAGACGTCAACCATGGGCGTCGCCGTCGGACTCTGGGGCTGGTTCGTTTGCCCAGATCGAGCATCAATGGCGGCTTTGATCTGCCCAGCAAAGGCGCTGCTGCTACTGCTGCCGAAAAGCTCATGACTGGAGTTATCTTTTTGAGAGTCAGACAACGTGGGCGTCACTGACTTCGAAGATTGCTCATGCGGTGCAGAGTCTGCCAAGACACTGGGTTGCAACACACGTTGCTTCTGTAGCTGAACAGGAACCCTTCCGATCCCGGTTCCGGGGGAAGTCTTCTCGAAGGAAGCGCTGGCAACTCGGACGGGAGAGCTGTCAGTCGGGCCTCCCGAAGTGCTTGATGCGTAAACGCATTTCGATTTAAGGGCCGGCCTTTTCAAACAATTCCGACAAGCTAAAAGTCGGTCAGTAGATATTCAAGTTCCGAGGAAGGGTACGGCCACCAGACCTGGTCGATCACCGTCACATTTGACCTTCCGCCTGCGGCAAATCTCGCAAGCAACCGCTACTTTGAGCCGTTTCCTTCGACGCACATCAAGTGGCGGGCTGTCACTGCTTCTGAGATCCATGCCCGTCGGGACTCAAAATGATGTGGGTATAGAAGTGAATGGTCGGTCTGACCCCAGATGCCAGATAACTGTACAGTCGTGCCTGAGAGAAAGTTGTTGCGGAGATCAAGTCCGGGGCGGCCGGACTTCCAGCTGTATGGAGCTTCGTCTGATATCCGCGAACCCATCCTCATTGTGCGATCCAATCGCCATGCGATCCGACGATTCATTACTAGTAGCTCCCCGCGAACCAATCACGATACAATCCGATTTTGCGCTGGAACGCTTGTTCCGAAGTTTGGCTCCGACCCCAAGGCTCCCATCACTTGGGCAGCCGGCCAGATCTGAATCAAGGCCACATACTAGTTCTACACGGCATGTCATAACCCCCCAACTTTGTTGACATTGTTCCTCTTGCCCCGCAATTACACACGAATTCGGCGAACTACCTTGCTGATGCTTTGAAATCTACTACGGAGACAATCTCGGGATGGTCCCAACTGCTTGCGTTCCGTAGTATTGGCGTCTTGTCAAGCGAGCAGAGTTGCCGAGGGGAGCTTTGTTTCATCTTGCTTAAAACACGCGCCCATTCCCATCGAAGTACGATCTGGCAGTGAAGTCACGTCTTCTTGCCCTATCTTCTTCCTATTATTCAGAAACTGTCAACATGTGCGATGATGTTCCACCCCTTCATCCCCAGTGGATTGAGGTAAACCAAACACCTTCGCAGTGTCAAGTATGAGCGACTAATCAACTCGTTAGGCCGCTAAAGCCATAGCATCTCGGCCTTCAGCAGGGGGTGACTCGGTAGCCAACCATCGAGCTGATTTCTTTGGGCTGTTCGCCGCCCTAGCCGAGATACGAAACCAACCTGTAGAGTGGGAAAGTGTCGAGACTCGTGATGTCGAAGTGAATAGAAAGCTTCGTGCCCGAGTATACATCCCGCCAAGATCCCTTTCCGCAGATACTCCCCCCAGTGGAGAGCTTCCCATTGGTCTTTATATCCATTCCGGAGGCTGGTATACAGGCTCGATCGACGCAGAGGACTTTCTATGCCGAGACATTTCCTACAATTCTCGTATAATACTCATCTCACCGGAGTATCGATTGGCCCCGGAAAATCCATTCCCTGCTGGTCTAGACGACTGTGTTGCGACTTACGAATTTATGCACGCTCATGCAGCCGAGTTCGGGGGCAGTTCCCGTTACAAATACATCATGGGAGGTTCGGCAGGCGGAAATCTAACCGCGTGCGTAGCACTAAAACACGCCTCTGATCCTGAGTTGAGGCCTTCAGGCCTTATGGTTTCTTGCATGACTTCATGCGACCCCAGTGTGTTGCCGGCTGAATATCGGAGAAGATACTTTCCAGACAAGTACCGGGAAACTCCCGTCATCAACTCATCAGGTATGGAGATTGCTCGAAGTAAGTTCAAAACATAAGACGTCCAGATCCATTCACTTAGGAATGAAGCTAACTCGGCATTCTCCAGGATGGTTGTCGCCTCCAGCACCGGAACATCCACTCTATTCCCCTCTGCTCCACCCTGACATCAAGCTTCTCCCTCAAGTTTTTGTCACGGCGATGACAAACGACCCTACATTTCAGGAGACAAATTTCTTCTACGAAGAATGCAAGAAGCAAGGAGTCAAGGCAGATTATGTCGAGTGGACCGGCTTACCCCACTACTTTTGGATCGTGCCTGGCATGGAGAAATCTCGAGAGTACATGGACACTTGGAATGACAAACTCCTTGGTATGATCAAGCGAGATTTGGATGAGAAGAAATAAGACTGCTCCCATCTAGTTTCAGTAACGTGAACAGGAAATGCAATTGGATTATATATGCACTCGATCAAGTCTTCAACGTTTTCTTGTCTAACCTGACAATGGCTAGGTCGGCCTTGATTGATGGCTTGATTTCTCATGCCACAACCACTTGGCCACATTGAATTGCCTTCGTCAATGTCTTTTTCCTCTGAACCAAGTTTGACGAACATGGCTGATCTCGCCTGCCAGCACCACAGCAGCTTCCAGTCTCCTCATACTGTTAATTGATGCTAAAGGCCGGTCCAACGGATGGCATAACCCCAAGCACGCAAGTCAGGAACCAGAGAGTGAGACCCAACTAAGATCCGAATGAGATATTGTAAAATACACATCTTGAGCATCATGTTCAGTGCGATTCAGACCTCAGTGCAGAGCCGACCAAGTGCCATGAGCGCGGAGGTAGCTTCGAAGCTGGGAAACAACAATCAACACATCCACAGACTGGAACAATCGGCTGACAATCCACGAACGAGCTTGCTCGCATTCATGTTATTTAGATCTGTTCACTACTTGTATCACCTGATAATTATCTTCCCCATCCACCGCAAATACGCAGAACAAGCCCACAGAGCTCACTCATACATCGACGCCGACGCAGCAAGCCACCCACACGGCAAGTCCAATACAGACCAGATTAGACCGGACACCACCCAAATCAGTCTCCCAACCGTCCCACCATGAACCCATCCAGGGAAGATGTGACATGCACACGTGGTCATATTTACACAAGTACACGGCGCAAAAAGACAGGACAGTGCGGGTGGAAGAAGCGCCCAGTCAGAGGAACGGCAGCAGTGACAAGTAAAAGGGTGCGTTGATCAGAAGTAGGTAAGGTATGTAGGTATCCTGAAGAAGTTCGAAAAAAAGGGAAAAAACACGAAACTCCAAGAGACCAAAACGGGGCCGGGTGGAGGGAGTGGCCCCGCTCAAGCATCTCTATGTACAGTCCACTCATCGATCATGGAAGAGGGTGTGCACCCGGAGTGCTTCTCTGTCCATTTCCCTCGAAGCCGCTCCTGTCAGGCTTGTTCCTGTCTCTCTCGCTCTGTGATCTCTCACTCGCTCGCTCGCTCGCTCGCTCCCTCCTCCTCTCCTCACACAGCGCATAAAAGGGGTTTTGTGTGTATGTAAAACACGACATCACTCCAACAATTCATTTCCGTTCTTTTTCTCCCTTTCATAACGACGTCAAATCATAGTCATCAGGCCCCACAGACAAGGACACAGTCCCCCGGGAAAGCCCCTTAGCACGCACGCACGCACCGCTGCTGCATAGCAATCAAATAGTCACCACACTCACTCACTGCCCCTCCTGTCCATCCAGATAGATCCAAACTCAGCGGCTGCAAGACGCAGGCCGGCGCGAGGCCCCCTACTCCCCGCGCCCGCGGTAGCTCCCCATCTGCTGGATCGAGTTCATCAGCCCGCCCGGCCGCGCGAGCCCGCTGCCGGGCCTCGCGATGCCGCTGACGTTGCTCTGCGTCCGGCCGTGCGCAGGCGCCACGCCCACGACGCCACCGCCGATCTTGCTCTGGCCGGGCGGCTTGAGCCCCGAGAGCGGCGGCGGGCCTCCCGGCCGCCCGATCATGCTGTTGCGGTAGCTCGACTTGGTCGTCCCGGGGATCCCGCTGGGGCTGGCGCCGCCCGCCTTCTTGGGCGTCATGGTCGACGGCCGCGAGAAGCCACCGGCGGTCGTGTTGCTCCTTGCCGGCGGGGGTGCCGAGGCCCGCTGCGGCACGCGCTTGGGCGTCGCTGCGGGGACGTGGTGCTGGGGAGCCTGGGCTTGGCGCTGCTTCTCTTGTTGCTGTTGCTCTTGTTGCTCGAGCTCGAGCTGCTGTTGCTGCTGCGCGGCGACACTCTGCTGCTGGGCCTGCATCTGCATCAGCTCCTCGGCCAGGGTGACCAGCTCGCCCTTCTCGACGCGCTCGCCCTCGAGCTGTTGTCGCAGGTCGGCGTTGTCGGCTTGGACAGTGCGGACCACCGCCTCGAGCTTCTCCACCTCGGCGTGCAGCTCCTTGATCTGGGCCGAGTCCTTGATGGCCTGCGCCTTGCGCTCCTCCTCGACGGCGGCCCTCTCGAACTCGACCTTGGTCATGGTGGCGTCGCGACCGAGCTTCAGCTCCTCGTTCTCCTTGGCCATCTCCTCGATGCGGCCCTCGAGCTCCCTGATCTTCTTGTCCCAGCGGCCCTCGTAGGTCTTCTTGAGCGCGGCAACCTTGTCCTCGTGCTTCTTCTTGTACGCGGCGTGGAGCTCCCTAGCCACCTTTTCCACCGCGATCTCTATTTCGCGCTGGGACGCCCGGGTGCCGGGGCTCTTGACGCCTCCCGGTGATGCCATCGCCTCGGCGCTGGCCTCGCGGGCTCGCATGGAAGCCATCCTGGCCTCTGCTTCCTGGGCCATCATTTCGGCGGCCTCGCGGCGGCCCTCGGACTCCTCTAGCTTGGACTCGAACTCCTCGCGTTCCCGGCTCGTCTTCATGATCTCCTCCTTGACCTGGCGCAGCACCGTCTCCATCTCGCGGCCGCGCTTCTCCCACATGTCCTTCTCCTCGGAGTACTGCTCCCTCATGCTGCGCTCCTCGCGAAGGTGTTCCATGGTCTCGCCGGCCCGCTTCTCGGCCGAGCCCAGGGCTGTCTTCAGCGAGATGACCTCGGCATCTTTCCCGCTCAAGGTCGCCCTCAGGCCGCTGATCTCGGACATGAAGTTGGACTTTAGGCTCTCCAGCTCACGGGCGGTGATGCTCGGGAGGCTGCGTGGGGTAGGCATTGGAGGGATGTCGAAGTCGAGCAGGTTCGCGATGTTCTGCCGTTGGGGCGTCTTTTTCGCGTCTGCCATGGACAGATTTTTTGTGGGGGAGGTACGGCCTCCGCCAGGGAAGCGCTGGTTGTCGGTAAAGTCAAGCAGGTTAGTGGAGTTGGACTCGCGGCGTGGGTCTTCTCGTGCTATCTGCGTTGGCGTGCGGCCGCCCAGGCGGGCAAAGGTTGTCATGTTGGGAATGGCAGAGAAGTTGCTAAAGGTGCTCATCATGGTCTCGTCGCCTGCAGTCTCGTCCTGGCTGTCGCTCGGGGGTGTCTGGGCATCCATAGGGCCCTTGACGGTGCCATTTTCCCCGTCGAGACCACTGTCGTCATCGTCATCATCGTCTATGCTACTGATGGAGTCTTCAAATATCTCGATTGCGTGTTTTACGCCTGGATTCTGTGCAATGGCCTCCTCGAGAGTGATTTCCTGCTCATGGGTAGTTCCGTTTGTGGTTGTGGGTGATGTTGTCCCTGCAGGCGGGGTGGGCGGCGATGGGTCATCCGAGTAGCTCATTTGGCGCTCCCGCGGTGCAGCATGCATGGACTGCGGTCGGGATCTCGTTGTGGAGTCTATCGAGTTGTTGATCTTGACGGGGAAGCGGCGCATGGGAGAGACGGACTTTCGCGGGCTCTTTGGCGCCGGCGGGGCCAGCTTCTCGTCATCCTCTGGTATTGGGCCGTCTGTGCTGGAGCGCTGCAGCATCTTGAGGGGCGAGATCTCGGAGCCGGACATGATCCTGGAACGGCGCTTGTCCTTGGAGGGCGAGACGTTCTCCTGGTTGGAGGACTGGCTCTGCTCGTCGACGCTGGCGACGAAGGGTGAGCTGGCGCCCTCCAGGCTGTCGGCGCCGGTGGAGCGGCGCTGCTGGGAGGGGGAGGAGGAGTGGGACTCGACGGCGTCTTCGAATTGGTCTTCCATGTCGTCAAGGTACGTGGCAGAACCATTAGGTGCCGCGTGGTGCTTTGGCGAGAGAGGAGATCCCATCGGAGGGTGCAGAGCACAGCTGGGACTGGCTGCACAAGAGAGGGAGTGTGGGTTTTGTGTGTGTTGTGTGTTGTTTTTGTGTTGTTGTGTGTAGGATAACGGATCGTTCGAGTCGGTTTGACAGGATGTCGGACGTCGAGTGTGGGATCGATCGAATCTCGGCCGTCTGGACTTGTCTCGTCTCGTCTCGTGTCGTGTGTCGCGTTCGACCTTGTCCCGCTGGCTCTTGCCTTGCCGGGTTCTGGGCGATCAATAATAGGGGAGTGTCGTATCGTAGTCGGTGATGCAACTCGGGGTGCAGAGTGGACTACGGCGCAATGTAAGGTGTGGGTATGGGTATGGGTAATTAGTGCAGTGCCCGCCAGATTAGATTAGAGGAGTGAGGGAGGGACACGACGGGCGGAGAGGGCATGTGCACGTAATATTGGACGATTCCTCAGGGCGGAGGACCGAAGATACGGAGCAGGAGTGCAGGAGCAGGAAGTGGGAAGCGACGGTGGACGGGCGACGGCTGCGCTTTGACGGCGACGCGACAAGACAAGACCGAGTATCCTGAGCCTACTGCCTACTGCCCTTTCTAGCTACGACTTACTGCTGCAGTCTACAGTACAGTAGCGCAAACAAGACAGACCAAGAACCTGCAAGGCACAGACAGGCACAGGCACAGAACACACACACACAAACACACCACAACATGCACACAACAAGCATGCAACCCTGAAGCTTGGCCCCCATTCTGGTGGTTGCGCCTTTAAATTCAGGTGGGGCCCCTTTTCCCTCCCCGCCCCTTTGGCCCCCTCCCCTCTCCTCTCCCGGCCTGCCAGCCTACGGTACTACGGTAGGAGGAGTCATCCCAAGAAAAACAAAGGAGACAGCGGCATCGGCACGGCAACGCTAGGAAGGCTTGCAGCAACGCATTGCAGCTGACTGCTCCGACTGCAACTGCAACAGCCACAGCAACGGCGACAGGCAACGGAACGGAATGAAGGGTGGCACGTGCGTTCATGCCATCTGGTTTGTTTCCTCGTCTCATCTCTGGCTTATCATTTGGGGACAAGGAGCCATCAAAACAATTATCTACCGTACTGTACATAAGCTAGCTGTCTCTCCTGCATCGCACATTAGCCTACCCGACAGCGACAGATGCAATGCAATACAATAATACCCAGGCTGACTTGCTCAAACGGCCGCCCACATGCATACAGCACACGCATGCACGCACGCATGCACGCACATATGAGACGAAATGGACACACACACCAGGCTGACTGCCCGTCATCCGCACTCACATATGACAAGGCCATTGATCAAGTCTGGCCAGGCAGACAGACCAGACATCAGACAAACAAAAGAATAGTCAAGGTTGAAAGGCGACACAAATCGCCCAACATATTCCCCAAAGAAGCCCAGCACGAACATTCCAAGACACACTCTATCCCATCTCGAAACACTCTCCAGAAAGCATATCGCCCAGCCAATCCCGCCATCCGCGAGACACGCCTCAAGCACAACCTCAGACAAAGGGGCGCCGATTATTTTTTCTCCTTCTCGGATGGATTACCCGGGGCAACAAAGAAAAAAAGCCCCCCATCCTTCCACCAGCGCAAATGGGATGGGAACCACTTGTCACCCCATCCACCTCCCACGTGCAGACTAATAACCTTAGCACACTACAGCAACAGTCCGTCCGCCCCCGCCACTCTGGAATGCAGGACGGACGAAGTGTTCTAGAACGGGCAGGGCTGGCAGGAACAAAGAAACGGATGGAGACCAACACCACATGGCAGTCCAGCGGCCCGTCACCCGTCCGCCCCCATTCAAGGTTTGAGCCTTGCCCCGGATTCCCGCGTGTGCAGTCGGCTGCAAGGTCCTGCAAGGCTGGAATGCGACGTCTGGGGCAACGTCAAACCACGAACCTCTCGGATCATTGACGTGCATGTATCTGTTGACTTGCAAATGTACGCAACAGCCATGACCTCCTCAGCCGCGCTTTACTCCACTACGAACGGACTTGCTGGAACTGGCCTACAGGTTCACTCACACACTCGAGGGAAATCTCACACTTCACAGTTCACACAAAGGCGGCAGATGCAGTAGGGACATTAGATAATTTTCAAATCGTCTAGGTCTTGTTTGTATTTGTCACTTGGTCCCCCAAGAAGAAGAAAAGAGATAAGAGAAAAAAGAGGGCCCGCAGGCCTTTTTCCCTCCCCTCCCCCCCTCTCCCGCGGTCACACAAAAACACATAGAAAGGTAAGAGGAAAACGAAGAAAATAGTGAAAAAAGAACAAGTACTCCCCGTCATAAGCTCGTTACATGAGATGGTTGTGCCAGAAAACCCAAACCGGAAACTAGCTCAGCTCAACGTGTCCCCCATCCAATATCCAGACAGCAAACTGCGGAATATCTTCCCTGGGGTCGGGGGGTAGGGGGTCGCAGTCGTATGTACTGTCCCCTCCTCCCCTCTCAGCCCACGCTGGTCCCCCACCCACCCATGCGCACCGCATTCCCCCCTGGGTCTCTGGACTCCCCAGAAATAAGAACTCACTGCTTTTCGGTGTCATTGAAGAAGAATCAAGAATGTCGTAAAGTCATCACCGGAGGCCGATTTGAGACAAAAAGATAGAAAAAAAGAAGCCGCCAACAGTAGACAAAGTGGTGGTGGTGGGTGGGTAGAGCCTCCCCAGGCCCGTCTTTTCAGAGGTCCTGGTGCTCGACGGGACATTGCGCACGCGGTTCTCGTCCCCGTCGACCCAATGATGAAGATCAATGGGCGTGTAGAAACCGCGCCTGTTCGTCGGAAGTCGCCCCGAGGTATACTGCCGCGGTGGCTGGCTATTTCTGCCAGTGTTGGGTGTGTTGTCCGCTTCAGCTCGGGGTCGCAGCTCTGCTCTTCTCGCGCAAGGCGAAGAGGCAGGAGAAAGGAAGGTATGGTCGCAGTTGGCTCCGCGGGAGGGCAGCTGGGTTGGAGATCCGATATAGGCGATGTTCCTCAAGCCCCACCAGGGGCGCGGTACACCACCACCCTCACCATGGTGCCAGCCGGGAAATGCAGATGAAAAGGCTCTCTCCTCTCTGTCGCGGTGATAACGGCCTCTCATGCAGATTCCATAAATCGTCAACCGTGTACATCCATCGTCGTAGGCGTTTAACACAAAGTTCTTCGGAAATGATGCTTTTCTTTCCGCGTTGTCGTAAGCGTCATCATCGCGTCTGGTGCAGAGCGGGAAAATGTCGATGATTCGTATGTGTTGCTTGCTTGCTTGCTGTGGTGTTGTGGCGCCAAAATAAATAAAAAAAGGAGAAAAAAATACAGATCCTGGCCTGAGGCCAGGACAACTAAAAGGGAGTGTTCTGGTGGCGAATTTCCAGTTCGAGTTTGAGGTCGTCGATATAGACCAAAGTTGTTTGTGTGTGTTTAGCATTAGCCATTCCGTCATTTCATGAGTTGGAACGCCCGAAAAGAACTGCCACAACGCCTCTATCGTTTTAAACCCAGGCCGCAGTCAAGAACGTCACAAACGCACACGCCAGTCCCGGATCGCCAAAGTCCTTATCGTCGCCTTGTGGAAGCGGTAACCGCGGGCGCGGGCTGGTAGACCGCCTGCGCGGGCGCCGTGTCCAGTGCCAGCGTTTTCCTTCGCTTCATGTCCATGCCAGGCCCGCCACTCAAGGGCCGCTGCTCCTCTTCGTCGTCCCGGCCGCGCTTCATCCCGCCCGACGAGCCGTTCATGGGCGCAGGTGCATAGCCGTTCTGCATCGAGCTGTTCATGTCGGCGTGCGATGCATAGTCGCCGTTTGTCGGGCCCCGGTCATTGCTGACGACATTGTACATGCCGGATTGCGTTGAGGTCCGGGGTGAAGTGCTGTATCCCTGCTGCGGGTAATACGCCTGAGCAGGGGCAGCGCTGCGCGGTGTCGACCGGCCCGAATGGTGGCCTCCAGGCCCAGCCATCTCGGGAGAAAGGTGGGGGTGGTCGGACTGGATAGGAGCAAGGGGCGGGGCGCTGTAGTTGTACTGGCTGTTCCCAGTATCGTACGTGCTCCGGTCATGTGTGTACTCGGCCTCATGGTCGTGGTCGGCCTCGTCATCGGGGCCTTGTTGGGTCACATGCTCACTGCCTTGGCTCGAGTAGCCGTTGGCGGGCTTGTTGTCCTGGTCGGTAGGGAGGCCTGATATCGAGGGACGACTTGAGGGCGGGCCCATCTCGCTCTTGACGTAGTTGCTCTGCGCGTACATGGAGCGATCCTGCGGGCTGGTGTTTGCAGGCTGGTAGGGTGACTGCAGCGGTGGTGCATTGTACTGCCGCGAGTTGTCATACGGTTGGGTCGCGGGAGGGTAGGAAGACATGCTCTGTATGCTGCTTCCAGGAGGGGTGGTGGCTGGAGTTGCGGGCATTGAGCGAGTGTTGCTAAGGCTAGTATCGATGGACATGGGATGAGTACCTTGAGAGCCATTCATCCCCTGTTGTTGCGGCCACTGGTAGTTTTCTCCTCCCATGCTTCCCATCACACTGGACGCGCTCGTGGGAGGGGTGGGGAAGGTGTGGGCACGGTCGAGCGAGGGCCGGCCGTGGGAGGACAGAGGAGGTTGTGGAAGACCCATTGAGTGGTGGTGGGTCTGTTGCTGAAGAGAGGGAAGTGGTGCCGGCGGCTGTGCGTTGCGCATTTGCGTCTGCTGCTCCTGCTTGCGACGCTCTGCAGCCTGCATGACTTGCGTTGTCCGGTTCTGGTTGGTTGGGTGGTAAAGAAGCGCACCAATGTTGTGCACAAACAAGGGGTACAGCAACTCGGTGATCTTCTCCTTGTTGGCGAAATCCAGAGCTCTCTCAAATGGGATCCTATTGCACTGTTAGAGATACAATTCCTGGCTTGCGGATTTCGGGCGTAATATTGTGCGTACCAGACACCCTTGAGGTGCATAGGGCCAATCTTCACGACGTGGCGAACCTTCTCACTCTTGAGAATGCCGTCACGTCTACCACGGGTCATACCAGCAACGTTGAGCAGCTTGGTTCCGTTGATCATATGGTTGTCTGCGAAACGATTAGTCTCATTACTATTCCAGCCACACGTTGCAAACGCCTACCTTCTCTACGCGCCACACAGATGCCCCTGGCCTCAACTTGAAAGCACAAGCTGCCCTCATCCTCCCACAGCGTAGCGGTCACTCTGGGCTTCATGCCTGGGGGTGCCACTTGGCCAGTGGTATCGAACCCAGTGTACTGGTTGGGCATCCCGGGCTGCCCTGGGAGTGGGAGCACGTTCTGCGGCATGCCGCCGGATACTGGAGCCGCAGGTGGAGAAGTGAGTCCATTTGCGTATCCATATTGAGAATATGGATGAGGAGGCGCTGAGTACTGAGCCGGGCCAGGCTGCAAGAGGGGAGGCTGAGCACTAGGATAATGTGCCATTGATGAGGTGACTGGGGGTGGTGCAGAGCCTCCCGGCATGTGTGGTTGGGGCGGGTAGTACATGGTCTGATCTGGGTGCGGTGCCTGGTTCATCGCTGGGTATGCCTCGTAGCCGCCTCCGGCAGTGACTGATCCTGGGATGGCAGGATACTCTGAAGACACCGGAGTTGGGGGGGTCTTGGCTCCGATTGACGGGGCAGCTGACGTATAAGAGGAATGAGACCCTGCGTGAGAGCTCGTTGAAGAGCCCAATGAACTACCAGGTGGAGATCCCGTGCTGGTCGAGTATGCCTGCTGCGTGTGAACTGGAGGCAAGGAAGGTAACCTCTCGGGCATATACGCTGGGCGCGGTGCGTTGTAGTATGGAAAGTCGGCCTGACCCCGGGTCGGTACCTGGGAAATCGACGGTAGATCCAGCTTTTCGGTGTTTCTGTCGTTAAGCATGAAAACTATTGCGCGACCAAGAACGGTCAGGCGAGCCAGCTAGGCCACAAAATAGGTGAAGACAACGAACGGGAAGACGACCAGGTCCGGTGAGTGATAGCGCAGAATGACACAAAACCGCCAGGAAATGCAATTGGCCTGGGGGGACGTCCAGATCGTGAATTGGCGTGGATGCAGGGCGGACAGGCGTGAGTCGCTAGGTCTGGCAGTGCTGTATCGTAACGGGTCGTGACGTGAACGAAGGCGCTCAAGAACTTCTCATGGGAACTCGCAGGCTCTCAAGACGTGACCGCAACACAGCAGAGTTGAAATTGGCGTCGAGGGGGGGAGATTGAGCCTTGTCCACTTCCCAGAGTTCCGGTATGGAATAGGGATGCAGTCTCTCGGATGGTTGAGCCCGTCGCAAGCTTGGGCGTCGACTATCCGATTAGCAAACACCACCGTTAGATGAGCCGTTGTCGAGGTCTCGGACTTCGCAAAAGGCGAGGCAGAGAAAAGCCTAGAACAAAGTCTGGTCTCTAGAAGATTTTCCAAACGGTGGTTAGCTCCCAGCTCCTTGGTGCCAATGCGATGAGGGGGGGACAAGTGCAAGCGCAGCACGAGCAGGCGACGGTTGGCAAGCTGTTTGTCTGTGCATATGTGGGGGCGAGAGGTAGTTGGATCTCACCTTTGGCCGGGCTGCTCGATAGTGTCTTCGCGCAAGCAATTGCGGACGACAGCCAGCTCGAGGGCGGAGGGGCGAGCAAGGGGGATGTTAAAGAGGCAGAGGAGGATGAGAGACAGGATCTCGAGAAAGAGTCTGGCGGTGGTGAGAAGAGAGCTTGAGGTTGATGGAGGATAGGATGTGATGGGAAGGAAGGTCAAGGTAGATCAGAGAGAAAACAGAACTAGTGTAAACCTGGCCCGGACCACTACTCACTCTCGCTCGACCAGGGTGACCTCTGGTCAACGCTACCACGGGTGGTCTTAGATTAGAATTGGCAAGTCTAGCCCCAGTAAAGAGAGAGAAATCACCAGGGTGGTTGAATCCTCCACGTCGAGCCTTGTTGCGTGCTGGGGTAGGATAGGATAGGATGTGATGGGCTGGGCTGGGGACAAACCGGCACAGCGAGCGCGGGACGAGATGGGCCCAAGGCAGGCCCAAGTATTGTATGTAGACTATGTACGTACTGCATACCCATGTACCGTGCCACAGTACTATGGTAGCGAGAGCAGCCCCAGGTGGCGGGCAGGTAGGCCGGGTCGGCCAGACGAGGAGGTGTCTGGGCGGGCGATGGAGTGGTCGCTGAGATAGTGAGTGGGTGGACGGGGTGGGTGGATGGATGGGGACCAGGGTAGCAGGAGGGAGAGCGAGGGGGGATGGACGGTGTTGATGGCACAAAGTGGCACCTGCTCCGAAGCTGCCCACTCACTCCCTCATGTCAAGGACAGGGTTCACAGTTTGCATTCACCGGCGGGCAGAGGCCCTGGTGGAGTTTGGTGTCATCAGGCCTGTCAGTAGCAGCCTCTTTGCCTCGCTGCCTCGCTCAGTCGCTCAACCTTCGGTCTCTCTCCATTGGGCCAGCAGGGATCAGAGGTGGGCGGGGAGTGGGTACGAGGACGACGTTGGGTCCCCTGGTCCAGGTTGAGCTGCGGCCCGGACTGGGGGGGTCAGGGAGGGGTGGGGGCGTGGGAAAAGAAGAGAGACAGCTGCAGGTAGCGAGTACTTTGCAGCGGCTACGGTACATAGTACCATGCACTGCGGGCAGTACCATGGAGATGCAGGGTTGCTGTGGGCGAGGATGTGGGCGAGGATGTGGGTCCTGCGTTGGGACCATCATCCGTTCGCGATTCCAGCACGGCGTGCTTGCTGCAGTCCGTACCTTATTGCTTGCATTGATCCAGTGTCTCCCACCTCAGCTGAGAAGGGGTCAGCACGAGGGCGGTGATGGATCAACCTTATCCTGGCCCGAGTCTCCAAGTAGCGGCCAGCAGACGTCCTCAATTAGCCCGTTCGATATAGCCACTGCTCGAGGTATGCCTGCGGGCAATCGTGTGGCAACTCGGCAGACCTCAAGCCTCTCCTACCTCTCCAGGGGACCAGGAGGGATGAGAGGAAGGGGGAGGCGTGACACTATAGCGTTGCACCGAGGAAGAGGGGTGAGCGACTTTTGGCCTGACTTTTTTTCTGCTGGCTGGACTTGCTGGATCAAGTGGGCGGGCAAGGATGTCTTGTGGATATAAGCGTGTGGGGGGGCCTGTGCCCGGGATTTTGGGCTCGGCCACAACAACGTCCACGGACCCGGTAAAGTGCGAATGTCTCGCCACCGCTCACTGTGTCCAGCCCTCCATCCGTCCATCCCCCCCCCCATCCCTCCATCGCCCACCCGTTGCGGGCTCGCTCTTGCTGACATTCTTACCGTTGGACCGCCCGCATGTTCTCTGCGTTTGCCGGCATATGATTTTGGCGGCTTACCCTGGATGCCGCGCAGCTGCGGGAGACGGGGGAGGCGTGATGAGGAGAGAACCGTGAACACGCCTCGATGAAGGCGTCGTGCCCTGAAGGTGATCATGGCGGTTGGTCGAAAGAACGGCAGCCTTTCCTTGTCTAGTCTCGGTCGTCCGCTCCTAGTAAACTCTGCCATTCCCGATTCCGTGGTAAGAGACGCGCTCCAGAAAAAGCCAATTGTCCCGGCTCTTTTGTTAGAGTTATCTAGCCGCTCACTGGAGTAGCGCGCGTACCGGTCCTCGCCCGCACGACTCCGTGTTACCGCACGCCTGCTCGTTAGGCTCCTTCCAGCCTTTGCGAGCTTGGGATCTCCGTGGCCTCGAGCATTGACAAATTAAGTCCGTTGACGGAAAGCAGCCCACACCCCCGGCGTTCGAAGGGGCTAAGCCCTTGTCGCTGTTCAGTCATTGAATATCCGACTGCCCTTATCTCCTCTTGCTGACCGTTGGTGTTGAGTCGCACTGTCCATGTCGGGCCAAAGCAAAACCCGTCACTTGGCTTGATTCCGCGCAGACTGGAGCCCTCTGCTGCACTACGGTATGCTGCAAAAACACCGTCAAGACTGATCGGATCTGCGAACAAGGCGTTTCTCAACGGGAGACCTCAACGCCCCCACTGCCCAACGGAGAGCAAGAGGGCTGTCGTCATTGTGTGTAGACGCTCTCCACCTCTCACGCCCGTCATCGGCACCGTCATAGTCAAGCCACCTTTCTGAAAGACTGGCTGGAAGCCACCTCAGCCGCGACTGTGAAATGCACAAACACAGTCCCCTTCGCCTGCAGCTTTACTGTGCCGCTCTTGGACCCGGAAGGGATCGGCGGGCAATCCTGGCCAGCTTGTGTCTTTATTAGCGAATCACAAAATTCGAGCGGTCCGAGACGTGGACAGTGACGGGCCGCCAAAAATACACGGTTCCTTTTGGACAGTGGCTGCACCTATTGGGTATTGGTCCACGGATCACTGCAGAACCCCGTCCGTTTTGACGCCAGGGACGCGTTAAGAGACTGAAAGGCGTGGAAAGAGTGCGTCTTGAATAAACACAATACTCTTGTTCTCGTGGGCTCAGGCCATTGCAATCGGATCCGGCTGGCCAGGCGTGAGCCGGCGCCGCGGTGGAATTGACAAGGTGACCATGAATCAATTGCGGCACTCGTTAAGGTTCCTTCTTGAATCGTACTTGCGGGCGAGACTCGCCGGACGGCTGGCATCGGAAACATCCAACAAGGCTCCGTTCAAAGCTCAGTGAATACAGTACACATACAAGACACACAGTACAGCGCGAATCCATCGTCGTCCGTCGGCGATTAGTGTAGGCCGAGTGGGCGTGACGGGGGCGTGCCTCCCACCCCGCCCATGCAGCGTCGCAATGCCATGCCGCACTCGCCTATCTTCCCTGCTTGTCGAGCACTGGCCAAAGCAGGGGCCGGGGCCGCGAATGTTCTGATGAAGCCAGCATCTGCACGCCAGCCTCCCCAGTTCCTTGGCCGTTTCAATGGTCCTGGAGAGCAGTGGCTGGGAGCGTTGGTTCAGCCTTGCCAATTGTCAACAGCTCTTCAAGGGCAACGTGTGGTCACATTCAAGCTTTGTTAACGTAGAGGGACAAGTCGTAGAAGTGTTGGAGGGTAAGGTGGTGTAATAATTTTGCTCTGGCGTCCAATGAAAGGTGAACCTCTGGGAAGAGCCGCTTCCCCCTGTGCGGCACAGCACCAGTGGAGCGGCCAGATTCATCTTCACAGGTCCCTTGTCAGTGTGAGTGCAAGACGTGATGGGATAGGACCACTGGCATTAAGCTCGTAGCCTGACCCCACGACGTTGGTGCAGTGTTGAGAAAACGGTTGAAGCGACTGAAGTTCTTGATATTAGGATACCACAGTCAGCTTGGGTGTGTGGTCGGGGTGGGGGTGGCTTCTTGGTCCGGTAATGTTTCTCATTTGCATGCAAAGCGTAAGCGACTCAATGCCAGGATTACGAGACCACATCAACAGATCCTGAATCGTTTAGTGCTCCATGTCCTCCTCCCACTCCCAGAGGCGAGGCGCGAGAGAACCCGGCCCCGACTGTTTTGTTTAGTGTGCTGGATGTACTGTCGGGCAGTACCTTCAGTACAAGACGGTCTGGGTGGTCCATTGTGCAGTGAGAAGGACTAAGCCACTCGTGGGCCGCTCAACGTGGGCCTCTCCGGCTCGGTGTCCCGGCTTCTCTCTTGGCTGTTGATGACGATGGTCAACAGGATCCACCACGGGGTGACGAGTGTCAAATACAATCAATGTGAACAATGTTGTATTATGGGTACTGTGGGTACGGCGAGAGAGCAATATCCACAGACAGGTGCAGAGCTGCAAGAAGCCCTGGGCGCTTCTGCTGCGGGACGCACAGGCGTCCGTCCATATGCCAGATCCAATAGCGGACAGGCCCGCCCTGTGCTGCCGGCAGGTGGCTCTTGATGCGGAGTTTGCTCGCCTCCACGCCCGCAGAAAGGACCGTGCCTCTGTGATGGTGGCAACTCGATCATGGATTTTCTCTGCAAGACATCGGACGCAGCGCGCGCGGGCTTGCAAGTCGGTGGGCAGGCCAGGCCAGACCGGACGAGACGAGACGCCATGGGGAGCGAAGAGCCAATAGGACAGAAGAGCCGCCATACAGTCCAGTACAGTATGGTCCAGTCCGATTCTGGCAACCCCAGGATCTTGCAGGGGAGAGGGATCCGACGTGAAAGGCCAGGGTCATGGATGAGCGCGCCGGGGTGGAGGATGCAGCATCCATGGATGCGGGATGATGCTCGCTGCTGCTGTCGACTGTCGACTTGGTGTTGCAGTGCACCACATTGCAGCTGCTGCAGGTTGGCCGCCCTGCACTAAGCTCTTCTGTGCCGTAGCTCGTTGGGAAGATGGATCATCGGACAACATAGGAGATTTGTGCACGGTCAGAGATGCGCGCGAGACAGAACTCGACATTGACGTGTGGAGGAGCAGTGGTGATGCTGATTGCACATTTTGTCACAAGTCCGAATTGCGAAGTAGACTACCTGACCAAGGAACGGCGGCCGCAGGAGCGCAGAAGGCAGAAGGCAGAGGGCAGAACGCCTCGATGTTGAAACGGGCAGGAGCACCTGCAGTCGACTGACTGACAGACTGGCCGTACAACAATACCGTGCCTGATACGTCATCCAACATGACCGCAACTTCCTACCTGCTAAACCACATCGGCTCAGCAAGCAGCAGCCAGCAGCCCAGCAAATCCCAAAACCTCGAGGCATCACGACGGGTTTCCAAGACACCCCCAACCCCCCAGACGCCACCCAAACTCTGCTGAACTTTTCTCGACTTCTAGGCTTTCAGGGGTACTATAGACTTTTTTGTGATGCCGATCAACTTCGAATTTGTCTTCTCCTTCCTTGGCCTTGGCTGTCGCGCTCGCCGTTGCCGTCGCACTTTCTCTGGCAACCCTATCTGATGCAATGCACAGTCGGTGCAGATGCAGACCCTGCCTGCCTGCCTGCGCGACCCAAGACACGCATGTCATGTGTGAACGCTTCTTCATCGTCCCTGGGTCGCTTGGGTGGCTACAGTACTCGTATGCTGCCTTCGGCCCTACTGGGAACCCACTCGCCGCCGGTGGCATTGTCTGTGCGTACAACACCGACACTCTGCACACATTGGCCTTGGGGTGGGACTTGAACTTGGTCTCTGTGTTCTAGTCAAGAATTCTCCGACCCGGGCCAGCATCTTGCTTCACGGCCTTGGTCTCTTGACCTACAGCACACACAAGGAGGCCCCGAGATCCAACTGCGGTGGTTGCGGTTTTGCCTTTCGCTTACCAGGGCGATGATCCGAACAACCGAACCCTTCGCAGAACCGTGCTCCTTTTGGCACACTGCAACGCAACATACCAGAGTTTATCCCATCGCAATGGCTTGCCCCTCGGGCTCTGCTTCAGTCGTCTGTCTGGCAATCACTGCACCGACATCCACGGCCATGTCCAAGTCCACCACTGTATCGAATCTTCGCAGGTCTAACACGAGGGCCCGCAAAGGCCGACGTCATGCAGGAGCTTGCTTCGTACAGAATTCTATCCAGTCTTTGCGCCTCGGGGATTTTTGTCGCGTCGGGCCTCGTGCGTGATCCCGCCTTTACCTACACAAACTAGCCATGCGAAGCTTAGACAGCCGTTCGTCGTCCGTTGGCTCCGTCCAGAGTCAGGTCAACAGGCTTTAGCTTAGAGCCAAAGTCTTGGTCGAATCGGTCCACCACCAGGACAGATCCGACGCATGCTTCATCCCGGTGCTTATTCGCCATGGCCGTCTTACCGCCCCTCCCGTCCGGGGCAATCCTGATCGTCTTACGCACCAGTAGATCATCGCGCTTACGGCTACCGCAGCGCCAAGTTAGCGGGGCATTTCGATTCTCGCCCCCTTGAAGACGGCGCGATTCAACGCTCTCACCAGCCTCCAATGGCATTGTTACAACGGGCCAGACGCTGTGGCCGCGCTCGTGTCAGGGACAACGGGCTGGAGAATACCACCGGCGCTATTTTCAACCTCAGCTATGGGTGGCTGCCCTTTTGTTGAACGGGAGCCGCGACCCTGACTTCCTCAGTAGACAATACTCAGCATCAAAAGTGTGTGGGGCTGGTCATGGTCCTGCACTTGTGGACTCCCATGCAAGATTCCGTGCGCTTGCGCCTACAATCGAAAATCCACGATGCAAGCCGGTACTGCTAATTGTGCATCCTCTCCATCTGTGGCGTAGTGGCCCTGCAGGCGGACAGGCTGGGGGTATCCCGTCTGCATGTGCAGGTGCAGGTGCCAGGTGCGGAGGCACCTCGCCCAGCCAGCAGCTGCCAGGCAAGACAAGCAATTCTCACAGTCGGGAACGACTTCATGCATATTTACAGACTTGACCACTATTAGTACAACCGCACCGATGAAGCAGATTGAATTGCTCTCAAGCACATCGAGGAGCAGGCCTTCGCTCGAGTCTTTGAGAATACTTCCGCATGCCACGCATCGATCGGGGTCAGCTCTTTCGTGTCGTTTTGCCCCAGCACTCGACAAATAAGGACCCCTCCCTGCACCCAGGCAGTGTTCTCCGGCAAGCCAAGATCGGTACAAGCTCAACAGCAGTTCACTGTGTGACTCTCGAGTAGCCGACCGAGAATTTGCACTCGGTCGCTCCCCGTCCCTCTCGGAGTAGCTTCCAGAAGACGGGCGGCCAAGGATATTGCAAAGCACAATGCGCAGCCGTTGCCTCTGCGAGACTTTCACCGCCCTCGACATCTCATGGTGAACCCGGTGCCTTTCATCCGCGAGCTTCGCCTCGGTCCCCGCGTACTTTTCATGTATCGCACAGTAACAAGTCAAGACCATCGGCGTCAACGGCAATGTACGGCCTTACCATAGAATGGGAAGGAGAAAAGATCGGGGAGCCATAATAGCCGGATAGCGTGTTCCTTCGCCCACGGGCCAGTCGAGGTGCTGGCCAGCGCAGATTGGTGGGCTGGCTCGACGAGCAATTTGTCACCTGTTGGACGTGTGCTCTGCCGCAACCACACTACGGGGATCTCCTGCGACAGGCAAGTAGGGCCAACTCAGCACCAACATTTCCCAGCTCTATCTCGGATCTTGTAGTACCGGTGTCGATTTAATTATTCTTTGGTCGCATCGCTACCTCCTGGTCAGGCTGCCCTGATCCTCTTTCGAACGTATCTTCAGCCGCGACGCAGAGTGGCCCGAGCCCCCATGACAAGGCCCGCTGTGGTGGGGTGGGCCGGTGGGTGGGTGGACCGGTGGGCTCGAGGGCTTGTGCGTCCTTTTCTCGCTCTTCTCGACACCCCTCCCCAGCCCAGTACGAGTTACTTGCGAGACTTCGTACCGGCGCCGGGGCTACTGACTGGCTCCTGGGTCTCAGGTTCTGGCGATCATCAAGTGGGGACGGATCTGTACTCTTCCCGCTGTACATTAGCGGGACACTGACATCGCACACTTTGCTCAAACACAATTGGCCAGCGATGTCAGACAGGCAATATTGTTGTTGGTCAACACTCACGACAACTAGAATGTTTCACTCCACACCATTTGATGGATGGTTGCTACCATCGGTACAGCAGCAGCTCCACTGAGATGACACTAGGAATCAAGTCTGACTTGAAGGCCACCCACGTCAGAAAAGCCAGTTGGATGGAAAGCCCTCGAGCTCGCGAATCTTACGAGACCCGACCTTCTCACTGAGGAAGGTTGGTTGTCGGGGCGTCCACAGTGCCCATCCAGATAGGCATCAACCCAGAGTTAGTGACCAGCTCTTCAGCTCATGCAGTACAGCGTTGGCCGGGTCTGTTCTGGGTTTGGAGAATACTGTGCCGAATATGGAGGGAGTGTCGAAAGTCGAGCCAGGTTGTCTAAATGTCGGTAAAACAGACAGTCGCTCACTTTTGCAGAGAAGTGGCCGTTGGCGTGCCCCCGACCAGAGGAAGCGTACCCGTCCGCGACCCCGCAACAACTGTGCGTGAGCTTGCTCGTCATGTGCTGACGGCAAGCCGTGGACTTTGAGCCTCAAGCCTCACATGCATGACATCCGGGCAACTACATCAAGCATAACACCGAAATCGACCACACGCGGGGGTCCAGACTCCATTTTTACAATACTTGCCTTGTCATTTTCCAACGAATCGATGCAAACCGTATGCCACGCCCATGCGATTCGATCATTCGGATTTGAGGGGTGGTGAGAGTCATGTCCGTGTCGAGGCCGTCGTTTTGCTCGCAGGACTTCGGCAGATCTGCCGCTGGTTGCCGTCGACAAGGTTGCGGTAAGCTTTGTTCGAAAGCCATCATCAGATGATAGGGAGGGGGGTCACGGGTGGCTCACACGGATGGATGTGAGAGATCCCGTAGGGTTGAAGCCTGTGATGAGAATCGAAATGACTCGCGAGGGCTCTCCTCGGCTGTCATTCGAACTTGAGATGGGGCAGCAATTGCACGCATGGCCAATCTCGACCAGCCTCTCGCAATGGTTTCATGAGCACAGCACGACGATACGAGAGAACTTCTCGGAGCTCAGTTATGGGCCTATTCAAGCCGTGAGGACGCCGGTCCGAAACGCCAGTATCGATAACTTGAACGGTGTCACGAAAATCCCTAGGACAAGCACCCGGCCGGCTCTTCGCAAAACGTTCGCATTTGAAATGTCCGGATTTGGCCCCAGCGATCTAATCACATCGCCACACCGAGCCTCAGGCGTGAGTGCAATCCTTCCTCCAGGACCCTGCTGCGCAACGCGCCGTCCACTCTCGCAGGGAGCAGGGTACCTCGGATCCAGAGAGGAGCGAAGCAGAAGATCTGTCATCCCGTGACCGGAGCATGGAACCCCTCCCTCCTGATCAGCTTAAACAAGCACAACCTTCTCAATGACCAATTTGGGTCCCTTTGAAAGCTTTGGGAATCTGAAGATGACGGTGAACTTGGACGAGGTGCATCATTGCTGCTTGTGCCTGCGTCCAGTTGCGGGCCTGCGCAGGTACGGGATGCGACTGCACCTTTCTTTGACTGGCCCCTCCCGACGGACGTTCAGTGAACCCTGCAGCCTTCAGAGTTCTCATCGTGAGATGCAGTGGGCAGGGGTAGAGGGTGGGTGGTCTTCAACACTTGCATGCAAATGCACAGCGGCTATGTACGTCTGGAACTTGTCCAATCAATCACCCTTGATGGGGCGTGAGCTCCATATTGCCAAGCTTGGACGTTTCAGCTGCCCCCCCTCATGGCTATCTCTGTTAGCTTTTTCGAGTTAGATCGAGCCGTCTTTGTAGCAGTTACATTCACGGCCTGGGTCTCTCTCGATCCTTCCGCTATCCTCCTCGCATTCTCGAGGGACCACCGTCCTGGGCAGGCTTCTTCAATCAGCGGCCAGGCAGTCTCGCGCAATTAATATCACAGTCGCTACGACACACTCCACCATGCACACCCGGGTCGCCTGGGGCGGAAGCACCAGGCTGGAAGGGCGGTTTATCTTATCAGCAAGGCGTGAGCTGCATGGCGGTAGAGCTCCGTATCGCACAAGCAGTTATGACATTATGGGTGGATCAGAGCTGACATTCCCAGTCCCTGGGAGCTGTGAAGATGGCTGCCGGCCATCTACTTGCCGTGTCTTGCGGGCTCGCAGGATTGAGTGCAGTCCTCGACGAGAAGTCAGGCGGATGGCCTCTCTGAGCCGGTTGTGTCGATCCCGCGGCACGTCCTTCACCTGAGATATCAGCGCAGTCTGTCGCGCATGCTTCTGATCCCGAGATACGAGCTCTGAGGACGACGGGACACTTCGAGAAAATCGATGCCCAGGCACGGTGCCAATCATTCAGACCACTCGGGTGGCATCGCAAAGAGATGAGACGATGGCCTACTATACGACCTCGCGGTAGTCGATCAATGTCGCCACTCAGAAACTTGGTATTGACAGCTTGACAGGCTGACATGGGAGACAATCCATCTCAGAAGCTCGGTTGGGTCTCGATTCATTGGGGGCCTCTGAGCTCGTGCCAGCCTCCTGATGTCGTTGATTGTGGTCACGAGTAACGGCCACAGGTAATCCAATCAACGAGAACCACGTCTTCAAGCCCACACCATAAGTTTTTCCACATTGGTACGTTGGCGCCTCCCGTACGGCCTCAAGTTGGGGAAGTATCGATGAGGGGAATCCAAGAGGTTGGGAAGTACGAAGTACTTCTGGATACGTCGTCCCAAAGCGGGTGACAGGATGACGGCAACGGCTGCATCGAACGACATTTGTGTCGAGCCGACCTGGTCACTTTCTATCTTTACTTTTTTCATGTCAGCAAGACTGTCAATGCGTGTGTCACTCGGCCCCGAGTATGTGCCACGGCTGGAGAGTCAGACCATCCCATGCAAAACATATGGTTGGAGAGACAGTGGACGATACCCAATTTGCTACAGAGAAGGCTGCAAGACGGTCCGCCTTCCGCCTTTTACATGGAGTCAGACTGCTGTCTCTTCTACCTGCCGGTGGGCTGGAGGGTGGCACTCTGAAGCTAGAGAAATGTGGCTTCGGTCCTAGCTCTCACAGTGCACCTTCTTTTTCTGTCTCTTCTGGCGGTGACGTGATCAAGAATCCAGACCGCAAGGCACTTGAGATTCGCGGAAAAGCACGACGTGCTGATGAATGCGACGGCACGGCGGACTTCAACAACGGGTGGTAGTTTAACACCCCGATCTGCGCCAGGTGTGGCTCTGGACGTGAGAGTCAAACTCCCGGGCGGCTTGCATTTGCCGTGATATACAAATTATTTAGTCTTTCGGGTTTTGTCAACCTTCTGCAGCTACTCAAGACTAACCGTCTCATGTAAAAGAAGCTTCGGATCTCTCCTTGCATCGCGAACTGCCTCTGCACAAACGCTACTGTGCAGAGACGGTTGGACGCAGGCCGAACGGACGACAAGGCACGATGGCACGCCGAGAAGATGCCCGTGAGTGGCTCACACGGAAGGCCAATCTTGCATGGCAGAAGCGTGCCGATATCATGAGAGAGGGTCCTCAGCATGAGATCTCGAGCCTCGCGTCTGCCTCACATGTCAAGCCGCCTATTCAATCTGACAGTTGAGGTCGTACTGGGCCATGTACAATGTACTCTCTCAACCTCCCACCCCACAGTACCGACAGGGTTGGTCTCTCGACGGCTGCCGCACCGTGGTCTCTGTTGCGGCGCCTCTTAGTGAGGTGATATCAAGATGCCGAAATAGCTTAGCGCACATCTCACCGCTCTTCTTGAACACGCTCGGGGGCGGCCCTATCACACAGGCTCCCGAGGCGTTGAGAAAAGCCGATAGGAACAACCAATTTGGAACTGGGCCTCGAGCCAATGGAATTTCAGGAAAATACACCATTTTCCCTCTTCCTTTTCCTCACCTCCCTGGCCGCCGCCAGCGTCCCGTTCGGCGTCTGATCCTTGCCCCCTGCGCCTTGCGGTGTCTATCAGTCAAACAAGAAGGGGAAGCTTTGGCCGCTCGGCCGTCGATGATGAGGACCTCACGTGGAAAGCAATGGCTGGACCGCTTCAGACTCGCTGATCTCGGTGGCCCAGGCTTCTCACATCCGTGGATACTGGGAGTCTGGGACACACCGTTGGAACCCCAACCCTGTTGCCCAAGGCTCCCAATTGGAACAACCGGTGTGCGTCGGCTGTGACGTCGAGGCGATCCTTGCCAGCCGCCATGCATGGCTCGCGTCCTGCTCCGCTTGGAGCACTGGAATGAGCCGGACAAGCGATTCAAATCTGACGATACAGTACAGCACCGCACCGTACGTAGTGAGAGATGACCTCGTTGTCTCTCTGTCACCCCCGCCGGGCTCTTGGGAAACATTGAATCCTTTCCTGCCTGGACTCACTCGACACGTCCACCTGACAAGGGTCGCGGCTGGGTTGGGAAGGTCCCGCTCGTGAAGGATCTCGGGTTTGAGACAATTGACGAAAAGTTGATGGGTGGGGGGGTGCACACACCTTTGTGCGACCGTTCAAGGCCCCTCGTTATATTGGGACTTGCTTTTTCTCGCAACGGTCTACGCACGAAATACCCAGCCTCAAGACCCAGCCTCTCTCTCTCTCTCCGCAAGGAGTCTTCCGGACGTCCATCTCAACCTCGCCTCCCCTTTTCGGCAAGCTTGTCGTCGCCGGTCCCAATGGGATACCTGCCCGGGTCTGTACGGCAACAGTACCCCGTCCAATGTCCGTACAGCCCTGGACAGCTTGTACCGCATACTTCTCGCATGCTGGGGGCGTGTGTGGACTCTTGCCCATCTGCAGGGCCCAGGGCCCAGGCCTCCCCTCCCCCCCGCCAGCCCGCCTGCCTGCCTGTTGCCCATCACGTTGCGGCGACGGGGCTGATCGTCAGACCGCACCAAACCAAATCTAATGCCTCCGCCCGCAAGCGTGGGCAGTCGGGAAAGCTGCAGTGCAGCGTCGTGGCAGCAGTAGCCCCCGTCCGGCGCGGCAGGGTTGTGTTGTGCGGGCGATCTGGCTTTGCGCCTTTCCTGCCTTATTTCCCGCATGCACGAACAATACGGGGTGACATGTTGGCACATTAGCCTACGATACACACACAGAGCTACGACATGAACATGACCGGTGTTGTTGAGTGTCAGTCTAGCGGCCCAGACTGCCTGGGGCCTGGGCATACACATACCCACATGTTTTCTGGCAGCGAAAGATGGCTGCCTGCCCGCCTGCCCGCCAGCCCAGCCCAGCCCTGCCTGCCTGCTTAATTCTGACCGGCCCAGCCTGTAGAGCCAGAGACACTCACACACACGCGCACACCACATATACACACCACAACAGGCGCAAGTCATGCACACTATTCCATGGCTGGCTGGCACCAACTGCATGTTTCTGCTCCGGCCATGTATGTCCGATTCAAGACAGCGATCTCGCGGTGCATCGCGTCGTGTTAGATGACCAGCATGAGGAACAAAAAGGTTGCGGAACAGCTGCGAGCGCGTGTCTGCTGCAGCTGCAACGAGGGCCTGCATGTGTTTGGGCGGGAGGGGACGACACCAGCGTGTCTTCCCTCGGGGGCCTGCAGGCATCCTGACCCCTGTCGTCCTGCCAGTAAGGCGGGAAGGAATGTCCTTTGCTGCGCTCTCTCTTCTGGTCGTCTTATTCTCCCGATGAAGCAAGGTCCCGTCTTTTCTACGCGCAGCACCACCCCTTCGACACTTCTGACGGAGCCGCGCCGCACTCGTGCAGGGCAGCGCAGCAGTGCAGGGCCATGCCAGAGCGTGAGGAAAAACGGGAAAGGGAGGGTCGGTGGCCACCTGGCTGCACAAGCGAGGCCACCGGAACTGCACAGGACATTTGGCCGCCTGCACCTACTGCAGCGTACAGGAACGCTACTGTGCTGGGCGGCTGGCTCGAGGAAAGATGGAGGTGGGGATGGGGGGAGGGGGTCCCATATAATTCCTTCGCACCCCCCTCCCATTCGGTCATTTGGCGATGGGGTCTTGCCTTGTCTTGACTACTTACAACTCACCCAGCTGCCGTGCCGGGAGACAAAAGAGAGAGAATGGGAAAAATGACACTAGACAACTCAGCATGGAGGCGTGGTTCCAATCTTTTCTGTTCCGCCCGCCGCCCAGCCCTCCAGGGGTTCCCTATGTGTGTGGGCAAGGGCCGCAATGATCCTCAACGAGGTAGTATTTGCGGCACGACGTGCGTTGTCCCTCCACACCATTTAGATTATGTGTGTGTGTGTGTGTGTTGGTTGCGTGGTGGTGTTCTCCCTTTTTTTGGGCTGGCGATGCTATTCTAGGTCTCCTGAGAAGCGGCCTTCTCCCCCCTCCCCTTCCCCCTTTCTTGTGACGATGATCACGCGAGGAGGAGAAGGTGGGCTGGCTGGCCATCGATGGCTGGCTGGCAGCCTGGTCTGGACCATCCAACCACATGGCCGTTGGGCGGAACGGATGGCGAACGGCAACGACGAAACAACAATAACAACAAGACCGCGATGAGGAGGAGGATTATTAACAGAGTATTCTCCGAGGATGGCGACCTTTAATTGAAGCCCCCCCCCCCCAAATCCTCCTCCTCGCGGGGTCGCAGCTCCCTCCTACATACTGTGCTGTGCCCTCGTCCACACCCCGGTCTCACAAGGTGCTGACGAAACGGGCGTGCCCGGCGCCGTGGCCTGGACAAAGCTCCCTCGCCCTCGTGCTTATGCCGCTGCCGCTGCCGCTGCCGCTGCACAGTCCGTGTTGTGCTTGCCATCCTGCGGATGCAGGTATGATGCGCATAACGGGAAGGCAGGGCAGCGCAACGACAGAAAAAAACGGAGCTGCTGTGCGCGCCGCGGCAGCAGTGGGCCGGGTCTTTCATCCTTTCCCTATCTCTCTGGCTCTTTTTTTGCACCACGGGTACATTGGCCCAACGACCCTTTGTGCTTCGGGGCGCCGATCACTTCCCCGGGTCCCCTCTCTCGCCTGTTTTTCGTGCTGGGCGGGGGACCTGGGAGAGTACTGTATCTACTTGTAGGAAGCGAGGGCTGTCCTCCCCCCTCCCCCGGTCGTCCGGGGTGGAGATTGGGGGAGGGCAGGAAGGAGGAGGAGGAGGAGGGGGTGTAACAACGACCTTCTGGGAGCTGTGCCTCCCTGCCACAGTAGCTCTGCCTGTCGTGTGTGTGTGTGTGCTGCGCTATGTGATGCGATGCGATGCGATGCGACCGGCAACTTTGCGAGATGCTGTATGGGATGGGCTGGCCGGGGGAAACGTACCCGGCCTCGTTCCTGCTGCTCCTCAGGCAGAGCCTGGCTGTATGACCTCAGCTGGGGATGACGCTGTCCGACCGGCCTTGCCATAATAATTATTTTTTCCTGGGGAGCGCGCGGTTCGCTCATCCTCTCACGAGCAACAACCCGCCCAGCCTGACAGTCTGTCCACCTGTCTTGTCTCTCGGTCCCGGCCTGTGAGACGAGCAGCCCGCGACCCGGGGCGATGCAACGGTAATTGAGTTCATGCAGAATGCGGCGCGTTCTCACGCTGGGGCTGGCTGGCTGGGCTGGATGGCTGGCTGGCTGGCTGGCTGCCCGCCCTGGTGAGGGAAGGAGCCTGGCGTTACTGCTGCCACTGCTACGGTGTCGTTTACCATACATAGCTCGACTCACCAAAACCATCGTCCCTCAACCGACCTCACCCCACCCCCCACCAACAGCCTAATTTAGCCCACAACCAACTGGTTATGCTGTGCGATGGGCCGGCTTCCCCAGGGCCACATACGCGCCGTGGTGCTGCTTGCTTTGCTGCTGTGCCAGCGTCGGTCAGATTTGGCGACGGCGCAGATCACGCGTTTGTGTGTGTGTGTGTGTGTGTGGCCTGGCCTGTCCGGGGGGGTCCCCCAAAACCCTTGTCAGCAACAGGGGAGGGGGGTGTTGGATGATGATGATGAGGGATGATGGGCGGTCGTTGCAGGGCGGGAACGGGGAAAGCCTATCTCGATGATCTTGCATGGTCCGCTCCGGGCTGCGGTCAGCGGTCCATTTTGTGGTTCGAGATTTGTATTTTATTTCGATCTTTTTCTGGGATTTTCCCGCTTCTAACTGTGGCGATCCTACCCTAACTCATAGCAAATGCTGGACGGAGGCGCTTGGGTGGGGTGTGTGTGCACCTGTCGACCTGCGGCGCCGAGACAGAAAGTTACGGTAGGTACAGTGTACGCATGTGCTCGGCGTGAGGAGGGGTGTGGTGCAAATCGTCCGACCAGCTCTCAGCGTTTGTGAGTTGTCACGGGTGATCATACCTGTGCCCATGTATGGGGTTGGTTCTAAGAAAAGCCCTGTCTATCCATCTCGTCCTATGTGAGGCGAGAGAAGGGTGAATGCCTACACATGTGACTTACAAAGATATTATGAAAGCAGGTGGTTTAGGTGAGCGGCGGGACGCTATGATCTCCTCGGATGGACTTGCGACTACCTGGATATGTGTTTGTAGGACATATACAACGGGGGCGTGCTCTACGTTCCAACGGCATGGGGCTCGGGCGACGTTCGCATGGGGGTGACCTCTGCTTCATGCGAACAGCTGGGACGGCCCGTCGATTCGTTGATGCTTTTCACTACTTCCAGGTCCCGTGATGGATGCACGTCGTCGTCGTGGCGGCAAGTGGCCCCTGTCTGCATCACAATGACTTCACCCGGCGAAGGAAATAGATATCGGAGTGTACTCCGTGCTGTATCTACAGCGGTCGCCCCGGCTCGTGGGGTTAAGGTTTCCCGCTTCCAGGCACATGAGCTTTTCCTGTGGCTGTTGTCGTTGCTTGGTCCCGGCCGTTTGTTTTGAGTTATCCGTTCTTAGTTGATGGCTCTGGGGCGCGCCATTCTCCATCAGGCGGCGGCCGCGAGCTTTTGCTACGTTTTGTGTAGTCTATTCGACGGACGTTGGGAACAAAAATGGAGGGGGAGGGAGTGAGGGAGGAAGGGTTGTCCCCGGCCCAGAGGCGTTTGATGCGCGCGGGGGAAACCCTCGTCCGGGTTTGTCCTGATGTGTGGTTTCGAACCAGCCCGCGCCTCGCGCCACGCCCGCTAGCCTCGACCGAGAGGGAGCCATCTCTCGGAACGAGCCTTTGCAGGTGGTGGTTTATGCCGAAAGGCTAATGACACTTCTTGATTCCCACCATGCCCCATGTCGCCCAGTAGGAAGAGAGTGGCGCTCTCGATCGACTGACAGTCAGATAAGACAGGCAAGCAAGATACAATCCCAGGCGGAACAGGGCACAGGGGCTGGGCTCGTACTCGGTCGGGCGAGACATTCTCGACAAGACACGGGGCCAGTCATAACCGTCAAAAGGTTCATTCCCATGTAAATCACACGGCACGAGGGGCTGGAAAGTCCCGCTAGATGGGGATGAGTGTTGTTCCATCTTCCCAGCGCGGGGGCGGGGACCGTATCCCATTTGCCAGGTTTCCGGGCGCCCCAAGCTCGCCACGGGAAGAGGGGCGTTTGGAACTTTGACGGCCGTGACAGGCGACGGGCATGTCAGGCGGAGGAGGGAAGGACGTTGTTGCTCGAGATCTGTCATGAGCTGAAGAAAGCTGGAGCTAAGCTGTCCGCTGCTGCTGCGCCCCCCCAAGTCGCAGTCGGTCGGTCGGCCGGTTGGGGGCTTTTTTGGGTGGTGGGAAGGGGGAGAGGGTGACAGACAGGGTGTGGCAGGGTCCGGTAGCTTCTGTCCTGCAACGACCTGCATGAACCACCGGGGTGCCGCACGGAACTGGGACTGGGGCAGCAAGAATGGGCATGGCAGGACAGGACAGGACAGGGCAGTGGCGAGCCGGCGAGAAGGCAGGCAAGCAAGCAAGCAGCCAGTTCAGTTCAGTTCCAGTTCCCGGTAGCAATCCACTTCACGGAGGCAAAAAAAGGTAAAGCATGATTAACACAATGGATTATGCGCGAACATGCCGTCCATGCTGCCCTCACAGCCCACCACCTCGGTAGTGTGACCCGCGTGTGGGTGGGATTCGAGAGACCCGGAGTCCTCTCTTTTTCCTCGTCCTGGTCCTTGTCCTCGGCCTCGTGCTCCCTCGTGCCAAAAGCAGCAGATTGGGCGAGCACAGGTAGAAGCAAGCAGGAGCTGAAGCCAGGAGCAGGAACGGGAGCAGGGGACCATGGGGCCATGGGGGACATGGACAGAGTCACTGCTTTATTACCCTGCCTTGCCTTACATTGCCTTACATTGCCTTGCCTCGCCTTGCGTCGCCCACCCGTCTGCTGTGGATGACGGGAAGCAGTAGGAGAAAAACGTGTTGGGCTGGGATGGCGGGCGCGGGCTGGAGACGCGCCAGTGCTTGCTTGCTTGCTTGGTGCTTGGTTTCTTGGTAGAGAGGTGCTGCTTCTGCTCCTGTGCTCCTCAGGTCCCAGTCCCAGTCCCGCAGTCCCGTCCTCTGCGATCATCACTTGTCGGATCAGACAGCCTTGAATACGACGGCGACGTACGTGCGCAACTGCAGCATCAATCCCGTCCCTTGTTGACAATGCGCACACCCCCGAAACAACTCCCACATGCACATCCTTTCCCTCCTTGCTGGTTGCCTTCCCGCAGTGCATGACGCCCCCTCCGGGAGGGGGGCGGGAGATCAGTCTGGGCTGGGACGGGACGAGGGGTCGGCCTGCAACCAGAATCGTGGAACAGGACACACTCTGCACTGACGCTGTGGTATCATCGGGAGTGTCCCTCCTTGGCCCTGGGTGGCCTGGGCCTTGGCCCCCCCTGGGGGCACACCTTTGCCTCGCCCCTGGACCCTGTCTGTGTGATGCCATGGGCCCATTCTATCCGGTGTGATTGTGTGTAGTATCTGTGTTCTGGTCCAGCCTGGTCGTGTCTGGTCTTCTGTCTGGTCTGATGTGCGGGAAACCTTGGGGGAATAACCACTTCCACCGCAGCCGTGTAAGCCGTGCTGGGCTCGCAAGCATCCTGACCTGCAACTGCCGTTGTGCTCCCACCATGACAGTCCAGACGTGGGGAAACGGCTTGCACAGCTCGCAACAAATACAAATGGACGTATGATTGACAGTGCAGCATGCTGGACGACCGAACCTTGGGGCGGGTGTGTAATCAGATGAGATGCGGGTTCGCAGATATGCTTCTGGGCAGTCCCAGGTTTCTGGGTTCTGCCCTCCTGCTGCTGCTGCTGCTGCTGCTGCTGCTGCTGCTGCTGGCCCTGTCCTCAGCTCCTGTGGTAGCTACTGTAGTGTAGACCTCCAGTCGGACTCGGCTGGACTCAGGCCATGTTCAGGTTCAGGCTCTGAGCACAGAAACAAAAGAAACCTGCTGGCTGAGACTGAGACACGCGTGGTGGTCTGAGTGCTGTGCTTTGCTGTACAGTGCCGTTCTGTGCTGTGCTGTGCTGTGCTGTGCTCTCTGCTGTCAGGCTGTACGGCCACCCCTCAAAGCCCCAGGCCCCAGCACCCAGGCCCCAGCACACCCCAAGCCATGTCGATGTCAACTGTGCATATGCCTTGCAGGGCGTGTTTCGACGCCGTGATCATCGGCAGGCGATGCTACACAAGACGGAGAGGCCTGAGCTTCTTTTTTGCCTCTGTCTCTCTTTCTCTCTCTCAAGGTTGGCCTGGAAGCGGAATGAGACCAAAAAAAAGTGGGAATGCGACCGGTGGCAGTTGACGGGGATCCGTATGTATGAAATAGAGGGGGTTCTATGGTGCATGACAGTGGCAACTTTCCAAAAACCCCCTATACACCTAAATTTCCCTAATAAGTCTATACCACCCTTTATAACTAGACACCTTTAATCTTAGCTAATTAGCTTATATGTAATAATGGATTTTTTTATATTTATCCCTAAAGCCCCTAATTTAAAGAGGGGTTTTATATACTCCTACTTAGCTCTAAGTATCCTGTCCCCACCTTCTGCCCTTTTCTATATTACTGTTCAAGATCTATATAGAACTATATAGGTATTATTAATATAGATTAGCATAATATAATATTATATATACCACCTTCTAGGCTTATAGCTATATGCCTAACTATATATCTATAATATACTTAGATTAAATCTGAAAACCTATGCTAGCGCTTTTACCCAGACTGTAACCTTCCCCTCCTAGACATTATTAATTTAATTACACCTTCTTAATACCTATAATCCACTTAAACAGCTACTTAAGATAGTATAGGATTTAACAATAATATGCAAAGTCAAACTATGTCTGTACTTACTATTCTAGGCCTAAAACTAATTAGATTACTTATATCCAGTACAGAAACTACTATTTAAGATTGCTACCGAAGTAAATAGGAAACCTATAAGCTTAAAAACACCCTATTAGCCCAGATTAATATTACCCTTTACTCTGATAAATATACTATTAAATCTATTAGCAGTCTGAATATCTGTAATTATATCCAAATTATTTAGTATAGCAAATACCAAACCCTACTACTTAAGCTTACCTAGCAATATGTATTATATGGCTATTTAATCCATAAAATACTATAATAACTTTATCTTAAACCTAATCTCCTCTTTAAAGAGTAGTATTTAATTAAAGGGGTTACACTTAGTAATAGAGCCAGTATAATAGAACTTACTATAAATATAGAATCCCTAATTAGTATCTATGTAATTATAATCGCCCTTTAAGCGAAGAAGACTAAGGATAATTATAGAAATAAATACCCTATTATACTTATTTAGAACTAGCAGGTTATAATTAAAAAGGGGTTAATAATAAATAAAAAAAGGAAAAAGGGTATAATAAGGACTCAGCCTATATAATACTTAAATAATAATAAACTAGTAAACTAATCTACTATAACCCTAATTAAATAAAAAACCTATAAAGATATTCTAGTTAAATAGGAGGAAAAGGATAATTAGAAATCTAATATCTTAAATACTACTAAATAGAAGGAAATATAAAGTTTTTTAAGCTTATCTATAGCTAAAGAGCCTTTAAGCTTAAATAATAATAAATAATAATATTTAGAAAAGGACTAAGCTATAAGTTATATTCCCCTTAAATCTCTAATATAAACTAATAGTACTATATAGAGTGTATTAAATAAGTAAAAATATGCAGAGTTTAAACTGCCTTTATATGTCCCCTTTGTTATAAATATATGTAGAATTACTTAATTAGAGGATTGTGGACTTAATAAGGTTATTAGAGAACTAGACTAGGATGGATTATATAATTTAACTAATATATAATAGTAAGTAGCCCTAGTTATATAATATTAATATTAGTTTCCATATCTAAGTCTATATTAAGTTAATTAATATTAACTCCCCTCTTATTAAGCTATATATAGAGATATATAAGGCTGCCTATTTATAATTTTAATAAACTAACTTTAGGTTCCACCCCTTTATTAATATACTTCTAAAGTTTATACTTTATTATTTTATACTAGTATATAAATAGGGTTTTCTAGGTTTTATTAGTAAATTATTAAGGTAGCCCTCTAATCAAATATAGAAAATTATTACAGATTAGTATTATTTCTAAAGGGAGATAGGTATTTAAGTTTATTCTATCTTATTTAATAATATTTAATAGCTTTTTAAGTATAGATTAAGGTATAGAGGACTTATAATTCCTAGTTATTTCTAAATTAGGTAAATAATATAAAACCTATAGTTTTCTAGGGATAATATATAGGCAGCTTTTTTATTTTTAAATAGAATAAGTATTCCAGAGCTGTATAAACTGGGTAAACTTATATTGGATTTAGGGTAGGTAGATATATAGTAATATAATACAATATGCAAAGTTATGCTTATCCCAGAGACTAGATTCCTCTAGTTATTTAAAGAAAGTCTATAATTATTAATATATTACTAAGAATTATTTCTATATAGGTATAAACTTACTAACTAGAACTTTATATAGTCTTTATATAAACTCCCCTATTAACATTTAATTTTAATATTATATATACTTTTACTATAAAACTAATATTTACAGAAAAATAAATCTAATTATTTATTATTTAGTATTATAGTCTTATTAAAGTCTGTATTATTATTTAATAATATCTGTATAGGTCTAATAGGAAGCTGGCGATTACTAAATATAATTACTTAGTAGTATTATAGTTATAGTATTATATAAGGGCACTACTGTTTTTATATAAAGTCGGAATTTTGTAATAAGTAATAATAAGCCCTAGTAATAAGGGCAGTTTCCCTCCTATAATTTATACATATTAATAAAGGGATATATTAATACTATTTAACTATTTTAATATACTATATAAGTACTACCCTAGCTATAGTAGTAGAAATACCATAGTAAAACTATATAATAAACCTTAAATAAGCGTTAATCCCAGTATAATACTTAATTCTATAGGTGGATATCTTTATATAACTATTAATAGATTATATAAAGTTAGGACTAAAGTAAGTCTACCTACCTTAATATCTATACACTTTTAAATAATAATATTTAAGGCCGTTTAGATAAAATACTAAGTAAGTATTATTAAGTATATTTTATAGAATATTAACTAAGTATTATTAAAGGTATATATATAATATATTATATTTAATCCCAGCTATAAGATTCTCTTTATATTATTTAACCTTAAAAAAGTAATATAAATAACTATATATATATTTAGCTTCCTCTAGATTATATTATCTAATAATATTAAGCTATTTCCAGATATATTTAATCCTATACAGAGTAAGAGACTAATTTTCCTTTTTAATTAAATACTAAAAAATCTATAGATCTAATAATCCTAGTTTAAAATAGAGAGTTATAACCTATTAGTATAGAGTAAGAGTATTAGTAGTATAGCTTTATAAGGGTTTAATTAAGTATTTTTTAAGATAGGTATATAATATAGACTTCCGAATAATAATATTATAGACTTTATTAAGTTTAACTAAAACTATAAATATAGGTGTTTAGGCTTGTATTTTATCCTAAATCTATAAGCAATATAAATTAAGATTAATTAATAGTTAGGGTATATTAAATAGTTATATATAGTACTATTTAAATAGAAAGTAGAGGAAGATAGATATTAAGGGATATAAAGAATAGGGAATATAGAGGATTAATTTAATTATAGGACTAAATTAATAACTTAGAAAGCTTATTAATAATATCCTAGCTATTTATCCTTATTCCTCCCTATTTACTATTATTTATTACTATTAATATCCCTTCTTTATTACTATTTATTATTAGTTATTACTACTTATTACTATTTATTACTATTTATTACTAGTTATTACTATTTATTACTAATTAGGGTTATAGGTATTTAATAGTTTAGGATTAAGGTAATAGAAAACCTCCTCCTTATCTATCTAACCCTATTAAACCCTACTTATAAGGTATATAGTATAATCCCTTATATACCCCTAAAAACTTATAGATATTGTATAGAAATACTATTAAAACACTAAATACCTCTATTTATACCCTTCTATTCCGATATATACCTATCTATAGGTATAAATACTTATGCGGCTTTATATAGTACTGTAAGTTTGGTTATATAATAGAGGAGGGAGGGGATAAGATTATATTAAAAGTGAAATCCTAGTTAAAACTAAGTATAGTATTAATTAGAGATAATTAATCCTCCTTATAGCTATCGGTATTATTAGCCTGATTATCTCTATAGGAATAGGGATTAGTATTAGTAGCCTTATATAGGGAATATTAACCTAGTTTAGCAGTAATTAATTATGCTAGTAGCTAAAGATACTTATTTAAGGCTCTTACTATCTAATTACCGTTAATAGAAACTGGATAGGGCTATAGAGGTATAGCTGGAAATATTATAAACTAATTAATAAAAGCCTATATAGGTATAGGTATAGCTTTTTAGTACTAAGTATACTTACTTAAAGACTAATTAGGCTTATACCAGGATATAAAAGAATTATTAAGTTTAGTATACTTATAATTATTATAGTATATTGCCTAATAAGCCTGGGGATACTTAGAAAACGGTAGAGGTTAGTAATTAAAGTCCTCCTTATTCTAATTCTTATTACTATTATTGCTATTAATAGTAATAAACTTTTTACCCTTAATAATATTACTTATTATATCTATAAATATATTAGTATATATCTGTATAGGGCTATAAGTGTATATACTCTTATAAGTATAATTCTTTATGGTTAATTTAGCCTAATAATTAGTATATATACCTTTAAAGTAGCTATTAATATTATTAAAGATATATATATAGAATGGTATAGTAGAGGTTATATAGGTTTTGCAATAAAAGTGCTTATTAGTGTTATTTATTAGCATAAAGATATGCATAGTAATAGCGGAGTATTACTACTATTAAATAAGGTTAAATTTATAGTAATCCGAGTTTTTAAGGGCGCTAGTAATAATTAGATTAATAAAGCGCTTAATTTTCTATAATAATATTAGTATATAGCTATATAGTGCTATATAAGTATATAAATATACTATTTATTAGGTACTAGTCTAAATAATGCGCTTAATATTATTAAACTTATAATTTAGGAGTTAATTAAGGAAGTATAAGGTAATCTTTATATCTATATTCTCGATATTAATACTGTATAAGGCTGCAGAAAGGAGAATACTATTAAACTCCTAGCTGGTAGGGTTTTATATAGCTACTTAGCGGGTATAGAGGTTAGTCTTTACTATATGTATCTAATTATACGGCTAATTATATAGCTAATTACACTTATCCTTATTACTGGATAGGTTAAATTGCTCTTTATTAATCTTAGCTATTTACTAATAGTGCTAGGTAGCTTTGGATTTAAATTAATTAAGATTTTTGTTGGACTAATTATATCTGCTTAGGCTAGTACTGGTTTAATTAATAGGGGTAAGGATACCTCTAGGGATGCTGCTATAGAAATTAAAGCCCTCCGCTTCTATACGATACTTTTAAAGAGTATCTATTAGATTAAGGTTTAGTATAGAGAGTATTAGTTAGGCTTTGGTTTATATAGAATTGATAATATTATAATTGTCTTATATATCCCTACCTAACTTAAATAGCTTGGGATTAATAGTATCTATAGTTATATTCTGTTTTAAGGGAAATCTCTAAGGATTATTTTTAGCCTTAGGGTGCTTCTTAGCTATAATAGATATATAGGCTTACTTGCTACTATATAGGTATAGGGGAATCTATAAAAGTATTAGCTATTATAGGATACTGATACCCCTAGTAAAACTATATAGACCCCTATAGAGTAATAAGGAAAGTTGCGCTTTGTGTGTATAGTTGATTTTTACTAAAATGGGGCTAATTTTGATAAAAAAAATTGATTACTATATAGTTTTCGATAAATAGAATTAATTAGGTATATTTATAGGGCTATAAGGGGGCTATATAAGGGTGTTTAGGTATATACCGTTGTGGTTGTTTATGGAAGAAAGTAAGGGAAGGTTGTAGGGGTAGTAGTTGTAGGTTTTTACTAGCTGTAGGTGGGGTACTAAGTGCTTCCTGCCCTTTAATTGGCCTACTTTGCTATAGGCCTTTATATAACTTTATAGGGGCTTTAGTTGATTAAGTATGAAAAAATTTTATTATAGGTGTGTAGGTGTGTGATTATATGGGTGTGTTTATAGCTCTATAGGGGGTTTTTGGAAAGTTGCTACTGTCGCGCACCATAGGTTCTGTTTCATTTCGGAGGGCTTACCGAGAGGCATAATCCGACCGCGCGAACGACCCCCAGTCATGGTTCTGACGATACTGTGCTCATTATGAGTCGTGGGAATACAGATTCGTCAGTGTGGAAAATGAGGCCCTAGAATCGTGAGTGAGAGTGATGGCGGGACGTGAGGGTGAGCAGCGAGAGTAAAATTGGATGCGTGAGATTTTGCTCATGTGATTTCGCGAGGCGGGAAGGACGGACGCGAAAGATGGCGCCCCTCGACGGCGCCACTAGGACGCGCGGGAAGGTGGCGTCACCACGGCAGCAACAACAAAGGCGGGCCTGACGACAACACTGGCCTTTTCTAGAGTGAATGAGATCCCAAATAACCAGCTATCTTGTCCCCAAATTACAGACTGTTTGTTGAGATGGGAGCGACCGTGATCAGAGCACCAGGACCATTGATGAACGAGCAGTGATCAGCTGCTTGAGAACCGCAGTCGTCTACGGAAGAAACATGCCACCGCCAACAAAACCAACCCTTCCCAAGGCAGCCGAGCCCAAGTATGGCCGCAACTTCGACCCGTGGAACTCGGTCGCCCTTGGTCACCAGCGAGCCGAGACCAAAGGCCCCCAAGGCTGGAGGGACAACCGCACGTGGAAACTGCAGAACCAGCTCCAGGGCGGCCACTCTGGCGGCGACCGGCTGTCCGACCGCGTGGGCGCCGGCTCAGAGGACTTTGACGAGCAGCGCCAGGTCCTCATCCCCAAGGAGGTCAGGGCGAGGGCCGCCAACAGCGTCATGGACATGCTGAGGAAGCCTGGTACCATGAGCCAGGGCAGCGGCAGCAGTACCAAGCCGGCGAGCAAGTCACAGAAGGAGCCCTACAAGGATGGGGAGGAAGTGAAAGAAGAGGACAGCAACATGACGATAGATGAGAAGCCCATGGCCTCCTCACAGCAGCAGGAGGGCGAAGAGGTCGAAGCAGAGGCGAAGGCAGATGGTCAGGGCAGCAGCAGCAGGAGGAAAATATTCGACGGCCTGGTCATCTACGTCAACGGGAGCACCCACCCGCTCATCTCAGACCACAAGCTCAAGCACCTCCTCGCCCAGAACGGCGCGCGCATGTCGATACACCTGGGCAGGAGGCAGGTTACCCACGTCATCTTGGGCAAGCCCTCGGGGCATAACACCGGCGCGGGCGGCGGGCTGGCGGGCGGGAAGCTAGAGAAGGAGATACGGCGGGTCGGGGGCTGCGGCGTGAAATACGTGGGCGTTGAATGGTGAGTTCTCTGGCTCAGGTTCCGTGGAATGTTTCCTTCTGGCTGAATCTCTGGGGTGCTTTCTCGTGGGCTTGTGTTCCGAAACCGCGGCTCTCTGTCTAGGTCTATTTTCGCGTGGGGAACAACAGCTAACAGCAAAATAGGGTCCTCGAAAGCGTCAAAGCTGGCCGCCGCCTACCCGAGGCGAGGTTCACAAACCTCAAAGTCGCCCCCAAGAGACAACCGAGTGTCTACGGCGCCTTCTCCAAGGCGTCGTCGTCATGACGCGGCGGGCGGGCGGGCTAGTGGACGGACGGACGGACGGGGCGCCGAGCATCACGAGGACTTGGCCAGCAACAGCCACCTCGGGTGGAGATGCCCTGCTCTCGGTGGTGGAAAGAACGAAAAGATGTTTGCTGCGGGGAAAAGGGACGCCCTCCCCAGCGCGGTGTCGTCTTCACGCAAGCCCTCTTTGTGTACCGTGACAGGCTGTGGCTCCGTCAGTTCTGATAGAGGCAAGTTAGGTCCTCTGGCGTCAGGGCACAGCATGATGCATATCTTTTGGTGGTAGACGGGAAAAGGGGCAGGCCGCATAGGCGCACTCGCATCGCATCGCATGCGGCATGGACCAGCTCTTGTTCACGGGGAACGGTCGGACGGGGCACCGGTGGCGTTTTGGGACACGGAGTCTTGCATGGAACGGATGGATGGAAGGAAGGACGGAGGCATGGAATGATTTCTTTGTGGCATGGTCGGTCCTGTGAGCTTTGGGTGAGAACCTCCCTGGCGTTATGGTCCGGCTGATTGCTACCGACTCCTTTGCTTTGGAATGGTTAAGCTTCTAGATGACATGATATAGCTCCTGGGAATTCACGCCCCAATCACTTATACGAAGCTCTCCACGATAATTTCGGCTTCATCGACGTTCGCACATTCCGAGTGAGAAGCCACATATGTAGACACAGTACACCCATACTGTCCTCGACCACTAAGTCAGAGTGACACCAGTTCAAAGCATCTCACTTGACAACTGACCATTTCTCTGAAGACCACCACACCTGACGCCGGCCTCAAAGCCGCGCAAGCTTCTCCTCTTCAACGCCCTCCCATCCGCCCTCCCAGCCATGATCTCCCGACTTTGCCTCCCGGGTCGCACAAGTAGATTAACGGGTCTCACCTAGTCAACTCGCCCAACCCACCGTCGCACCTCCCTCGTACGACCATGTATCCCCCCCCCTCTCCAAATCTTCCCCCGCTGCAGGAAATGCAGTAAGTGCGGGAACTGCAGTAAGCAGTGCCAACCTATCCACCCCGGATGATTTCCCTTCTTGCATACGTCCGCAAGGAGAGATACTGTCATGTGTGTTTCACGCGTCCAGATGAGGAATCACCACACCCTGGGCCAGCATATCCCAGCTGCGCTGAGGTAGCCGACCCTACACAAGCCATAATGCCACCACCATGAACGGCCCACTGGGGGCCGGGCTGGCTGGGCTTGGCTGGGCTAGCTGGTTGACTCTGGCCCGGACGACGACGCTGTCCCACCGGAGCACAGCCATAGCAGTAGCAACAATCACAAGAACGACCAACTACACAAAAGGGGACAAGGCGATGGAGTCCCCGGCGGGTCGCCCTGTTTCGAGTACAGCACCCCTCCTCCTGCGCCCAGCTCGCGCGTGCGTCCCCAGCGCTGGGGGACGGCGGGCCCTGCGGCTTTCCGTCGCACCAGGGGAGCACAACTCGAAACCCGACGGCGTGTAACGTCGCGAAGACAACAGAGTGAGAAAGCTTTTTGGGGGAGAGGGGGTTGATAGATAGAAAGTGAGCAAGTTCTTGTTCGTCTCCATTATACCGACGCAATATGGTACCAACCCCCATGAGTGGCTGGATGGAGAGCCCCACCTCGATATGATTCGGGACAGCAATTTTCATGTTGTTTAGTTGGCTCGAGGAGGAAGTCCGGGGGGAGAAAGGGAAGGGCAAGACAGGTACACATACCCACACACATTTCAACCAGTTCGGTATCACAACACACTGGACGGTGATAGGGGACTAGTGTTGTGTCTTCCCACCCCAAGTTTGGGCTGGGTTGATCGAGTCTTAGCAGCAAGTAATCGGTACCTGTGCATGTGTGCCTCGGGAGGTCCAACATCTGTGCTCTTTGCAACTTCAGACGGCTGCTACCGCGCCAGACGCAGATACGAGGGGGTTGGGTGCTTTCCAGGCCCAGCACAGGAGGCTTTCTGTGTGTGTATGTGTCGCGTGTTCCAGTGCAGGTGTCGTCATGTATGTTTGGCCTGCTTCTGGACATACCGTAGATTTAGTCCCCCCTCGACTATCCTCGCTTAATAGCGATCATACGTTGTTGATATTGACAGACCAGGCTGGACCATCCAGCCCCGAGGAAAAGAAAAACCCAAAAGTCCCGATCAGCCGAACGTGACATGACGTGATGTTGTTGTTGTCACGCTTGCTTTTTGTTTGCTTGCCTGTCTGTGTGTGAAACAACGACAGGGCCCTGCCAGGTCAACGGTGATCGTCACGAGGCAGTCAGTGGCCGTGGGCGGGCTTCCCGCCCTCCCCTCGCATGTGACAGTCGCAACGGAGACAAGGCAGCTGCCTCGCTCCACGGCTTGCAGGCTGCGAGATTCGGCATGTCGTAGAGCCCAGATCTGGCATTGCATTTCCGCGCCTTAGAGCCAACCGGTCTTCTGTCAGTTCGGCGCAGCCCCCTTCCCGCATCGCATGAGGTGGCCGTGGGCGAGAGTGAGGGACGTGGTCGGGGTCGAGAGGTGAGCGCTTCCCTGTCGTGAGCGCATCTTTGTCGCGACGGGCTTTCATTGGGCGTGCTTTTCCTCGGACAGCTTTTCTGGGGTCCGCGAAGACTGCAATTAGATTGCTGCAAGTTAATGATGACAAGGCTATATATGGCTGACGGGCCATGTACTGCCTCGCATTGCCGCTAGTGAACAGCAGCTGGAGATCACTGTACCATGGAGATCTGCGCATGTTCGCCTGCATGAACCGCGATGGTAGGTATATTCACCCGAAAAGGCTTCCTCAGACTATGCGATGAGCTCAAGAAACACAAAGAATTCTTCGTTGCCAACCAGACACCTGATAAACGCCGTAACACCTCCCTGCTGACCCTCGAACAGAGCAAGACGGAGGCCACCTCAATGGTCCTTCAGCCACTTCAGCATCTGCTCAAACGCTGTGCCCTGCGCGGTCTTGATCGTGGCATCCTCGTAGTCTCCGACAACAGCGAATCCTTCGTAGACAAGTCAGCACATATGTTCGCTCTGTATGTTCAAAAACCCAGAGACTTACCATGTGGGACCCCGGGGTAAACCTGGACTTCGTGCTCAACGTTGATCTTGGACATGTGATCCCCGCCCGCCGTGCGCACATCATCCGGGAAGAGGGGGTCATTCTCCACGCAGACCAGGCTGACAGGAGCCTTCAGCCCCTCGAAGTCATCCCGCGACACCAGCGTCGCATGCGCCAAAGCCCCTGCCTTGATGTACGGCCCGCTCGTCTTGGGCCCAGCCTCCTCGTCCGCGGGCTTCTGCTCGCCAGCGCCGAATAGACCGGCGCCCGCGGCCTGTTCCTTTCTCTCAGAAGCCAGGACCAGGACGTACCGGCCACCGAAGCAGTATCCCGCCGCGTAGACCCCACCACCATTGCTGACAGCATCGGCGAACTCGTCCTTGGCGCCGTCGATGACCTTGTGCAGGATGGGCAGGACCTTCTCCTCGGTGTGGCGCGCCAGCCACATGTCGATCATGAAGCTCTTGACGCCCTCGACGGCCTTGATCTTGAAGTTGTCGAGGAACGAGCCGCCCTGCGTCGCCTGCTCCTCGTCGACGGTGGCCGAGTTGGGCGCCACGTCGCCCTCGAACAGGTCCGGCATGACGACCACAAAGCCCTCGCTCGCGAACCTGTCCGCCTGGATCTGGTTGTTTGTCGACTTGACGCCCGTGCCGCCGGTCAGGAGGAGTAGTAGGCGGGCCGGCGCGTGCGGGTAGTCGGATGGCTTGGAGATGTAGGCCTGTGGGTTGGGGGCTTCCTGTTAGCACACGTGTCGAATGGCGCGGTTCGGGGGGATGATTCGGGTCGGGCGAGACTCACGTCGATGTCGTTCAGCTTCCTGACCTCTCCTGTCGGGCCTGGGCCGCTGGCTGGTGGCACCCAACGTTAGCTTTCGGCAGTTGGCAGGGCTTCTCTCGTGATGGAGGGCGACGAACGGGTGGGCCTGTCTGTCACGCAATCATCGCACAGCTTGGGTTGGGATGCCGACTCCTCGGCAGGAGCTGCAGAAGCAGCGGGGGGAGGAGCGGCAGCAGCAGCAGATGGGGTCTCAACGGAGGTATCTTTCTGCGCGTCCTCCAGAGCATCGCTCTCAGGGGCCTTGGTGGCCAGCTCTGGATCTGTGCTGGTCATCTTGTCGTCGAAGGCGGTTCTGTAAGTACTGAAGGAGGGGTTCTGGGTGTTCTTGCGATAACGGGCTGTTGAGGTGATCGACGTGTCCCTTCGTAAACAGCTGAGACGGTTTCTGGCCAGGTGTGAAGTGTGTAGGAATGGATGTATGGTGAGACATTGACTTGGCGGCCTAGACGTCGTGACCCACGACCCTACGTGCCTACGACCCCTCGCGTCTGCCAAGTACGTCACCCTAAGCTCCAAGGTGCTGCATACGACAAGCCCAGTTTCGGGCGGGATGAGCTTCCCAGGGTTAAACCCTCTCGACAACCATCGTCTCATTGTGTAGGCGTGCCACTTGCACAAAGCAGCAAGAGGACAAAGGAGACCGAGACCGAGATGGGCCTGCCTGAAATTAATGTGAGGTGTTATTGTAATGGCTGATTCGATGACTTGAGGGATCCCAAATATTGAGTCATCGCTTACAAGTGCTGGGAGGAAGCAGGGTGTCCGGCCATTCCTCTTGAGATGTCAAGCACGACCATCGGAATTTTGTACGAGAAGACAAAACATAGATCATGAGACGGAAAGTATGTCCGGTATGTTGGAATAGTGAAATAAAGTGGGCCTCCTATGGGCGAATCGGGAAAAGCCCAGCCTTTTCCTTCCGCAAGTTTGGGATACTCCAGAAATCATTACACAATACCAGGTAGAAAGCCCCTGTCGGAGTCTGCATATTTGCAACAAGAGAAAACGACTGACTGTTCGCATTTCTTTTCTATGGTATTCCGATGATCTGGGATTCTCCCGATGATGGTGGTGCATCTTCACCCACAGGCTTTATCTCAACAATCTTGAACAGAAGTCTGCCAAGAAAGATCAATACCAAAAGGATTCCGAAACAGACTGTCGCCGTCACCTTGCTTTGCATTCCCAAGGATGACGTCCATAGTAGTACAAAGACAAGACCCGTCATCAAAACTGCAAGAGTGATGATACCAGGGGTAAAAAACCGGCGCGTTGGCTTTTTGCCCAAGACAATTACTCCAACGCCAGCGCTGCCGGCTTCTTGACGACTTTTGCCCATGGTAATGACTTTGACGACGCCGTGACCAATTTCATCTATGCTGAATGCAAGAACAACGAATGGTATGGCTAAGGCGAACCCGATGCTCACTGGAAGCTCCTGTCAGCACCATGCACGCTCAGCGGCTAATGCAACTGTTTAGCTCCAGGCAGAGACAGGTCCCACTACTTACACATGTATTTGATAAGGTAGTTGAGTTGTATCTTGTCGTTCTCGTCCCAAGGAAATGCGTCAACATTGATGGCAAAGGCTTTGTGCTTGCTCTCGGACGGTAACAGGGTCATAATTGATTCCACCCGGAAAAGAAAATCGAACGTGGTGTGGTAGACGGTCAAGCCTTCCTATCTGACCAGCATGGAGTCTTCCAGCTTTGCAAAGTGTTTGCTCCATATCCAGCCCATCTCCATGTTAGGATCATCCTGGTTCACAGCCAGCCAAAGTTCGCCCTTCTCAGCAATAACGTCAAATATCTGCACCAAAGTTGTGAGTGCATACTCCAGTGACCTGAAATCTTATGTGGGACATACCTCTCCTTGTTCGTAAGTTAGATATGGGTATCCTGCTTCTCGTCTGGTTGTATCTATGGTGAAAGCAAATAAAGATGCGGCCATCCAAAGCACGTTATACTCTCGCTTTGATGCTCCCGGATCCTCTTCGTTTCCAGTGATAGCAGAAGGAACGGCTGCTTCCAATAGATCCGTGCTATTCGGTGATTCCAGGGAAGTGTCGTCCTCCATTGCAAGGGTTTGGCTCGGGGGAACTCGTGCACTTGGTCTCCGGATCGGGATTCTTTCAGTGCGAGAGCTGCTGCTTGGTGTTAGGGAGGATTCAACTATGCCGAGTGCTTCAACGTGTTCCCCCATGGACCCAAAGTCATGGTGGAAGTCGGCTATGATGTCTGCCAGTTCAGGAATGTCTGCCATGCCAGCGAGACCTTTGAAGACAGAGGTCCATTTGGAAAACCACTCTGCTTGCGCCAACACCAGATTATCAGTAAGAAGTTTCATCATCTTCATGACCAGGTTGTGAAGGAGGGGCAACTCTTGTCGAAGTACTGAGTCGATGGCCTCAAATTCCTCGGAGATCCTAGCTAGCTGGTCGCCAGGCTTCTTCCCATTGCTCTTGAGCATTTTGTACCTCTCGTAACTTTGATAGCGATTTTTCCGATGATCTATCAACAGCCTTGGTCTATTTTGCAGCGATAGGAGTTTTCGTATTGGCCTGAGCACTTGCTTGCGGAGCTTGCCAATCTGTAAGGTGAGTTAGTTCCTTTTCGCGCTGGGCCTTGCTTTCCCTAGAGTGGTTATGAACCCTGGCAACGACTTACATAGGAGCTCACTAACCAATCCTCTTTCTTCGAGAAGTTGACTGAGAACTGGGTCCATCTAGACTCGATCTCCGGGAAATTGCTTGCTTGGATGCGCATGAACAGCTCCATGGAACTGCAAAGGGTTTTGAAGTTGTAGTAATACGTGCTGAATTTTTGAGATTGGAACTCGCAGTCTCGAAATGTCACTTGTAGTCTTAAGTGATCATCATTAAATCTCTCGAGGATTTTTGTAAAGTCAGCATCATCTAGAGATTTAACCTCTGGGTTGGCTGAACTTTTGAAGACTTTGCTGAGGAGTGAACCGCCACTGTCTCCATCCGTCGACACTCGCTGGACAGTGTCACCATCTGTCAACACTCGCTGGACAATGTCCCCATTCGTCAATACTCGCTGGACGATCTCGTTTCTGTTCTTAGTCGACTCAGCGCGAAGTACTGAAGATTGATGGTATGCCACAGCAGCGAGTAGTTGTTCCTTGTCGGGGTGGTCGTCTGAGGTCTGCATGGAGAGTCTGTTCAGCCATGTTGCGTAGTATTCGCTCTGATATCGTCTGTTCGAGCGATCGAGTAGATCGTCAAAATCTCGACCTGTCAATTCATCACCGATATGATTGCATTCCTTGATCCACACTTTGACATCTGGTCTGTGGGATAAAGATCAGTCAGCCACACGTACATGCATTGGATATCATCCACAGGATATGTTCCGGAACGTTGGTTGCTTTGAATGATTGTAGCGAAGTTGTAGGAATATGATTGGAAAGGTTTCAACTCACTCTTCCCGCATACTCTGCCATAGAGAAACGGCGTCTTCATGTGTAATGGAGTACGCCTCGTGTGCGGGCCCCAGTTTGTGGAAATTATCCAGAATCACTGTTCCAATTGACCCGGGTGCCATTGGCGAGGATGGAGCCGGGTTATCGCGAGGGGGTGGAAAACGTGTGTCCTTCCAATCAGGCCCCTCGGGAAGTGCAGCAAATTTCAGATCATTCAAAAACTCCTGATGCAAGGCTGCCAGTTGGTCCAGATTTCTGAACAGGCGCTTTTCTGTTGATTGATCGAGTCTGGGTATGGCCTCAAAGGTTCCTTTGTAAATTTCGACGAGTACGTGGAGATCCCGGACAAACATTGATTCTTCCTTGATGAATTCCTTCACGGATTCCTGCCGTATAGAAAACTGTTTTTGAGGTGATCGGTCCTTGGCAACATCGATATTTGCTCGTTTCCGGAAAGGCTCCAAGAGCTCGTCTTCAGCAGCATCATAGCTGGGTGATATAAAGTCGTCTAGCCCAACCATATCGCTCCTCTCGTCTGTGGGAGGCGGCCCGTCATGCCATTGGCTCTTGAAAGATTCCGAGTGGTCGTCTCCACCTTGAATCTCCTTCTCCCATGCATCCCAATCTGTCTCCCTAACTTCCAGTATTTCGTCCTCGTCTCTGTCTGTCCCTGAGCTTGACGCTGTGCCTTCGCTGTGCGCGCTGCGTGATGTTTGACTTGGATGATAACTACTATAGCAGTCCTCAGACCACGGCAAAGATCGCAGGGCGAATTGTATCAGGTGCCGGGCGACATGGTCCTCATTATTCTGGACTGTCTCTTGGCAGAATGGACAATGCTCGATGACAGAGAGGCTGGGATGACTACTGTTCTCAACCAAGAAAGAGATCTCCTCGCCGCTGAAGTGATCCGCATGTATTTCTCTTAGGTGGTTTTCCAAGGCGTCCGGCGATTGAAAGAAAGAGGGCTCATGGGTTGTTGCAAAGCAGTGCCACCTCATACAATGCTGAGAGCGCATATGAGACAGCCACTCCCTGCTCGATGAGTATATCTCAAACGGCGTATCGCATTCGTCATATACACACACGTAAGGATCCAGGTCCTTCCGTACATGCTTCCTACATTGTCGGTATCGTAGGATTAGCCTATATTCGAGAACTTCAAATCAAGAAGAAGTCATTTACTTACGCCCAAATCGCCGCATTTGACGCCTGATGTGATTGAAGCAGGAGTCCACAGTAATCGCAAACGAAGTCGATCCCCAATTTCGCTGCTGCCGGACGTGGCGGAACAAGTACCCGATCTGACACAATCAAAGAGTTGGAAGTCGCCTTGGATACTGTGGACTGCGCAATTTCCTTGCGAATAATGTTGATGTCAACTGTGGTAGCCGTGACCTGAGATCTAGCCATCTCTGCTCTTGCTACCGGTTGTACCAGCCCAGACATTTTATGGTCACCCGGCGATGTGGTCTCCGGGGCGGGATGCGGAGCATTCAAGTGATGAGATATCTGTTCCGTAATTCGCGGTGGGTAACTGGTATCTTCCAGGTTCCAAGCCTTCTTGGTGGATCTTCGGTAAAGTATTCGTCTGTGTCGAATGATCATTGTCTGGACCAGCCTCTGGGCCAGGTTCTCTCCAACACCTGCAGCGTGCGTTCTTATGTAGAACTGATACAACTGTGTCAGGCCTTCTAGAAGAGAACGGGTGAGTTTCTCAGATTTCTGGCCATTTTGGTCTCGTAATATGAAAACATCAGCGCGTTTGTTCTGGTGATTGAAGCTCGCCTTTCGCACCATGTTCGACAGTCTATGTAGCCAATCTATGCTTTCGTGTATGGACTGAACTAACTCGGGTTTGGACCAAGTTTCAAAAGACTCCTCGGTTTTCAATTCATGGCCTGGACATTCGTGATCTCCCGTATGATAGATTGAATGAACGGCTTCAAGGTGCGTCCGCGTAGCGGAAGCCGATGAGAGAACCTGACTGCAATCTGGGCACTTATGAGGACTACCATGCCCACAACTTTCAGTGTCATCTAAACAAAAGCTCATCTGTGATACTGTACCACGTGATGTTAGCAATGCAAGTACTTTACCTTCTTGATTATGGAATTTCATGACTCAGAAGTAGCTTTGTCGCTGTTCTGTACTCGAAAATGTTCCTGCGCGGACTTTCTCGTCCCTGCGACCATGGGTTCTCAAGGAAAGAGTATATACCTTGCTCAAGTCTTTGTTCGATGGTATCGAGTTGCCTCAAGAAAAGCTCAGCAATGTCGGGAACCTCTCGAAGACGAAAGTCTAACGAGGCATGGACATCGGCGAAGACGCCGATATTCGACTCCCATAGCTTGAATCTCACCAACTCATCTTGAAGAGTACTTTGGATCTGCTCAGTCGTCCCTGGTCCATTGCGAGACTCGGCGATGTCTATATTCTGCGTGAAGAGGTGGAGGCATCGATTCGAGACTTTGCGTATTGTGTCACCATCATACTGTGCCATCCCGAGGTCTGGGTATTTGTTCGCATCCGGATAAGTCTAAATATGAGTATCCGTTGAGATGATGCATAGTACAAATCCTGGAGGTAAGGTATGATTTGATTGTCATCAACAAAGTGCGGCTGGACAATCACATGACTACATTCACTAAATCGAACCCCGCTTGAGGCTGACTTCGCCTTTTTGGGGCGGGGCATTTTTGTCACCAAGGATGTCTGACGACATTGATAATCCTGGCTCTGCATGCGTTTCATCGTAAAACGAGTCTTCTCCTCTGCATTCTTGCCATTCCATTACCAAACAAGGACTACGTGAGAGAAAGTGAGGGCCCAACCCGTTCGGGACCGATGGGAAACGCAAATAGCGTCACTGATAGTGACCAGGAACAGTCTGTTCAGCACCGCGGTCCTTCACCAGTGGAACTAGTGGATCTCATCTTGGCTACACTGCCGATTATCTGCGACTTGTGCAGAGATGTGTCGAGAACAATCAATAAACGCGACAAACGATACGGATACCTAGGAAACATTCAGTCATCCACGGCAACATTGCAACATCACCTTGAGGCTTTGAAGAGAGAAGGGCAAAATGAAAGATTCGGGTCACAGATAAGAAGCCTAGCAGATCACCTGGAGCAGATATTCAGCCCAGATTTGACCCCGTCTAGAGTCAGACACCCCGCCCCCTTTGCTTCAATGTTTACAGGATGTGTGTATAGTTGAGCTGGGCAGGGCTGATGAAATAGTGCTATGACTCACAGGGTAAAGTAATCGAGGGTCTTGTCTCAGATGATGGACGCACATGTGTCTTTCAGTACCACCGACTCAAGGCTGTCCAAATGTTGATCTCGAAGAAAGGCGGCAAATCTGTACACCTCCAACCCGGAGACCTACTCGATGCAGAGATGATGAGTAGTCCCAGCCAATGGAAGAAGCTTCAACGGCAACTCGAAGACATTACCGAAGACATACAAGGCTATGGAGACGACATCTTGGATATGGATGAAGGCACGCTGGCGCAGTCAACTGAGCCCAGCCCAGAAATGTGGGCTTTTGCGGATGAGGTGTTCAAAGCCATGTCCTGCAACTGTCATTCTCAATTTCTTCGAGGGAGCCGACTCAAGATTGGCAAGTACCACGCCGTGTCAAATCATGTGCCAAAGTCGCTATGTGTTCTACTCGAGCAGCTCCAAGATAGTGAGCAGTGGGGAGTTTGGCATGAACTACTCATTCGCGACCATGTCAAACTAAAGTAAGTATCTGGCTTCCTCGTGCCATTCCACCGAGGAAGCATTCTCTGACCACATTCACCAAACAATCATAGACCAAAAGTCAAGTTCTCATTACCGGATGCGATAGACCATTGCGAAGAGGGTCACGAATTCTCCGCATCCGAGGCTGTTGCCTGTATCTACGGCGCTCTCCAGGAACCCTCAACGGCAGACCTGCTACGGCTTAACTTTATCATGGAACAAGGCGTTCTCCACCCATCCAGCAACGTTGCGGACGAGCGAACCATCAAGCAGGAAAGTCTGAGGGAAGAGGTTAACCTCAAAGCTATCCTCGCATCGCCCCAAAAAAGATGGCCTGAGACCGCAAAGTGGGCTCTTGCCGTCATCCTTGCATGGAGCCTCCATCATCTATACGGGGGCTCTTGGGTGCGAGGCGGGTGGAGCCGAGAGAACATCGTATTTTTTCGGAGCGGCAGTCGCATTCCTCTGCGGCCGTTCCTTGGCATATCAGACATACAGACAGACAAAGACAAAAGATCAAACGAGGTGTTCAGTCTGCACCGATATCCGGAGGTTCTCGAGCTTGGAGTCATTCTTCTCGAGCTGCACCTTGGACAGCGGCTTGAGGACTTCCTAGGACTAAAGCGGGAGCTATCGGGTACCAGGGACTTCTCTCTTCACGCCATGAAGGCTTTCGCCTCTCAAAAAGAGCACATTTTCTCCTTGAGATACCGAAACGCTATCGATACATGTCTGCGGCCTGACCCTAAATTGGGACCCAACCCTTCTATGCAAGACGTTCGAGGCTTGCTTTTTCAATACGTGGTGAGACCACTCGAAGAAGAGCTTACTTCCAACTTCGAGTGGTTCTCGGCAGGTAGCTTGGATGAGCAGGCCGAAAAATATGATCTCGCCCCAGGATGGGACCTCCCGAGTCAGAAAGCAGGAACGCGCACGTCTACATCGGTTTTCGTCCCAACAGACGCAAGCATTCACCCGCTCCTTCGACATCGAGGGGACCGGTGATGTGTCTTGAGGTGAAGCGAGCATTTTTCGGTCGAATGGGACAGACCACAGCGTAGCATCCTCAGGATGCCGAGAAAGACGCATCAATTTAGACACGCAAAGGCTCAAAAGATTGCGATGTTTGAGAACGGCGTCAAGAGGGACCACGTGGACTTTGTAAAGGAAGAGCGGATCATAGGAGCACTAGATAAGTTAATCATGGCAGATACTTGAAGCCTCTCTAGGGAGACACAAAGTAGAAGACACCGCTAATGCTGACAGGCAGAGGTGTGTTTGCACACATAGCCAATTGTAATGATAAGTGACCATTAAGGTGATACTCATGGTGGAAATACCAACACTGAGATTACTCTAGACTACTAGTAGGGAGAAGGGAAATGTTGATAAGATGTTGAATGAAGCATAAAACTTTGGATAATGACAGACTGTCCAGTACTGTTTCAAAACCAACCGCTGTAGGTTCATCTATTGTCCTCCTTGTACTTTCGAGCAGAGCATCCTATCCCATCCAATACGTGAGCCAAACCCCTTAGCTTGTCTCACTTTGGGTGTTTGATTTTGGTGGTTGCTTCCCGGATTCCCATTCCCAAGGAAACCGAATGACGACCTTGGTCTCCAGCTTCTGGTCGAATCTGCGGTAGGCCAAGGGAGCATTCTCGATACCAACCTCGCTGGACACGATGAAGCTCGGCTTCGCCTTGCCACTTTGGACCATTTGGAGCAAGCGTGGGTTGAGCTCCAAGATGGTGGCCGGGCCAATCTTAAACGAAAGGCTCTTGTTGAACATGGTTGAAAGGTCCATAATGATCTTGCCCGAGACCGCATCTGCCCTTGGTGCACCTTCTGATTGTGGGACATCGGCGTAGACTCCCACTACGCCGATACCTCCGCCCACTGCCGTGACTTTGATGGCTTCCTGAATGATATAGTCCGACTGTAGCTTGAGGTCTTCGTTGACACACTCGTACCCGTAGCAATCGCAGCTCCGAACCACGCCCTCCGGGTCTTTCTCCAGGATAAGCGCTGCGGCTCCCTTTCCGCCCTGGGTAAAGTCAATGGGAATTGCACCGATCGAGGCTGCCTTGTCTAGACGAGCCTTGACATAGTCGACGACGAAGACCTTGCTCGCGCCACGCAGTATCGCCGAGTAGGCGCAGAGGAGCCCCACTGGCCCGGCGCCAAAAACGGCGACCGAATCACCGGGCTGGAATCCCGAGAAGTCGAGCGCTGACCAGCCCGTTGCGAAGATGTCGGACAAGAACAGGTACTCGAGATCATCGGCCGAGTTGTTGGCGATGTGGACCAGGCTGTCATCTGCGAACGGGATCCTCACATATTCCGCTGTCTCCTGTGTTAGCCCATTATGTCTTTTTGGGAAGCGTCTTATAATCAAAATGCATACCTTGACATCCGCCCAGGTTACCAAAGTCTTGACCCCCTCCATAAAGGGCTAAACCAGGTATGATCGTGGGCTCTGTGACTAAATGCCCCGCGTCTGGAAACGCAGGGACGACCACACGATCGCCGCGCTTGAACGTCTCGGTCGCAGAGCCTACCTCTACTACCACACCAACTGCTTCATGTCCCAAGGTGTAAGGGACAGCAGAGCTTCCAAAGACACCATGATATGTATGAAGATCAGTGCCGCAGATGGCTGCAGTGGTGATGCGGACAATTGCGTCTTCCGGTGCTTGAATCTTGGGCTTTGGCACATCGCGTACGGCTACCTCAAAGGGCTTGCCTTCCCAGACGACGGCACGCATGGTGTTATTTGAGCTGTTGGAAGACATGGTTCCGAGTTGTTTACTTTGTAAATTCAGGATATTTAAGGAAGTACCAAATGTGTCTGCGGCGATATTGCATGCGTGAACTTTCCTCGTAGCGTGCTTGCTCTTATATACTTTTTCGCTCTGCTAGACAACTAAGAAAGCTGGCGAAGAGAGCCTGAATTGCAGCCCCCAACACTTGTCTCAGCTCAGAGCATAGCACATCGATCATCCGCCAAGACCTCGCGTTCGGCCAACCCTGAGGTAGGATGATATTCTGACAAGGATTGCGGCACCACCTGATGGACAGAGCCATGGGTTATTTGATGAGGATTGGCTGCATACATTCAGCCTTACCTCGCCGTATGGACGTTGGTATTCCTTTATCTGTTGGTGGCGTATCACGAGGAGAACTTTTACGTTGAGACGCAAGCCACTCTTCTTCTCACATAAGACCATAGATTCCCAAATGGGGCAAATGCCCCTGCATGAACTGCCAGGTGGAGCCATGCATTTTCCTAATGTGTAAGTAAGATTGCCACAGGCATCACACTCCTTATTTCTTAGTTCCCATGTGTCTAACAATGCTTATGCATCCTCTAGCAGTGCAAATGCTTGAAAGTCTCGAACCAACATACGTTCAAAATCCAGACTATCAATCCGTACAACATGAACTTCCAACACTAGCTTTATTCATAAACAAGTCTGATGTTGATATCAACAGTAATTATAAACAGCATGATAAGGCTCCGCAATTTAGTTCTCGAAGATTTGGATTGAATGTTAGAAAGCCGACAATTAGTACTGGCTGGTTTCGTAGGATAGACTACCGGTACGCCAGAAAATCTAATGTGATTGGGGGGGGGGGGGGGGGGAAAGACTGGGCGGTAGCAAATGGGGCAGGGGGTTGTCGATATTTGGCTAGTCCCGAAGGGAGCCTGTGTCTGTTGCTAAAGCATGCGGAAGTAGGAGACCTCGAAGAGTGCATGTTGAAAAAAGTCAACGCAACAAAATACGACCTTGCCCCGTTCTTACCATGTTAAATCTCGCGTCAGAGCATGTAGGCAATCTGCTCAACAACTAAAGTAGGAACGTCGATCACTGGCGAGAGTAGGTCGAACTCAAGTGCTAGCCATGGGTACCCTAGGTAGGGTGCTAAAGTAATGTTTGGGGTTTTCACCGGCTCCGTGAGAGGTGCAGAACGCATGTCTACTCATTTGGCGGAGCATATAATTATGTGTGTAGCTCTGGTTCGGCAGAGGAGAATGTCTATATCCGGCTTGGGAGTGCTTGGTTTGTTGCGACTCTGCTTTTCTGGGTTATCTTTGCCGTCCCCCTCCCCCCTCGAATGCATCTGCACGTCATCTTACCTGGCTTCACCCCCGACTTATCAACCCCCTCATACTCATGACACTTCATATTCCCTCACTTCAGGAGAAGCTCGCGCTGTAATCGAACAAACCCCAAAGGTGCAGACAGCATGGAATTGAAAATGCCGGACTATGCCCAGGCGTGGCTGATTGGCCCTGTCTTCCTGATCATTATGATTGTGCAGAAGACGTGGGCATACTACCGCCTTCGACATTTCAGAGGGCCTCCGGGTACAGGTCTGACCAATTTCTTCCATTCTAAGAATATGGCTGGCCCGAGACTTCATGAGTGGTACAGAAGCGTCACTGAAAAATATGGCAAGCCCCCGAAGATCATATCCTAGCTTACTATTGTTACCCCTCAGCTGACATTCGTAAAGGACGCGTCGCTCGGATAGCGCCGAATATTCTCATTACCTCTTCCCCTGAGGTCTGGACTCAGGTGAATAGAAAGGCCGGGTATAAAAGGTCAGACTGGTATTACCAGGGCCTGCGCTTCGAACATCGCCGGGACAATGTCTTCAGCCAGACTGACAACACAAAACATGAGATGAGGAGGAAGCAGATGGCCCCAGGAGTAAGAGATCCCATTGTCTTAAATGCGCTGTGGCTGACCCCCGCGCAGTACTCGGGGCGAGAGAACCATGACATTGAGGCTGCGGTCGATGCGCGAGTTCAAGAATTCGTGCAGCTTATCAAGTCCAAGTATCTGTCCACAGAGGAGCGGATAGTTCCCATGGAATGCGCAAAGAAAGTGCAGTACTTTACGTTGGACGTGATCAGCGCCGTGGGATTAGGTAGGCCATTTGGCATGCTGGCGAGCGACAGCGATGCCGGAGACTTTATCAAATCAACCGAGGAAGGACTTTACACGGTCAGTATTTTCATGGCCCTGGGATTGAGTTGGCTCGTCCACGTGCCATGGTTAGGGAAGTTGCTGGCCCCGTCTCCAAAGGACCAGACCGGATACGGGAAGATGCTCGCGACCTGTTTCCGTTTCGTCGACCAGCGGGCCGCCGACCCCACAGATGAGCGATCAGACATGCTTGCGTCGTTCATCCGCCACGGGTTATCCGGCGACGAACTGCGGACCGAAGCCGCTGAACAGGTGGTGGCCGGCTCTGATACCACGTCCTCTGCTATCAGCGGAGTGTTGTTGTACCTCATGGCCAACCCTCGTGTCCAGCGGAAACTGCAGCGGGAGATCGACGAGGCGGTCCAGTCCGGAGGCTCCCACACGTCAGAAGAGGGCATCATCCCCCACGACCGGGCGAAACAACTCCCTTACCTGCAGGCCGTGATACGGGAAGGGATCAGGATATGGCCGCCCGTGGTCAACATCTTCAGTAAGGACGTCCCACCGGGAGGAGACACGGTGACGGTCGATGGACGATCCGTCTTCATCCCCGGTGGTACCAATATTGGATACTCAGCGTGCGCGATGCATCACGACAAGGAACTATATGGGGATGATGCTCAGAGCTTCCGGCCTGAACGGTGGTTCGAGAAAGATCCCGAGAAGCTGGCGGCCATGACCAGATCGAACGACTTGATGTTTGGATATGGAAAATGGCAGTGCTTGGGAAAGCCGGTTGCCATGATAGAGCTAAATAAGCTCATATTCGAGGTATGAGGAAGTTGATCCTCCTCCAGAAAACAATTTTTGAGTATCCTAAACTGACATCACAGATCTTTCGTAACTTTGACATGGCCCTGTTGAGGCCCGAAAGGTGAGCTGATGATTTCCTTCGCTTCATATGTCACGGACTGTTCCGTCTTTGCCATCTGTCCCTGTACATCTTCGAGGCCAAACTCTTCAACCTCAGAAGCACTGATTATTGAATGACTCGCAGGCCATGGAATACAAAATATTACGGTCTATACTCAATTTCCGATTTTTGGGTTCAAATCATGGAGAGAACGCACCAGATAATTTGAAGCAGTCGCCATGGGGACGAGACACATCCCCGGCATTCAGACCTTATTCAACATAGGGACTGGCAAGGTGGGCAACCTAATCTATGAGTTGGGTTTTCTCTTAAAAGCAGGTTCCAGGAGAAGGTCCAAACAGACAAAGTTTGTAAAATATGTTTAAGAATCCTAGGCTTGTTAGTCCTACCATTTCTCACCCTATACCATGGCAATGTCACTTAGTCCACGATTCGTTTTTATACAGACGGCCTCCCTCTATTTATCTACAATTCCGATCCGGAGAGGTCCGTTGATTTCAAGTACTCTCCTAATGAATGTCGTCCTAGACATTGGCCTTGATGTGGGGACCCACGTTCCACGCATATACTGTACTACGTAAGTAGGTACCCTAGAGAGCACAACAGCTTAGATGCAGGGGTAACCACTTCTAAACATTTACACAGCAGTATTAGTCGGGCCAACCACGCTCTTGGTAAACTGTTTCACGAGCCACCTTTATCAACCTTCAAACGACCGCTCCACCTGTCAAGGATGATCGACAAAATGTTGATCAATTCGACGTAGATTTGTTATGACATTTGACCTATATCTGATTACTGAACCACCGTCAAGGCACAGCTGTCTCAATATGAACCCTTGATCTAGATATCCATCCCTTTCTATCTCACAAAGCCGACCCGCTCTTGTTCGCGCCGGGATACGACTCCATCGCATGATCCCAGAAGTTCGTCCCACCAACCGTCAAATCCTCAAAAACCGGGCACGACAGATCAACCAGCGGCGCGACAGCCTTGCCCAGCAGCTCGACCGGCTCCGCGAGGGTCTTGAGGGCCGACGACAGGGCGTTGGGCCCGGCGAACTTGACGACCTCGAGCGCGAAGCAGACGAGGTTGTTCCCCTCGAGCAGGTTCGCCGCGTTGAACACGCCGCCCGTCAGGTCCCCCAGGTCGATTCCCGCGAACGAGTTGACCGTGCCCGTGTTGCCGCCCACGCTGAGCAGCTCCGGCTGCTTGAGGAGCAGGGCCGCCTCGGCGGCGTTGAAGTCGGGGATGGTGTAGGGCGTCTGGCGCGGGAACCAGTTCTCGGGGATGCGCTCGTGGCCCGGGGTGTATGACAGGGAGCCGTTGTTGGGGTCCTCGGTCACGCCGTAGAAGGACCTGAGCACGTGCTTGGAGGTCGTCTCGTCGGGGTTGTCGTCTGTGTGGTTGGACAGGATGTCGTTGACGAGAACGTAGCCGACGGGGCGCATCAGGACGTTTGTGACGGGGCCGTTCCAGAAGTAAGGGTTGTGCGCAACGGAGTGGTTGAAGCGGCGGATGGCATGGGCGGCCATGTCGTCGCGCGTGACCGCGTCACCCTCGATGGACTCGTACAGCTCTGTGAAGAAATCCAGGTTCAGCGTCCAGGCGTCGCCCGTCTGGTACAGGTCATCACGCGTCGACGAGGCATCCGACTCGATGATGTTGTGGCTGTGGTCGAGGCCCTCGGGCGTGCCGAGCAGGCCGCCCAGGTTGTCCAGCAGGTTCTCGACCTGCGGAGTAGGCCCCCCGATGGAGTAGCTGGGATCTACGGACAGCGGGTTGCCGACGAAGAGCACGCTGATCAGGGCGAGCACGGTGGCGAGGTCGACGCCGAAGCTGAAGACCTCGGTGGCGGCCTTGATCTGCTCGACGATGGAGATGGCGCCGTCGTGGCTGACGTAGTTGTGGTTGGCCAGCGCGTTGAGAGCCGGGCAGGGCCCGCGCTGGTCGCCTTCCGAGGGCGGCACGAAGGCGTGGTCCCCGGAGACGTCGATAGGGCTCGGGTTGGAGCTGCGCTTCTTTGTAAGGGCCGCCTGCTCTTCGCGGAGACGGACCAATGTGGCTTGGAGGTCCGAGAGGGAGCCTACGCCATCGGGCCCGGTCCCGGCACTCCGGGCCAACTTGACGATGTTTTCGGGCGTCGGAAACGCCTGAGTGGCTGTCGCGGCCAGGGCAGCGGTCAGCAAGGAGGCGATTCGGGCCATTGGGGCGGATGTGTGGGGGTGAAGGAGTGACTACGGTAAGATGAATGAGTGACTAGACTGTTTGGAATGAGTGACTGAGGCTGAAAGGAGAGGAAGAGGCAACCGCCAAGAGTTCTAGAGACAGAGAAAGAAACTATTCCAGGAAGATGAGGGTCATCTGCGAGCAAGTCGACCTGTGAGCACTCGCGCATTTAGCATCATCGTCAGCCTCGCCCCCCCTTCTGGGCTCTGGCCGACTACGCTGCGAGGGATTGCAAATCACGCTGACACCCGCAAGGTCGGAGATAATACATATTCCCCTAACAGATCCCAATTTGCCTATCCCCAGATTTCATTGCAGCGTGCCAGATGCAATACTCCAGCCTACAGTACTATAAAAGTCCGCGGCTCCACGTTTCTGAGTGCCGGCATGCCGTGCTGGCAGCAGGGACCACCGCCATGGATGCACTTAGGTAGGATTTGCAACGTCCAGATTGGTAATTTTCACGACCGCGAAGAGTTCGTGACAACCGTATGCAGCGGTACATACCTCGTGCTCGGCTGTTCCGATGGTTGAACGACAGGGGTACAAGACAAGAACTCGGGATACACGGCGGTCCGAAGAGATCTACGCCCAGCCGGCTCTTGAAAAGCCCACTTCTGATGGATTCCGGGCGGAACCCTTTGGGGCCCCTTTGGGAATAGTTGCCCCATATATGCTGCTCCTGCCAAGGTAACGGTTATGGCCAGTATATAAAGAGACTTGTCTTCGCTTAGTTAGTACTAGGGTGTAGTCTGAAGACCAGGGACAGGGACATGGGTTGCTAGTGCCAATTGGAAGAGGCTGAAAAAGAGATCCACAACGAAAAGAGAAGAGATCCGCCAAGTATTGAGATCTGCCAAATTCTGCTGGCCCCACAATCACTGATACTGCGACTGCTTGACTGTTTTGCACCAAACTTTACCCACTTCGACATGACGTCTGCTTGGCTGCTTTCTGTGCCATCCAGCGGGGAAAGATTTGCAACAAGTAGTGTGGGCGGGCGTCTTGTTGCGTGCGACAATTTGAGTGATCTAGCCTGGATGAGTTCGTGTGGTGGACGCAATTAGAAGCCACGATTTGCATACCTAGGTAAGGTATGTAGGTGCAGACGAAGAAGACAATGATATTGGCCACGAAGGGGTTTTAAATATATACAATTAATGACTTGAGACGCCGCCCAAAAAAAATACATTTTCCCTATCAAATCAACGCTCTCAAACAGACTCCTTATACCCCATCTCATGTTTTTCAGAGGACCGGTGCAGGTTGGTCGTCGAGCTGAAGCCGTCCGGCCCGGCCGCGCGCAGCTCCACAAAGTCCGTCTCGTCGTCGCGGGTGGGCCGCGACGAGAACTTGTTCGATATCTTCGTGGTGACGCGGATGCCCGGGTCGGGCCCGCCCTTTGTGGAGGCCCCCCGGGTGCTGGCAAAGATGCGCGGGCCGAACTTGGTCATGAGGGTGCGGCACTGCGGGAAGCAGGCGCACATGATGCCGACGTAGACCTCGACGTTAGACCAGATGCTAGTAGCGGTGTAGTCGCGGGTGAAGTTGGACGTGGCCGAGAACTTGAGCAGGTAGACGATGCGCAGGACCTGCACCACTACGACAAAGACGCCCGTCGCGAACATGGTCATGACGCCGAGCTTCTTGCGCAGCGACATGTTGAGCGCCCAGAGCTCCGTCATGGGCACGAAGATGGTGGCCACGTCTAGGATGATGGAGGCGATGGCGGCCCACAGCGCCTGCGTCTGCACGTCGCGGCACACGGCGTGGTAGGTGCCGTCCCAGTGCAGCCACGCGCCGGGGATGGGCGTGCACTGGAAGATGGTGACGACGATGAAGGCGATGGCGCAGGCGATGGAAAGGCCGATGATGGTGAAGACGCGGACCCGAAATTCTTTCTTGGGGAAGATGCGCAGGTAGAAGAAGCAGATGGAGACCTTGGTCATGAAGACGACGATGAGGTAGAGGATCTCCGAATAATAGTACATCTCGAGCACAAAGGTGATGTCGTCAAAGTCCACCATCCAAAGATCGCGTCCCAGGCCGTGGGCGGCGAAGAGGTACGACACCACCGTCAGCGGGATGGAGAAGGCCGTCGTCACGAGGGCCATCCAGTCGTCCGTCTGCCACGAGGCGGCCATCCCGGTGAGCGACCGCGCCCACACCCGGCACAGGAAGAAGAGGACGGCGAGAACACCAAACAGTGGCGTGATCACCTTGAGACCCATTGAATCGTCGGCGACGGGAGCTCCGCACGTGTTTGCGTTGAACCTCTTGGTCAACAGGGCATCCCGGACCGAGCAGGCCCCCAACACGCACTTTGACATCTGTGCCGTGAGAGGGGCGTTGGTGCAGATACACGTGATATTCGAGGCCACATGGCATGCTGATTTTGGTAGGTACTCAATGAGGCACTTCTGCGCGCACTCGGGCATCGACTCAGCCCTCGCCGCCATCTGGTGTTGGAACAGAGAAATTGCCGCCTCCATCCTAGAAGATGGGATACAATAGCTGGCGAAAAGGGAAGGCAGAGTCAATGAATGACTGGAGTAAACGACGATGCGATAGCGAGTTTCAAGATGTGCACCTCTCGCTTGGTGAACTCACTGATATACTATACTTCTATGGGTTCTACACTTGTCCTTGTTTCGGCTGCGCTTCTCCTGGGGTCGGCTACAGGGCAGAGTAACTGACTCTTGTGTGATTAACGATCTTCACATCCCGGGGAGCACAACGGCATATCCGGTAGTCCTGTCAACTTGGTCCTATAGCCGTGGTGGTACAAGAGCCGTGGAAACCGACCTTCTCTCAGTTATCATATTCCCATCGTATTCTTGTCTTCCCTCTCAAAAAATGGGGACTCGCAAGGATAGGCCCGAAAGAAACAGGGACCGTATAATCCATTATCTCGCTTTAATGATAATCTTCCGGTAATTCACCGATGATCTCTAGTGATCCCTAGTGGAGAGGAGGCAAGCGAGCTCAGGACGCCTGGGGGCACTCCGCGCGTGCTGGCGGACTTGAGCTTTCAAACAAGTGATGCTCAGGGGGGACCGATCTCCCGCGAACAAGAAGTCGGTTGCGGGTCCGGATTACGCGAAGGAAAGCTTACTCGGTAAAGAATGACGACGCCCTGGATCCGCTCACCAACGCATGGCAATCCCGGCATTCTGGGGCGGTAGATGGTGACAATCCCTGCGCCACCTTCTGATCCCTGAACCAACTGCCGGGCTGTCAGTGCGGTCTGTCAGTCTTTCTGTCAGTCTGTCAGTTCGGATCCCCGACCTCGACCCACTTCTCCCAACTGGGAGCTGGCCGACGCCACGCGATCTAGATTGTCAACTTGACCTATCATCAACAGCCCAAAGTCCCCCTGACGAAGGACTTCTACTCTCGGTTGTCAGCCTAGCAGTCCTATAGCGGCTAGTGCCATCGTATAAGAGCCGGGAAGAACCGTTTCTTCTGAGAACGGATGCAACGGCTTTTTTTGAGCCTTAGGGAGGTTTTTCTCTTTTCTTTCTTTTTTTGTTCTTCTTTTTTTTTCCCAAGTATTCTGGCGGTTGTGCTGTCAGGCCTGCACACCGGAAAGCGTTTTCACCAAGGCGAGGTCGAGTGATTGAATCAAGTCAAGTAGCCTTGCTGTAATATATTGCGAGTTGTGTTTTGAGTGTAGGCCGTGTAGTATCATTGATGGGATTTGGCAAGACTTATGAGTATCTCGATATCTTCTAACAGCAGGAAGAAACAATTGTGCTAGCAGGAAAAGTGGGTCAAGAACTCTGGAAGACTTTGGAAGATGGGGAATAGGCCTCTGGAAATAGGGGATCCGTGGGTCCTGTTGGTCCCTTCGTTTAGCAAGAAAGGAAAGCAGATCGTGCCTCGGGTCGATCACTGGGGAACGTACAACAGGAGAGGGAGAGGAGGACGGCCGATTAGATTAGATTAGATAAGGCCCTACCTTTGTTTTGACTGCAGGGGGCCGTGCGGCCACAGCTTAGAGTGCTTCTTCCCGAGCGACACACTCTGGAATACACACAAACTACACCCTCTGTACGCTTGCTCAGCACCTATCTGCGGACCACAGGTGTCGAATTGATCTGCCATGGCGAAACTGCCAGCCGAGACGGGGCGATGACAGGCAATCCCCATACATGTGGGCAACACGACGGGGCTCTCTTCCGCAACCCCCGTCGAAAATCGAAATGGGTGAGATGCGCTAGAACGGAGTTGCGAGATCGTGATCGGCGGGGACTCCTCCACGAGCTGCGGACAGTCGGGAATTCCCTGAGATGGAGACTTAGGGATGGGAGAACCACTTGCCTTATGGAAGAAGCCGCCCTGTCTTTTCGCCGCCAAGGCATTCAGGTACTTAATCAGGAAGCGACCGGCCATCACAGGCATCTTGGTGAAAGCGCCCAACCCAACGGCAAAGCCAGTCACTCTTTTTTTCACCTACAAGCTTCAAGCCCAAGGCTCTCAAGCCGTCCATTCCCTCAGCCGCAACTGTAATATTTCTCAGCATCTTTTCTTCCCCCCAGTTCGTGTCAAAAAGAAGCCATCATCATGCGTATGACGCAGGGACTGGCCGCCGGGGCGATCCTCGCGCACGTGGCCGCTGCATTACCTCGACACAACCCCTTCGTTCACAAGAGGCAGTACAGTCATGAGTACCAGAGCAACACGTCGACCGAGTACGATTTCGTCTGTATCGGCTCGGGACCCGGTGGTGGGCACATGTGCTCGAATCTCGCCATCGCCGGCTTCAAGGTGCTCCTACTCGAGGCAGGTGGTGACAACGGTGAGGACCTCATTCAGTCGGTCCCCGCCATGAACATTGCTTCGACCGAGGACTGGAGCATGGAGTGGGCCTACTACATCCACAAGTACGACGATATCGAGGAGGACAAGCGCGACAGCAAGATGGTCTACAACACGACCGACGGCAAGATGTGGTCGTCATACAACGCGACGGGCAACCTCGGCACACCCGCCACGTCGGCCGAGATCCCTGAGGGCGCTGAGCCCCTGGGCATCTACTACCCACGCACAGGCGCGCTGGGCGGTTGCTCGCGACACAATGCCCTGTTCTCCATGCAGCCCTACGACATGGACTGGGACGACATGGCGGAGCTGACGGGCGACGACACGTACAAGTCGGACAACATGCGCCAGTACCTGACGCGCATCACCGACGTCGCCTACCAGCCGCACTCGGCTGACGCCGGAAAGGGAGGCTGGTACCCGATGCAGGTGACCTCGCTGCTGACGGCGGCGACGGATCTCAAGATTGTGTCTGTCCTGGCCGCCGCGTGCACTGCTTTCGGCAAGTCGCTCATCACCGAGGTCCTCGACACGGCCACGTACCTTGCCAGCGTGCTGCTCAGCGACCTCAACGCGCCCGGACAGACCATGATTCCCGAGGTTTACCAGGTGCCGCTTGTGATGCGTGAGGACTCCCGCCGTGGTGGTGTGTACGACCTCATCGTCGACACTGCCATGGCCACCAACGCCGACGGCAGCCGCAAGTACCACCTCGACATCATGCTGGACACGCTCGCCACCAAGGTTACTTTCGACACGACCGGAGACAAGCCCCGTGCCACCGGTGTCGAGTACATGTCTGGCGCCTCCCTCTACCGCGCTGACCCCCGCAGCGGCTCAGCTCAGCCCGAGGGCACTGGTCACGTCAAGGCTGCCAAGGAGGTCATCGTTGCCGGTGGTGCCTACAACACGCCCCAGATCCTCAAGCTGTCGGGTGTTGGTCCCAAGGCCGAGCTGGAGGAGCATGGCATTGACGTTGTGCTCGACCTGCCCGGCGTCGGCACCAACCTGCAGGACCGCTACGAGCAGACCATGGTTTCCAAGACGGAGACGTCCTTTGCCCTGACTGAGAAGTGCACATGGCACCCTGACCCTGAATTGGACCCTTGCATGAAAACGTATATCGAGGGCGATAACCCTACTGCCCGCGGCGCCTACGCCTCTAACGGCATCGCCATCTCCGTCATCCGCAACACGACCACGACCGCCCGCGGCGAGCCCGACCTGATGGTCCTGGGCGGCCCGGCCAACTTCACAGGCTACTACTCGGGCTGGTCGCAGGGCTGCACGGCCGACTCGAACCACTGGGCGTGGATTATCCTCAAGTCCCACCAGCGCAACAACTACGGCACCGTCGAGCTGCGGTCCGCCGACCCGCGCGACACCCCCGTCATCAACTTCCGCAAGTTCAACAACGAGTCCGAGGCCGCGCTCGACCTGCAGGCCATCCGCGAGGGCTACGACTACGCCCGCGCCATCATGAAGGACGTGCTGCCCATCGGCGGCGTCCTGTCCGGCACGGAGGGCTCCCTGGCCAGCGGCATCGACGAGATCTTCCACGGCGCCTTCGACGAGGTGTGGCCCGGCGCGGACGTCACCGACGAGGACCTCGACCAGTTCGTCAAGGACGAGAGCTGGGGCCACCACGCGTCGTGCTCTGCGCCCATCGGTGCCGACGGCGACCCGATGGCCGTGCTGGACGGTGACCTGCGCGTGCGCGGTGTCGATGGCCTGCGTGTGTCGGACCTGAGCGCTTGCAACAAGCTGCCCGGCTTCTTCCCCATCCTCTGGATCCACCAGCTCGTGGAGAAGGTGGCTGACACCATCATCGACGAGTACTCGTCCTAAGGGGGAGGTTTGCCGACTCCCCCGAAGTGCTAGATCTGAGCCCTCTGAGATCTTATTCTTCTCGCAGTTGTCGCGCACGTTGTAGATAATACGATAGCCGTTGTGCCATATGTAAATAGTTCTTAATCGGAAATAAACAAGCGTTGTGCTCTTGTCAAGTCCCGCCCTGTCCGTGATATTCTCGGGGACCCACCGACCAACATCGTCTGCTTCTTGCCTATCATCTATTTCTAGGCCAGGATGAACAAACCAAAAAGGGGCTTTTATAAGACTCCACCGTTAGCCCGGCCCTAGTAAAGAATATAATAAGGTGCAGATCACGGCGGAGTCCCGTCTAAGCGGCCCAAGCGAGGGAATCTTCCTCGGAAACACTCCACCGCCGTATAGATATAGATATAGATATAGGTACAAAGGAATTTCTTTTCCCGTCGTGTCTCGCAAGACCTTCACCCTTCCTCTTCCAACCCCCCCCCCCCCCCAAAAAGAACTTACACAATGGAAGCCCAACCGTTCCGAGTCATCATTATAGGCGGCGGACCAGTCGGCCTGACCGCCGCCCACGCCCTCCTCGCGGCCGGCATCGACTTCGTCGTCCTCGAGGCGCGGCCCACATTCACACCCGAAGAAGGCGCCAGCCTGCTCGCCTACGCATCTACCCAGCGAGTATGGCGCCAGCTGGGCCTCTACGACCCCATGAGGCCCAGGGCCTGCCCCGTCGACACGCGCAGCTCGGCGGATCATGCCGGGAATGTCTACCGGCGAGGCACCCCCAGCGCGATTCACCGGAGGCTGTTCGGCGCGGCGCCGTGGAATTTCCACCGCAAAGAGCTGGTGGAGGTGTTATATGAGACCCTGCCGGCGGAGGTGAGGGAGGAGAGGCTGTGTGTGGGACGTAAAGTGTGTGGGATCGAGGTTGACAACGAGGGCGTGACGGTGCGGTGTGAGGATGGCAGGGTTGAGCGGGGGAGTATGGTCCTCGGGGTGGACGGGGTGCACAGTCAGACGAGGGGGCTGATGCGTGAGTTGATCATGGCCTCAGAACCAAAAGAAGGCGACGACGACAAGGAACGCCTCCTCCCAGAACGACCGTACAAAGCCGAGTACCGCTGCCTCTGGGGAACCTGTCCCGCGCCGGAGGCCTGCACGCCGAGCTCGAACGCAGAGAGCCACGGCCCGGAGCGCAGCATCATGTTCATGACGGATGACAATGGCCGCAGCTGGTTCTTCCTCTACGAGCAGCTGGACAAGCCCCGCGACGAGAGCCAGCGGTACACACCCGAAGACGAGGACCAGATGGCGGCGCGCTTCTCCCGGATCCGCCTGCTGCCGGGCCTGCCCTTCGCCGACATATGGCCGACCCGCACGGCCTGCGGCATGGCAGACCAGCTGGAGGGCGTGCTGCCGCAGCGGCACTGGCGCCTCCCGGTCGCGCAGGGCGGCCGCGTCGTGCTCGCGGGCGACGCGGTCCACCGCATGACGCCCAACTTTGGCTGGGGGTTCAACTCGGGCGTCAACGACGTGTGCGCGCTGGTGTCCCTGCTGCGGGGCGAGGTGGTGGTGGGCTCGCCATCGCCCCCGCCCTCGGCAGCCCAGCTCGACGGCGTCTTTGCGCGCTACGCGGAGGCGCGTTGTGTGGACGACGATGTGGCCGACGTGGTTGGCATCAGCGCGAAGGTGACGCGGCAGTGTGCGTATCCGCGTGAGCGGGGTGTCGTTGCCGCTGCGGTTGCGTGGCTGCTCACGCGTGTGGTGCCGTTGCTGGTTCCGGATTTTGAGGCGAAGGTGTCGAGGAAGTTACTTGGCAAGGTTATGCGGAGGGGTCGCGTGTTGGAGTTCTTGAAGGAACATGGGGATTCGTCGGCTCGGATAGATGATGAGAGATTGTTTGTTGGGGAGGTGGGCTGGGACTTTTCGATACCCACTAATGCTGTTGCCGTTGAGGAGAAGGAGAATGAGAAGGAAAAGGAGGATGTTGCCTTGTTGTCGGAGAGAGAAGTTGGGTCATAATTCTAGAGGTTTGGTTTTTTTCTACCTTGTCTTTTGTAACGGAATGTATAGACTTTTGTAATATAATGATTGTTGTTGGTCAGCCAGTTGAGTGGGCGGGCGACTGTTGTGCGCGTTATCGCAGCATCCAGCTTGGCGATAGCTGCATATAATTGTTGCAGTGGCTGCAGAAGTCTCTGGCAAAGCCGGTCAATAACATTGATGTAGCTGCTGCGAGGTTTCCGGGAGGGATGTTGGAACGAGAAAGATTTATAAGCAGCGTAGCCATTTGAACACATGCAGAGTCTTCTTCTAACTTCTTGTACAAATCTCGAATTCCTAGCAAGAATATGCCTTGAATAATTCAAGGTCTTAAACATTCAGTTCTCGCGACCCCCGATACGAACTGGCTCTGCCAAAGAGGGGGGCGGGGGGGGGGCAACGGACTCCCCTTTCTAACCCCCTTGCTCAGTGCACAAATTCCCACCGAATTCTTTAAGTGATTTTGAGAGCCGTTTTCGCGGCCTTCCTGTTTACTGTTTTCGTGGATGGAATCGGACCATAACGGCAGGTTTCACCCAAAACAAGGTCATCCGGGCGTCATTCCAGAAGTCCAGATCCGGATTGGCCATCTCCCAGTCGTACGTAAAAACGAGCAAAGCGAGAATGATTCTCATCTCGAGGTAGGCCAGGTTGATCCCGAGACAGGCCCGCGGTCCCAAAATGAACGGGTTGAAGGCAGCCTTGTTGTCTCCAAAACCCTCACCAAGCCAGCGCTCAGGTCGGAACGAGTCCGGATCTTTCCAGTATTTTGGGTTGTGATGTGCTGACCACATGTCGACGGAGCAGACGGTTCCCGGCGGCAGGTAGACGCCGCTGACGACGGCGCCTGGTGACTCGCGCAGCTGGCCGAAAGAGAGGGGCGGCCAGATGCGGAGGCCCTCTTCGATGACGGCGTTGAGATACTTGAGCTCGCTGCATCGATCCCCGTTGATCTCTTCGGCCGTCTGAAATGCGGAGCGTACCTCCCGTGTCAGCTCGTCCAGGTAGGGCCTGTTCTTGAGCAGGTGGAAATTCACTGAGGAGAGGAAGGTTGCCGTGGTTTCGGAGCCGGCGATTATGAGGGAGCTGGTCTGTTGGACGAGCTCTTCGAAATGAACCTGATCACCACCCTTGGAAAGGATTTGCTGGAAAAAGTCAGGTCTGTAGATTTCCTCGGCCATTTTTACGCGCTTTAGAGTCTTCTCTCTGGTGAGTTCGTTGTATCTTGCTAACATCTGTGGTAGCTCTTTTGGCAGAACCAGAGGAAAAGCAAGTTTCAATAAAGGTACTCGACGCGACATGGCGGCCATGGAGGAGGCGAAAGTGCTCTCTGTAAGTATTGAGACCCATGGATGGTGTTTGGCCCCGGCCACTGCGCCGAAGGACTCGCCGAATGACAAGTCACCTGAAATATGATTTGCGTTAGAAGCTTTGAGAAGACATTTGGTGGTAGAGTCGCTATATTCCATACCAATTATATCAAATGTGAGCCAGTCGAAGCCCTGTACGACGTTGATGCCCGGGCCGCTGGGGCTTCCGCGACTGCCGACCAACTGAATGAACGAGTCGACATATTGGCGCACGATGGGTTCCTGCTCACGCAAAGCTCTAGCACTGAATGCATTCGACAAGCTTTTCCTTTGCCGTGCGTGTTCATGCCCATCTATTACGGCGACAATGCCTGGGCGTCCACCATGGTCATAGAATATTGGCGCCTTCGGAAAAGACACTCGACCGCCGCTCGTGTGGCCATATATCTCCTTCCAAGCTTCAACATTGTCGAAAGAGATGTCGTTAGGGGCAATGCGGACGACGTGGCCTACATTGTGATATCAGCCGGGCTCTCAATGTAGTGACACAGGCATCCGGTGCGTTTCATACCATACTTCTTGTGCAAGTCTCCAATGACAAATGGATAGCGACCACCAAGCCAATAGCGGATGTAGAATATCTCCGGTCTGAATCAGCTAACGAATGTTACAGTGCAACTCAACAGAACCAAATACCTCGGAAACGGCGGCCAATTTGGGCCCCGGGACTTTAGCAAGGGGGTGGAAGAACAATCGATACGTGCAAAGTCCGATGAAGTACAAGATTATCTGTTATCGCATCAGTTCGTCATTAGTGAGACGCCTGGCAGGAGTCAACTGGTGGTATTAGAGAACAGTAACCAAGGACTTACACATAATGCGATGGCAGTGATGAGCCATTGTCTATCGATGATCGTTATCGAACCCATAATGAAAGGCGTGCAAACCCGTGCTGAACTACGAGTGGATGGATCAAGAATCTTGAACATTTGAAATATCCTTCTATCATATATATAGAATGGAGTCGGCGTCGGAACGCGACACGGTTCCGAGCGGGGCTGGCGGATATATTCTGCTTCCGGCTTTCCAAGCAGGGCAGCAGTAACGACCACCGGTGGTGTGGTGATACAAGCAAGTTCGGCACCAGTCAATATGGCCGCTGCTGCGGTTTTATGAGACGTTCCTCGCCTTATCACAGTTGAAGGGCAACGGTTGAGTGTGAAGAAATGTTGATTCAACTCATTTGTAGGACAATGTTCAGCCTCTTTCTGATAAACTTTTGACGATTTTCTGTTGGACTGATTCGATATGGCAAATCATATCTCTCAGGTGCTTCCAGGGAAAAGACATGTGCTTTGGTACGTTATGCTTACGGCCATGACTTCGTCTGTAGACTCGGACCAAAATGCATTCTGTTGGAGCGAGGAAGGCGTGCATATTATTGATAAAAAATATGAGAAGGGGAGATCCCGTGGAAACAGCTTGAGGACGCATGTTGAAGGGTCCGAGTATCTAGTTAGAGGTGGGTCGATGTCATTTACAACAACAATCTACCTACAGCCGGACATTGTGCCTTTGGTTCAATGTTAAATATGTACTGCAAGATGTCAGCCAATCCTTCTGGCTGCTAATAATTGACAAAGGATCATATAGCTAGATCTTTCTCAGCGAGCAGCCCTACTGCTTTCCCGTTTCTCTAGTAAATGCAACGCTTGAGTAAGAACTCGTAATTTTGACGAGTAATCTTCATGCCTAGCGCTGTCGCGTAAAACTAAAATCTCGAAAGGGCATGAACTCTCACGTAAGTTGTAAATGTACCGAATGCGGAAGTAAGAGTGCAATAAGGATCCCAATTATTATGATTCAGGTCCCACGTGCCTGTGAATACCCGTGCTTTGTATATGTCAGCAGGTGGCGATGGCGTCATGCCACCACGGCCTCCCCGTGGATGGATGCAATGAAGAGGTCCTTCTTCTCGTCATCCGGCGTAATTACCCCCGGGATCGAGGGCTAGGCACAAATCCGTAGTGACGATACGGCCCTTTCATGCTCCTCGAAAGTTCCCACCGCTATTCGATCTTTTGGCCGGCACACCTGAATTGCTATTAGTACCGTACCGGGGCCTGCAGGGGGTCACGAAGAGTTGGGAAGGGTACTAAGTCTTGCATAATTTCTAAGACATGAGCTGAACCCAAGAGTTGGGCGTCTCCCAAGAGTTGGTTTTATTCTCAAGCGTTGGGCGATTTTTGGTGTAAAAGTTACGTGATAGCTTTTAGGGAGAAATACGTACTAATTGTGAAATCTAGAGGCAGTTACGAAGAGGCAGTTACGAAGAGCAGCCATGAGGACCTTAGATTAGACGTACCTCTGATTAGAAGTAAGTGTAAGCACTAGACTATTAAGGAACCTTGGAGGTATTAAAATTAAACTAGAAGAGGATTCCTTCTCGGTTGAACTCTTTCCCGGAGTAAATTGAGTAAGTCCTTATTCTCGTTATATGACTTTTCCACTTAAATTAAACTAACGTTTGGGAATGAAACCAACTCTTGGGGTCAGCCTAAGCCTTGAGGTCAGCCTAAGCCTTGGGCTGACCGGAAGGCTCGGGGCTGTATCCAACGCTTGGAAACAGCCCCTATTTCCCAATACGGTAATCGAGCCTTGTGTCAACATCCTACTTGCCACAAGATCATTCCGATGATACCGACATCTCGAGGACTTGACCTAGTAGAATTTATAACGCAAGCGGCTTAGTCCGCACAAATGGCTACTTACGACACTGACTCTGTACCCCTGACAGTTGTGTTTGTCGGTCTAGATGTCGTCTCATACATGGCACAGGATGCATAATATGGTGGCAAGGGGATCGGGTCTTTTTAGGAACTCCAACTCTTCGAGCAGTCGCCGAGGTCGGCCCCGGTAACAACCCCCAAGTTCCTTTGGTCACGCGGGCTTCGGTCCTATTACTCTTCTCTTGAACCTGTTCGCCTGACATTTACTCAGAAAGGGCTATCGTCTTTGAGATTGCAACATTTGTTTCCAATTGGACAAGCATAGTCAAGTGCTGCAACAAGGATAAGCGTGGCTTGCTTACTTGGACCTAAATCTCTACATGTGTGGATGAATAGGTAAGCGGCAGCCTTGCATGTACGGATACTATAGCAGGGGTTGTAGAGTACCTAGGCACTGAAAGTTCATACAGCTTCTGATCAGATGCCATGAAATAAGTTCAAGGTATCCGATATCTTAGTGGGATGACATCAATATCACCTTCCTGAAACCGCAGCGGTCTGCGACTCGTTTGACAGAGTTTTGATGGCTGGCGCTTGCTTAGCCACAGCCATGAATCCTTTCCAAGACATCTGATATCCATCCTATTTTCGCCCCATTCCATCCCAGGTTTATTTCGGGAAACGTGCACAGAAACTTGATCAATTACGCCTCAGCTTTGCCAGCCTCGTGCCAACCGAATCTTCCTCCATCATGAACCCTTGCTTAATCACGAGTCGGTTTGATCAAGAAGAACCGTTCTTGGGGGCGGAAATTGATGATGCGCCGACGTAAGCTGAGAATGGACGAACCTTGCTTCCCATCGTGATGCCCAGGCAGTATGTATGCTCGTGCCGCTCGATAGGAGTTGATCATCCAGTCCAATGGAATATAAGATCAGTGAAGACCCGGTCTAGTTGACTTTCAAATGATTGAAGAACTCACATCTGTTTACTTATTCAGGAGACTCCAACATGACAGTTCCTAATTTGCGCATCGGAGCAGTTCTGCTGGCTGGTTTCGCCTGGCTGAGCAACGCCCATCCCACAAAACTGGCCGTGGACCTCGGATACGAGAAATACACAGGTGTTTACGATAACAGCACGGATTTGAACATATGGAAAGGGTAGGTCTCATTGATACAGGCACATCATGCTAGCTGCTAACCTCTGTGAAGCATTCGTTATGCTGCTCCTCCTGTCGGAGACCTTCGTTTCAGGGCCCCTGCTGAGCCAGAGTATACTGGCAAGACCGTGCTAGCTGACAAGTTTGGTTCCGCCTGCTATCAAACACTGGCAGCTGGAGGCCACATTCCTGCATGGCCGCCTCTCGGAGCAGAAGAGGACGAGGACTGTCTGTTTCTAAATGTCTATGCTCCGAGTCAGGCCAAAAAGCTCCCTGTCTATGTCTGGATCCCTCGCGGAGGCTATGGCCAGGCAGACGCGAGTGATGACCTCCGGGAATTCATCAACGCCAACGGAAACCAGTTTGTTGCGGTCACCATGAACTACAGAGTGAGTGAGCCAATCTGGTGGCATTGTGTCCAAGACATCTAACACCTTGTAGCTCGGCGCTTTCGGGTTCTTGTCGTCTGAAGATGTGAAGACGGATGGGGCTTTGAATGCTGGTTTGCTAGACCAGAGATTCTCTCTAGAATGGGTACAAGACAAAATCCATCTGTTTGGCGGGGACAAGTCCCGCGTGACCATCCATGGCGTCTCTGCAGGTGGTGGCTCAGTCATGCTTCATGCCATGGCAAATGGGGGCACTGACGGGGACAAGCTGTTTGATAAGGTGAGGCCTAAATTATCCCCGCACAACTGGCGCCGTCTAATTACTCTTTAGGCTGTGGCTGCCTCCCCATATGTCCCTAGACAACACAAGTAAGTCAGACTCTGAGCCTGTTGTGTTGCTCTCTCGACTGACATCAATTTCAGCTATGACGACGAATTCCCAACTTCCCTGTACGAGCAATTTGTCAGATCGAGCGGATGCGAAGGCGATTCCGACAGACTGTCTTGCCTCCGCAGCCAGGATATCGAAGTTCTCCAGGAAGCGAACGTCAACGTCACCAACGCTGCAGCATGGGGCACATGGGCTTTCGCCCCCGTTACGGATGGATCCTTCCTCCAGAACACACCCTCTGCCCAGCTTCTGGACGAGAAGGCGGTGAACGGGAACCGCATGTGGGCTAGTCACAATGCAGACGAAGGTCCTCTCTTCGTGCCTAGGAACATCACCACCGAGGAGGCACTGGCCGATTTTGTGCGCATCAGTTTCCCACGGTTCGACGACAATGACATCGCATCTGTGCTCGAGACGTACCCTCTCTCCGCATATGGCGCGGACACGTCCAACCCTCTCTTCGCAACGGCAGGCGACAGCGGTCCGACGGCGGTCGACGTGTCACTCTTCGGCATTGGCCACCAACAGCGCGCCGACGCCATCTACGCGGAGGCCACGTTCCAGTGCCCCTCGTACTGGGTAGCAACCGGCTACACCGGAGACTCGGCCAAGTCGTCATACCTCTTCACATACACCAGCCCGCCTGCTCTCCACGGGGCTGATATGACGGGCTATCACGGCCCGTCGACACCGACCCAAAGCGCCGAGTTTGTCCGGGCATGGCAGAGCATGTTGGGTGCTTACATTGCAAGTGGATCTCCTAACATACCGAGCGACGTTGCGAATAACCCTGGCTCCGACGTCTTGTCGAACTGGCCGATTTGGGGAAACAACTCCATGGTTAATTTCAACCAGACTGGAGGCACGCCGACAAGAGCAGACGTCGGGTTCGGCCTGGGGGAGGTTACGACCAATGTTGACCCCGGACTCGAGAATGCATTCAGGGAGGTTGATGCCAATACGTGGGAGGGAGGCAGGGGAGCGAGGTGTGATTTCTGGAGGCAGATGGCTCCCAAGGTGCCTTTTTAATCTGGGATTATGGGACTTGAGTTGGTTTCCAGGTAGACTTAATGCATGAGAGTTAGACCCGACATACGGAGTACACCCAGTCATCGCGTGGGCGTGTTAGCATTATGTAAGCGACCTGGACCCACCCCTGCCTAATTAACCGGCGCGGGGCGGAAAGTCGCGTCAGACGCGTCTTCTTCTTGGACGGAAAGTGCCAAATAACCACAGAGGCACACGCCACTTCAACACAACCTTTGAGCCTCGAGACCCTCGTGTGTTGTACTCAAATTGTCATACTCGACTTTAGAATCCAGCCGACAAAATGGGTGACGCTGCCAACCAGATCACCAGAGGCGCTCTGAAGTATGCTCCGTCCTGGCCCCGCCGTCGCCGTGCCCCTCGTTTTAAGTACTGACGATGACCTCCCAGTGCCATCTTCAACGACCCAGCGAGGGCCGCTGCCCAGTTCCCAGTCCCCGTCCTGCAATGCCTCCAGCTCAAGCCGATGGGAGCTCAACAAGCGGGTGGTGGTGAGAGATACCGCATCGTCCTGAGCGACATCGACAACTATGTCCAGTGCATGCTCGCCACCCAGGCAAATCACGTCGTCCACGATGGCAAACTTGTCAAGAACTGTATCCTGCGCGTCAAGGCCTTCCAGTCCAACTCGGTCAAGGGCAAGAAGTATGCCGGACACCATGTTACCGAAACAATCCATGCATTCGCTGACCAGCCAATTTAGCATCCTGATCGTCCTCGACATCGATGTCATCGAGTCCCTCGGCACACCGGAGAAGATCGGCGAGCCCAGCGCTTTCGAGGCGAAGAAGGAAGACGCCGCAGCAGGCAACACGACCATCGGTGGCACCGGATTCTACGGAGCCAAGCAAGAAGAGTCAAAGCCTGCAGTCAAGAAGGAGAACCAGCCCTCGCGGGTGGGAGGCTCATCTCAGCTCACGAACAACGTCATATACCCCATCGAAGCACTGTCGCCGTATGCCAACAAGTGGACCATCAAGGCTCGGGTGAGCTCCAAATCCGACATCAAGACATGGCACAAGTCCACCGGTGAGGGCAAGCTCTTCAGCGTCAACCTGCTGGACGAGAGCGGCGAGATCAAGGCGACCGGCTTCAACGAACAGTGTGACCAGTTCTACGACATCCTGCAGGACGGAGAGGTTTACTACATATCCAACCCCTGCCGCGTACAACTTGCCAAGAAGCAGTTTTCGAATCTGCCCAACGACTACGAGTTGACCTTTGAGCGCAACACGATCATTGAGAAAGCTGAGGACCAGAGCAACGTCCCGCAGGTTCGCTTCAACTTTTGCGGGATCGAGGCTCTGAGCCAGACCGACAAAGACACCACCGTTGATGTTGTTGGCATTCTGAAGGAGGTCGAAGAGGTCTTCAAGTTCCAGTCCAAGACCACCGGGAAGGATTATGAGAAGCGAGAACTCACCATCGTCGATGACAGTGGCTACTCCGTGCGCGTGACCCTCTGGGGCAAGACGGCCAACAGCTTCGACGCGCCTCTCGAGTCCGTCGTTGCGTTCAAGGGCGTCCGTGTGTCCGACTTCGGAGGGCGCTCGCTGTCCCTGCTGTCATCTGGGACGATGGCCGTCAACCCGGACATCGCAGAGGCACACCGGCTGAAGGGCTGGTATGACGCCTCGGGCCGCACGGACAACTTCCACACGCACAACAACATGACATCGATGGGCAGCGCGACCGGCCGCAAGGAGGACACCAAGAACATCCTGCAGGTGAAGGAGTCCGGGCTCGGCATGGACGGCCCGGCCTACTTCACCCTCAAGTCGACGATCGTGTACATCAAGCAGGACAACTTCTGCTACCCGGCGTGCCGCTCGCAGGACTGCAACAAGAAGGTGATCGAGGAGGACGGCGGCTGGCGGTGCGAGAAGTGCAGCATCACGCACGACAGGCCCGAGTACCGCTACATCATGTCCATCAACGTCAACGACCACACGGGCCAGCTGTGGCTCAGCTGCTTCGACGACACGGGCCGCATCATCATGGGCGGGCGGACCGCCGACGAGCTTATGGAGCTCAGGGACACCGACGCCGAGAAGCTGGCGCAGGTCTTTGACGAGGCGAACTGCTCGAAGTACAGCTTCTCGTGTAGGGCGAAGCTGGACAACTTCGGCGACCAGGAGAGGTAAGCACCCGCCCCAACGGAGCTTCGGGACAATTGCCCCCGCGAGACACCACAAGTATCGATTTGCTGACGCCGTGAATTAGGATCCGGTACCAGGTCATGCGCGCCGCGCCCCTGAACTACGTCACCGAGGCCAACAACCTGGCCGAGCTGATCAAGCAGTACGAGCTGAACTGAGAGGTTGGCACCGACCGGTCGGTGACGGAGTGGCTGACTGACTAACTGGCTGAATGGCCGTGTCTCGGCGGATTTCTGATTAAAAGACAAGAAGGGTAGCAATTACTGGCTGAACCACAGGCGCTCCCTCTGTCTACCTCATGGAAGCTTTGTTGGTGAACTTGGTGTTTTGTGATCGTGTTTATTCGGGAAAAGGGAGGGGAGGCAATAGATACCTGACTTAATACCTGGCCCGTGTATGAATTTGATGGTGGCTGGGGAAGGGCGGTCCAAGGAAAAGATTGTAGCATCAGTGCAAAGCAAGATCAATACTAGCATGTGTGTTTGAATTTTCTGCGGTGGCCCAGACAGGGCATGTGACGGAGGTCGATAGATAAAGTCAGACTCAGATGGAAATTACGGATATTTCTACACCAACAGCCAACCCATGGGATAACTTTCTTTGCTTTTTGTATTTTTCAACTGTCGAGCCGGACTCAGCCAGGTGGCCTGGTCTTGGCAGCTCGGATGTGTCATGTCTACGTCCATGACAGACTGGAATCTACCATCTACACGTGTAGCTGTCCAACAAAAACCGGTGGGATCGTCTCAACGGCAACCGGCAGCCAACGCGGACTCACGTCGCCGCCGATGCGACCACTGACCCCTGTATAGCCCGCCACGCACGTCGTCGGCCGGGAAGAATCTTCCCCGTAATGCCGCAGCCGCGGATTGTGTTTCCGTCAATCACGCCTCCTCGAACCAAGCCCCCTTTACTGCGTCAATGACCGAAAGCTGGCCGTCCTTGTGGACCAGGCGCTGCTACAGCCCGCCCCCTTCATGGACGCCCGTCATCAGGTCCTCGTCGTCGACCGTGGCGTCGAACGCCGAGGACTTGTTGTGGCCCAGCTCCTTCTCGCGCTGCGACTCCCTGATGTACTGCTTGACGTAGAACGGGTTGGTGGCCAGGCGCGCGCTGGTCGCCTTGTAGATGGCCTCGAGGTCCTTCATCTTGCGGAAGATGCCGGCTATCTCGCGCTGGTACTGCTTCTCGGACAGGTCGCCCGACTCGGACAGGTACTTGAGGTGCGGCGGCTTGCCGGCGGGCTTCTCCACGGACCCGTTCAGCATGCCCGAGCTGATCATGCCCTGCACCAGCGCCTCCACGTCGTTGTCGCTGGGCAGGACGTCGCCCGTCTCGGCGCTGCAGGTCTGCTGGCGGAGGTCGGCGAGCGACACCTTGGAGTAGATCCTCCTTAGATCGATAATCTGCCACTTCTGGTGTGCGGCCAGGACCTCCTGGACCAAGCCTGTGTTCCTGTCGTTCGCCCAGACCCCCGTGTTCGTCTCAACCTCTGCCTTGAGGGATGTAGCATTCATCGTGTCGAAGTGGGACGCGATGGACATGTAAGGCTTCGCCGTCGTCTCGCACGTCTTGCTGGCGGTAGAGCCGGTGGTGGGAGGTACGGTCGGTGTGCGCCCGTTCACGAGGAGGCTGACGAGAACCCACTTGTTGAAAGCCTCAGTCATGATCTTGCTGACTCCGCCGTCGCGCGTAGGATGGGTGATGACTCGCTCGAAGGCCGCGCGCGCCTTTACCCACTGCCGCTTCGAGCAGTACAGCAGACCGCACGTGAGGTCGTACTGCAGGACTTGATCAACCGTGACGGCAGTGGTCAGACCTGTCTCCACCATTATGTAGCCCGTTGGGGGCAGACTCAGATCGCAGAGTGGCTTCTGGATTGCTGCGTTTGTTCGGTTGCCCGGGACCTGGTCCCGAGACATGCCGGGGAAGTAGACGATTTGTTTGTCCGTGACTTGGAAGGCTGAGTCGGGTACGTTGTTGTCGTAGGCTAGTCGCACGAAGGACAAGTGATGGGAGGTCAGCATCGCCCCGCTGGGGTCGAGTCGGAGGATGGCCTTTGCCAGAACTTCGACCGCGAGGTCGTGCTGGAGGCAGGTGGCGTTAGAAGCTGGGTGCGACGAGGGGGCACGGGAGGCTTGCTTACCGGTAGCAGTGTGCCTGATGCCACCTTGTCCAGCCATGTCGTGAGATGGCTTCCCACGTAACGGATCTGCCTGGCATCAAAGGTCAAGAGAAACCTGACAAGGGCCTCCAATCGCGCCTCGGGTGGGAAGGATGCGGTTTCGGAGAGTGTGTTGAAGACGGCGAGGTAGGAAATGCTGTTGAGGGCTGGATCTAATAGCTACAAGGGAAACAGTCAGTCCGAAGCAACTCATAGTCGGCAAGCGGTCAATTACGCACTTGCAGAATTTCGATGGCATGCTGTGCAATAGTGGCTGGCTCCTTGCCGAAGAGATGGTCTATTTGTTGCAGGTGGGAGTTGACGGCATTGTCGTAGTCCTCGTCTGTCGCAAACGGCTGGGGTGGAGGAAATCCCAAGAGGACAGACACGGCATTGTCCATGATGAGCTGCGGGTGCGGGTGTGGTGGGTATCTAGGGAGAGGAGAGGCGGTAGAAGAGGGCGAGCAGCTGCGGGTTGGGTAAGCTGTCGCGGTTGTGGTGATGGGCGGTGGGTGACGATGACGATGGTGGGTAGACGAGGCTCGCTGCCCGTTCAGCACCCGCCGCAGCGGACAGACAGGTCAGTAGATTTAGAGAGAAGAATGTGGGCTCTCGACCAGCATTATGTGTTCCGCACTTGGTGACAGCTTAAGGATTCGTCCAAAGTGAGAGTGGGAAAGAAAGACTGCAATTCAAGACTGCGAGCCAGACGATGTTTCCCCACGCCTCACGCAGGCAGTCGAGATGTAGGTAGAGGCCGGACTAGCTGGCTAGCAGGTAAGGGTAAGAGATACGTACCCAGGCATAGACTGCTCCAGGTTCCCACAGGGACCCCCGCCAAGTTGTGTGGCCCAAGCTTCTTCCGACCTTGCAGGGGTCCCCATCTCAGTACCCTGGGTTCGCCTCCCACCGCGCTTGTGTCAGTTGCCGGAGACAGACTTCACTCTTGAACTGGCCCCAGATTTTCATCCTGATGCACGGTTTGCAGGGGTGTCAAAAATGTGGGCTTTTCGCCTTCTCACGTTCATTTGAGTTTGACATTTCAGATCACTTATACATCTGCATTGCTTTATTATAGTGACACTTTGACACATCGTACACAGTAAGATACGTCCCGATTGACCGTGGGGACACGAGAAACGGCGCCGATTGATGTTCAGCGCTCTGCATTCCAACGAGCTCTTGACTAACCCGGCCATAGATATCCACCAACATGCCTCTCCCTGACAAGTATGAGCTGCCAGCAGCAGCAGACTTCCACGTCCACGTTCGGGATGGTCCCATGTCTGCTGCCGTCGTGCCCACGATACGGCAGGGTGGCGTCAAGTAGGCCTCTCCCTTGCCCAACATAGGCCATGGCAGTTCATCGACTCACACTCTAGGCTCCTGGCTGCAGCGTGGCATATGTGATGCCCAACCTCGTCCCTCCCGTGACTACCGTCCAGATGGCACTGGATTACAAGCAGCGCCTGCTGAATGTGGACCCCAACGTCACCTACCTCATGACCCTCTACCTCCATCCCTCCATCACGCCCGAGGTTGTCCGTGAGGCCAAGAAGGCCGGCATCGCAGGCATCAAGAGCTATCCGGCGGGTCTGACCACGAACTCAGAGTCTGGGGTGACGGACTATGAGCAGTTCTACCCCGTGTTCGCGGCGATGGAGGAGGAGGGCATCATTCTGGTAAGCTCCTTTGGTTCCCCGTCAGACAGGCCGCTCTATAGCGACCGGAACAACAGTAGACTGTGTGACCCCGAGTGTTTGCTTTTGGCCTTCCGTTTTTGTTCTGTCTGTGCAGTCAATGATGAGACCATTTCATTTGAACACGGAGTCATGCACCCTTCATTGGGAGACAATGACGCAGTTCGGATTTAGACTACAACGGTCTGAGACTGCGCAGATGTTTGATTTTCATCCCTCAGTTTTCAGCGAGATGATTTCCGTGATTTCAAGATATCCAGTATCCAGAGAGTGTTTCAAGCCAGTGAGCGTCTCGTAAAGTCCACATACTAACCCCAGCAATGCCTAGAACCTCCACGGCGAGTGCGCCAGCGACCACAAGAAGAACATCACCATCATGAATGCCGAGTCGAGCTTCCTGCCGACCCTGAAGTCGATTCACACGAAGTTCCCTAAGCTCAAGATCGTCCTGGAACACTGCACGACCGCGGATGCCGTCAAGGCTGTCGAGGCCTGTGGTGAGACCGTGGTCGGCACCATAACAGCCCACCACTTGTGAGCAGGGCTTTTTTTATCCGGTGCAAGTACAGGCACGATCTATGGCTGGAGCTAACGATCTTGGACTATAGGTTCCTGATAGTCGATGACTGGGCAGGGGATGTGGTAAGTCACATGCGACAGATGCTATCGCCATACCGCCCTTGTGTGATCCAGGCCCCTTTTACTGACGACCCTTGATGAACAGTTCCACTATTGCAAGCCAGTCGCCAAGGTAAGCACACATACTTCCCACACTGCCCCCCTCATTCTCTCCAAGTTCAGTCGATACTAACCAGCTCCCTTCCAGATGCCAAATGACCGCCTCGCCCTCCTCCGGGCCGCCGTCACCAGCAAGGGCAAGTTCTTCCTGGGCACCGACTCGGCGCCGCACGACATTAGCGCCAAGAAGGGCAAGGGCAACACGGCGGCCGGCGTCTTCACGCAGCCCTACGCCGTCGCCTACGTCCTCACGGCCCTCGAGGAGGCCGTCGCCAGGGGGGACTTCGAGGAGTCCCAGGTCACGCAGGAGCTGCTGGAGGGCTTCCTGGGCGGGTTTGGGCGGAGCTTCTACGGGGTCGGGCCCTCCGAGGAGAGGATCGTGGTGGAGAAGAAGGACGAGGTCGTGGTGGAGAGCATCACGGGTGAGGGCATCGAGGTCGTCCCTTTTAGGAAGGGCAAGCCTACCTGGAGCGTGCGATGGTTGTGAGGCACGTTTTCGTAGATCACGAACCCGTTTGAAAAGACTGCTTGGTGGTGTGGGTGGCCGTTTCATCATTAGCTAGTTGATTGATGTATAACCACTTCACTATAGACAGGCCTGACGGTCAAGCTGAGTGAATGCGAAAGACCAAACACCGCACACCTGTGACCTTCTGCTGTGAATGATGGACCTGGTGTTCTCTTGAAGGACGCCCGCCGATTTCGTCCACTCCATTGCTGGAGGACGTCTTTTTCTTTCTATAATACAGTTGGTGCCGTGCCAAATGCGACATCCATGGAATGAGGGAAAACCAGGCTCTGCTTTGCCACGAGAGCTCGGAACGCAGCGCAAACGATCTCCTCAGTCTTCGCCCCCTGAATCAACCCCTCCCCTCAACTCGGGCAGGGAAAAACAACCCCCGATCCCATTCACTTCCGATCTCTGGGTCTCAATCCAACCAGTCGAAGAGCAAGCGCGTAAACAAAACGCAAGGAAAAAGAAAAACCAATGAAGAGGTCCATCAAATCAGGCCGCCGGCGGGGTGCATCATCACCGTCGTCAGCATCGTCCATTCATCCATCCGTGAGAAAAAACAAACAACCAGTTGAGCCCATCAGCCGGGACCATCTCGAGCTTTGCCGAACGCCTCAGCAGAGGCAGAAAAACGTGAGCGCGCAGAAGCCACGGGAAAGTGAACGCACTCCGCTCCGTCCTCCCTCTCTTTTCGAATCCCAAAGCTCAATCCAGCCAAACGCAAGGCAAAGGCCACGGACGGCAGAGACGACGGACGGCGAATACCACGAGGCAACGTCCACGCAAGGCAACGTCCACGCAAGGCAACGTCCACGCAAGGCAACGTCCACGCAAGGCAACGTCCACGCAAGGCAAAGGCCACGCAAGGGTGCCGATCGAGATGGTCTGAAGAAAGCCGAGAAAAGAGAGTAGCCAGTCGAGGTTGGCAAACGATGAGAAGGCCGAGGAAGACCCAAGTCGAGGGAGGCACAAGGCACAAGGGCACAAGGCACAAGGCAAACAAGTCAGACGAAGAAACCCGTTCACAGAGGAGCGCCGCGCTGCTCGCCGTCGCCGTCGGCAGTAGTATCGCCACTGCTGCTCTCCTCACGACGACCCAAGGCAGGCCTGGCAGAACGGGTGATCTCGCCGAGAGGCGCGAAGGGGTTACCGGAGTCGTACGCCGAACGCTGGTTGGGGTTGTTGTACGGCGCACCGCCGCCGCCGCTGTTATCGCTGCCGCTGGCCAGCGAAGAGGCCGTCAGAGCGCGGCTGTGACGAGTGGTCGTGGGGGACGTCGCCATGGTACCGGAACCAGAGCCGGAGGCAGAGCCAGCAGTGCGAGAAGGAGGACCGATGGGGCCGTAAGAAGGGGTCGGCTGGAAAGAGGCTGTTGGACGATGGGGGTCAGCGACTTGCTCTCTGTGGCGGGAGCTTCCAACTTGATCGGCGAGACAGATGAAGTCTTGCTGCGGGCTGCCTGTACGAGGGAAAGATGGTGAGGGCTTGAGTTACTCACCGAACGTGCGAGGTTGGCGCGCGCTGCCACGACCACCGCCACCGAAACCGATGCTTCCCGCGCGACCGAGGGCACTGCCGCTGCCAGCAGGAGTCGGGGACGAAGGGCTTCGCTGAATTCCGGAGTCACCCATTGGACCGGGACCGGTGCGCCAGTTAGAGGACACCACGGCGCTGCTGAGGCCACTGCCCATGCTGGTGCTGGCCGTGAGACCGTAATGAGGAGGACGGCCGGTGATGAGGTTCACCGGACGGTCGTCAATGGTAAGCGGCCGCTGCTGCTCAACGGCTTGCTTCTTCCACCACTGCGGGTAGCCGTGGAACAGACCCAGCTTCTCCTGGGTTTCGCGATCGTGGGGCATTTCATGCTTGTACTTGCACCCCTGCTGGGTGAAAGCACAGGTGCCATCGTGGATCCACTTATCGCAGTAGATTTTCTCCCGCCGAGCGCTGCTGCTGCCGCCAGCACTGTGGTACTGGTTGGTGGTCGTCGGGGTGCGCGTCGGAGTGCCGGTGATGCCGTCAAAACCACGGGCAGCAAGAACGACCGTGCCGCTTCCCGGACCAGGGGACGCATTGATGATCGAATCGATGCGAGACTAGGACGCGAGGTCGTGAAATATCAGCCATCTGAACGCTCGAGGTGGTTCGCCACGGTCGGCATCACGGGATGAGGGGATTTGGGCCGACCCAGGGGACATGTTTTGGTAGTGACGAGAGTGGCTTGCTTGCCTGCTTTGCCTGCTTACCTGAATGTTGTCCGTCGGGACTCCGTTGGGGCTGGAAGGTGGCTGTGATGCGCATCCCTTGGGTCAGTCCAAGTGTTTCCACAGAAATGGTCAATATTCAGAAACGTCATCATCATCGTCCAAGTACAGGCAAGCAAGCAAGCAAAGTCTCGCCAGTCTCCCAAAGTACATGTCGACGGTCATCGCCCACACGCCTCAGACACAACGAAGCACGAAGGGAGAGGGGATAACTCACAGTAGCGATTGGCTGCGACTCCAGCTGGATGTCAGCCGGCTGGCCGTCAGGGCCGGGCTGGCGAGGGACGGGCAGTACTATCATGCCATCGTCGGTAGCGACGCGGCGCGGGATGTTCTTGAGCTCAACGGGGAGCAAATCGGCGGGCACGAGGCGGGTGTACTGGCCGTCTCCACGGTCAAAGCAATAGCACATCGCGCGATCCATATCAGCATCGGCGATGAGTTTTCCGGTCTCTGGGTGCATCTTGCTGGTGGATCTTTGGTAGCTGGGGAAGCTTGCTTCGTTGCGGTATGTTGACGATCGCCTGTTACTGCTGAGGTCTGCGACAGAGACGTAGGTGGTATGACCTAGGAGAGTGCTGCTGTTCCTTTGGTCGAAGTTCGACGTCGTAGTCGAATAGGGAAGAGCGGAGCTACTCGCGGTCGAAAAGTCTCTGAAGTGCGTATCGCGAGAAGGGTGAGGGAATTCTGTCAAGGAGCTCGTGGGGGATGGTTCGGTCAGGTTTTCAACGCTCGCTGTCGAGCCACGCCAAGCTGGTGTGCAGACGCCGCCTCGAGGGATGGTGGAAGACGGTGCAAGAACGGACGGGGTATGATGAGAAGGGATCGGTGCAAGGCTTCGTCGCAAGGCAGCGTTCTGGAAACGGTGGTGACCAATGTTGCCCTCGTCAGTTGTGGCTGCGGAAGAAGTGTGACTAAGGGCTCGCGGATCGTCGGGGGCAAGTTTGCTTCGACGGCCGCTGACGGGCTGGAAGGGATTGGGGTTCATCTCCAGGGGCGACGACGGGATCTCGGAACTCAGACCGCGCGGTCTGCACAAATCACGGCGGGGGTGCGGTCTGGACTGATCCGGGCCGGGGGATGGGATCGCGGCGGCGGCGGCGGCGTGGTGGTCAGGGCACGATATGAACAGATCCCGGGCCGCAGACGTCGCCTCCAGGGGGTAATGCGTCGATGAGGCTGGGGAGGTTTCACGAGTTGAGACCACAGAACAAGGCCCTGAGGAGCAGCTCACGTCGGAAGGGGTGTTCGGAGAAGGACGCACACCAGGAATATTGCGACCAGGTTGGGCTTCCATGATGAGACCCAGGTGAGCCGATGGGACACTCCTGAGGACGGCGGCGGTCTGATAATAAAGGGGGCAGGAGCAAACGAAGGCAGGTCTTTTTTGGCAGCACCTATCTTATACCCTGCAGCACTCAACAGTTCGAGTAGCGGAGCACAGCGAGAGGAGGACAAAGGCGGCCTGGGCTTCTCTTCAAGAACCATGCAAGAATATCAGGAACATTCGGAACAAGAGGACTCTGGACATTGCCGCAGAAGCCCCTGAGGGAGGAGAGCGTTTGAGGTTCTTTTAACACCATCCTGCTAGTAGGGTCACTTGTCCTGAGCAAACGGAGGACGTCAAATAAGGTTGTATGCATTGACGGATACCCGCAGCAGGTTGTTGTACTCCCTCACGTGATTGCTGCCCATCCTCAGGATTCAGTTAGCAGATACAGCAGGCAGCAGCCCAAAATTGTCGTTCACAAATCAGAGAGAAGGGAAACAATGCCAAATGCATTCCAAAATTGTATTTGCCTAATCAGTCAAGCAGTCCAATCAAAATGTCTATCAGGCGTGGCCGATAGAAAGGGGGACAAGGGCGACCTTGTTCGGACTGTTGGTCGGCAAGGTGGAGAGGGCTTTGACATGCACAGAGATGTATGTGTGTCTCTCAATGCTAGTCTGCAGATAAGCCAGCCATTCGCCGGTCTTTCCGTTGCCTTGTTGCTCAGAACCCACATTGGGTCCGAATACCTATTCCTTCTCCTCCGATTCAGACTCGGACTCTTCCTCTGACGTCGATTCGTCAGATCCAGAAGACTCTTCTTCCGATTGCGGTGCAGCAAAATGTCGTGGTTGCTCTTGCTGTGGCTGTTGGGTTGTTTGGGGTGCGACAGATGAAGGCAGCAGCTGTGGTTGTGGAGTAGGCTGAGCAACGGGGCCAGCAGCTTCTCCAGCTGAACCCTGTCGTTTCGCTCGCAGAAGGCTCTGCAGGATCTCTCTATTCTGTTGCGCTCTAGCGGGATCGCCGCCAGACAACGTCTTGACGTCGTCAAGTGCCAGTCGCACATGAATCTCCGAATTCAGGTTGGGGCACGGCCGGCCCTGCTGATGGTAAAGATGGCAGTTCTTACATTGAGTTGTTCGAGACATCGATGGGCCCGAGCTTGTCCCATTCGGTCTCACAGCACTGGTGTTAGGAGTCCGTACTGCTGGCAGCGGCGGTCCTGATAGTGTCAGAATCTCCTCGGGACTGAGAAGTAAAGGTAAATTGTGCGTACCTTGGGGCGATTGTGTAGCCCCGCCGTTCACGTTCTGCAAGTTAGTATTCCCTGGCACCATCCCGAGTGCTACTGGTGGGTAGTAGTTTGGGGGGTGGTACTGCCCATAGTTCCCGTACTGGCTGAGGCTGGCTCCATGATTGGGGAAGGGCTGCGTGACAGGGGGGTGAGAGAACTGTGGCTGGATGTATTGTCGTGCGAAGTCATCGTAGGTTCCGGGCTGTTGCGGTTGCTGGATACTTTGACCTCGTCCTTGCCAATGGATTGGGTACTGAGGTCCTGGTCCGCCGAGGCCTGAGGGGACTGGCGGGACTGGAATGGTGAACTGTCCGCGTCCGCCTGTTGGAGCGTATCCGCCTGTTGGACCGTGTCCGCCTGTTGGAGCTGGTCCTGGCTGTCCTCTCCCTCGTCCTCGCCCGGACTGTCCTCCTCTGGCTGCTGGAGGGCCTTGCCCTTGCCCTTGGTTTTGGTGGGCGTTGTCGCCGGCCCCTTTGCGCTCTTTGACTTGGCCGTCGACGTTTTTCCTAGGTCGGCCGCGCGGCCGCTTCGCTGGGACTGGGGCTGGGACTGGGGCTGGGTCTTTGTGCTTCGTGGTGTCTGGCGCTTTCGGGGCGTTACGGTTTTTTGGGGCGTCTGGGGCTTTCGGGGGCTGGATCGCTTCGATGGGGAAGGCTGGGTTGTGTTCTTGTTAGACTGCTTCTTTGGGGTCTGCTTCTGTGGAGTCTTTCGAGAGCGTGGAGTACCTTTCTTTGCCTGTCCCTGTGAGTTCAATCCAGAATCAACGTTACCGTCTTCAGAGTCGCTGTCAGAGGATTCACTGCTAATGAAGTCCTCGTCAATATCAGAAGGCAGCTTTGCCTCAGCACCACCTTCAACTGGCTCAAGGCCCTCAACAACCTCGCCAGTGTATTTGACAGCCTGGAGAGGAATAGTATTAGTAAATGGTCAATTGTACTCGTCCTCTGCAGTTGGCTTACCTGGCGTCTTCTTCCACCGCGACCGAGTACTTCCTTGTTGAGATCGGCCCTTCTCTTCGCCTCGTCCTCTCGTTGCTTGAGGATCTCATCCCATACACTTATGGGCACCTCGGCGTTCTCTTCCACCTCTAGCTCATTCGCCAGATCCCCAGAATCATTTTGCCAGACGCGTGCATATGAGAACGTGGTTTTCTTGGCTTCGTCCTCTTCATCATCAGCTGGCAGTGTCGGTTTAATCGTGGACCTGTCTAACAACTTGTCGATGGCGGCCGCGTCGTATTTGATCTTTTCTTTCTCGCCGTCGTTGAAAAGAGCCTCGGCACCATGCTTCAAAATGGACTCGAGGTCCTCTCCGACGTCTCCATTTCTCGCATTGGCATCCATGCTCTCGACCAAGGCGTGGTCCAGGGCCATTTTCTTCCGCCCAATCTGCATAATCTTCTCCTCGACGCTACCCTTCGTCATCAACTGGAAGCAAAGAACCTTCTTCTTCTGACCAATACGATGGGCTCGAGACAGAGCCTGCAGGTCTTGGTGTGGATTGAAGTCGGGATCAAGAATGATGACTGTGTCTGCGGTCGCCAAGTTGATTCCGACGCCTCCAGCACGGGTCGACAGAAGGAAAGCGAAGTACTCGGAACCTGGCTCATTAAATGAGTCGATGCGCTTCTGTCTCTCGAGGCTCGAGACGCTTCCGTCAAGGCGGTGATATTTGAGACCCATGCCAGTGAGGAAATCTTCCACAATGTCAAGCATGCCAAGAAACTGGCTGAAGATAAGCACGCGGTGGCCACGCTCGTGAAGCTTGGGGAACATCTGATCTAAAAGAACAAGCTTGGCGGAAGCTTCGACGAGGTTGCGGTGCATGGTCTCCTGGTCCACGCTCTTGTCTTCGACGGCTCCACTGTAGAGAAAAGGATGTCCGAGACACTTCCGCAGCTGCATGAGGATGTTGTTCAGACTGCTGCGCTCGTTGGATTTGAGCTTGGTGTTGGCAAAGATTGCGCGAATCAGCTCAGGGTTCCTCTCCATGATCGATTTGCAGAGCTTCTCCTGGACAATTGACATGGAGACCGGCAAGATGATCTGCGCCATCGGCGGCAGGAACTTCAACACTTTAGCTTTCGTGCGTCGAAGGAAGTAAGGCTTGATCATCTCGTGAAGGTCCGCTATGTTGTCTTTCGTGAGCTCGGCGTACTGCTCGTCAAGGCGTTCAGCGTTCTTCGATGGGTCGATGAATTGGAGAAGATTGAAGAGTTCACGCTTGTTGTTCTGAAGCGGCGTGCCAGTGAGGAGTAGTCGCCAAGGGACCCTCATGGATCGAAGCGCACCGTACAGCAAGTTCTCGTCATTCTTGAGCCGTTGGCCCTCATCGACGACCATGCCAATCCACGAAACACCCCTAAAGAGGCTCTTGGTATGATCATCCTGGGCAGAGTCGTATGACATGATAACGACGTGGGCTTTCATGTCTCTTGAGCCATTGGGAAACAACTCGTATTGGTATGCCAGACGCTGCGGCTCCTTTCCCCCGTGGTAGCACACCACACGCATGTCTGGAGCCCATTTCTTGATTTCTCTCCGCCAGTTGGGACAAGTCGAGTTGGGCACAACCACAAGCCAGGGCCAGGCCCGAGGAGATTCCAGGCTAACCGAAGCCATCAAGGCGATGACCTGGATGGTCTTTCCCAGTCCCATTTCATCTGCTAGGACGGCGCTTCGCTCCTGATAGAAGCCATTCAAGATCCAGTTGAGTCCTTGGATTTGATACTTCATCAGAGTATTGCCCTCCCTCAAAAAGTTGTTGAAACGAGGCTCCGACCCGTGCGTGCCGTCCTCAAAAGCGACTTCCTCGTCGAAATCCAATTCCCGGAAGTTTCGGAGACGCTCCTTGATGCTGCCCACTGGTTCGGACTTGAAGTGCTTGCCATTCAGGAACTCGTTGTATGCTGAGAGGAAAGCGTCCCAGCGAAGTCCAGAGTCGTGGTCGGGTGGCGTATCCCAAACGGCGTCAACATAGTCCAAGCCTTCAAACTTGATCAAGGCTTGATCTATCATAAAGACCTTGTCCAGGTCCGCTCTCTTCGACTCGAACTTGAATGTGCCTTTGAATTTCACGTCCAGGACAACGTCTGCAAGAAGATACTCCTCGGGAATCGCTTCCTTCTCGTCGAACTTAGGCAGCAAGTTTGCGCCGTCATTGCGCTTAGGGAACGCATTGCGCATCACGGCATTGGTCACCCCGTAGACCCAAGGGCCAGGCTTCCACTCGCAGTGAGCATAAGATTGGGAGTCGTACTTGACGAGATATTCCTTGGCATCTTCCACCATTTCCAGGGCGGTCTGGGATGCAACGTAGGTATCACGATTCGTAGGTCGCCAAGCTACAAGAGTGTCGATCTTGCGCTTCATGTCCAGGCAGTTCCTGCACTTCCAGTAGACGCCGTACTCGGCCAGCTGAGCGGCTCGAATGTCGCCTCCAACCTTCCTATGGCTGTTAGACGGGGGAAGGTGCTCGAAGTGGTAGGCACAATGACACGTGATGCACCGGAAAAGGACGTTTTCGGCGTTGTTGATCAGGTCCTGATCTACAGACACAATTGGGTCCTGTCCCCCATTCTCTTCTCGCAGCTTCTGCTCTTGCAAAGCCGAGCGCTTGGGGGCGAAAGCGTCACATGCCGGGCCCTTACGCCGACAGGCTTGACAAATTTCAAGGCTCGGAGCGCGGACATCTTTCTTCTTGCGAACACCAATGCAGTGCTTGCACTGTAGCACGAACTGATCTGGCCCAACCTTGGTCACGAGGTGCTCTCGAGTGCTGCGGAATCCAAGACAGGTCTTATGATAGGCCATTGCGCAGCCCTGGCAGTAGATCATGATGCCCTTGTTAAGGGCGCTGGGGCCGTTGCCACAGGTATCGCAGGTAGCGCAGTGCGACTGCTTGAAAGGGCCATCTGGGGTTGAAGCAAAGGTCTCTTTGGCTCCAGATGCCTTCGGTGCCGCTGGGATCTTGTCGTCCTCCGGGGCGTAAGTCTCATCCTCCCATGCGGCGACGTCAGCCATCATCGCACTGGTTTTGTTCTTTCTGTCGGAACGCCGGACAGGTGGCTCGAAAGCGATGTCGTCATCGTCCTGGCTGGCAAAGAGGGAGGGTCTGCCACGGCGGAGGCGAGCCTTACCACCACGTCTTCGAGACTTGCTCTCAGGCACGAGATCTGACTTGATTTTGAACAATCCGTCCTCGTCGTCCTCGTTTTGAAGTTCGTCCACATCGTTGTCAAAATGCGAAGATGATGTTTTGGAACCATAAGCCCCGGCAATCTTCCGCAGGCTACGTTTGCTCCTGCGCTTTGTGTCCGATCCATCATCTGAATGGTATTCATCTACAGCGTAATTGGGCTGAAGCTGCGACTCCACGTTTCGGTCACTGCGGCGTGTTCGGGAAGCGGGACCACCCAAGTTCCGCATCTTCTGTTTCGTGCGGCGCTGGCCGGGATGCACCGGGAAATCATCTTCCTCGTCAAAGTCATCCAAGGCATCCAGTATGGCTTCGTCCTCATCAACATCCATGTTACCCTCATAATCGGGGTCCTGGGTGTGGGCTTTGCGCTTCTTTGGACGGCCTGTGAAGCCAATGTTGTGGTAATCATCTTGATCCGAATCCATGGTCTTTGGCTTTCTGAAGTCTGCAAGAGCCTGACGCCCGTTTGGATAGCTCGAAAGCTGGTCTAAAGCGACCTGGGTTGGTTGTGATTAGCGTTTTGATGGCAGTAAAATGGGATGGCTGCGTTGGTTTCAATGAAAAGATACGAATGTGTTTAACGGAACCAGCTGTCAGCTGGAAAAGGCTGCCACCTTCCAGGAGATACCTGGGGAAAAGAGAAGATGGTCTTCGAGGCGAAAGAGAGAACGAAGTGCTGTGGACGAAAGGCTTGGGTGTAGTGGTGATGGTGTCAGGTAGAACAAGCGAGGCCAGATTTGGCTTGCTGCCAGATTAGGAAGGAAGGACGGAAATGCAAAGCAAGCGACGTCGCAATTGGAAATGCGCAATAACAAGTGTGCGTGTGAAGGTTCAGCTTGGTCTGCAAGAATTCCGTACCACTTCTGCTCGATCAAGACTGCAGTGACGCGTTTGCAGTTGGCACAAACGCAATGGCTCAGGACACAGTCCAAGGGGTTGCGAGGGCAACGACTGATGAGAAATGCCAAATCTCCAACTTCTGGTCTGGTTTGATGTTTGGGAAAGGTTGCAGCAGTGGCGGGCTGCCTGGGTATGGGAGAATGCCCTCTGATAGATGCCTCTCCGGCCAGGTGGGGAAGGAAGGAGTGGGTCCAAGAAAACGATATGTTGTAGTGAAGAGGAAGAAAGTGAATGGGAGAAGAGGTGGAGGCAGCGAGCTTCCCACTTGGTTCATTGCCAAGCCCATTCAAAGGAGGGAAGGGAAGTTGTGGCAACGGAGCAAATCTGTGTTCATCCTGGAGAAGGCCTGATCTATAGAGGCAGCTTACCTGGTCTACGCGGCCGTCCTCAAATTCCACTGAAAGCCAAGCCTCCCCTGGCACATCTGTTCTGATGACCTCCAACACACGGTAGATCTCGTCACCAGGGGCCACTTTGGTGTACTCCTGAGCTTCTGCAGGCGGCAAAGACCGGATCACCACTTCGAACTTCAAAGGGTCAAGTGACGGTTCTGCCTCGAGGCCCGAAGATTCCGTGGTTTCCCTCGACTTCCTCTTCCCAGTCTTGCCTGGACTCCCACCATTCGCTTCAAGATCACTCTCAGGGTCCTGGTTGACATTGCCTCGCTTCTTGGCTGAAGAAGCGTCGAACCACTTCAGAAGTCCTGTGGCGCTCTCGTGTGGCGACTCGTCGCCGCCGCCTTTCCTTGTCCTGGGCGTCGCGCGGCTCCTTGCTGAACGCTTTGCTGGACTCTTGCGGGTGGCTTTGGGCGTCTCGTACTCTATCGCGTCATCGTCCTGCTCGGCTACAGTCTCGTCCTCCTTGTGCCCATTTGTCTCGGTCGGTGGTAAGCTCGCAGCCCCGTTGGCCTCTGTCATTACAGCCTCAGGAGCCGCAGCAAACGTCGGGTCTATAGCGTCTACAGCGTCCATAGGTGCCATGGGGGCCACAGGGACCATCGGGGCCATGGGGGCCATTGGAGCGGGCGGCGCCGGGCCTGGAATTGGCTCTTGATCGACATCGCCGTCGGACGAATCTTCGAACTGACGGGCTCGCGCCTCGAAGGTGAACTCATCCGGCATCGTCAAGGGATGGAGAAACGCCAGAAGATCCTCCTCCGCATTCTGTGACTCGTCCATGTCGTGGGGGCCGTAGTCAGCTCCTATCGTCGCAAATCTCTATTCAAGGCAGGCCTCGGGATCTTGATTGATTCATCTGCAGCATTGTCGCAATTAGGATATTGCGCGGTCAATCGAGGCATTGCCACTTCTAGGATGGTCGCATACCTTTAGAAAACGCGTCGGCACCCGTGCACGCTCGTCTCGTTGCTTGTTGTGCGGTCTGGCGCAAAATTGGTCGATCGCATGAGGTTGACGTTTGGTCGCAATGTCCGTAGCCACCGCCCACTTAAAGTGTCCAGACGCGTCCGAGACCGCGTGCTCGCCCGGCGGGCCGCTAGACTCGGGATATCCCTGCACTGAAGCTGATCCCTGCAAAAAAAATTGGGAAATGCTTTGACGTCCCAACTAGAGTTGCTAGTGAATCCTGCCTCCAACTACTCAATTCTGCAAAGACCTCTCTACACCTACAAACTTTTATCTGTAGTGGTCGGTTAAAAGATACCAACAATGAGATGAGCTTCATCACGAAGCTGCCCTTGCTAGGGCGCAACCCTTTCCTCCGAACTGGCTTCGTGCCCCTCTCCTCCCAGCGATGCGCCTCTCGCCTGTCCGCGATCCACCAGGGCCTGAACCGGTCCGAGAGAGCACGACCACAGGGCTCCTCCCCTCGCAAGGAGATCCGCATACGTCCCGGCGATGAGCCATATCTCAGCCCCGAAGAGCGCCGGCGAGCGAGGGCAATCGCGCGACAGAACCCTATCGAGTACAAGATCCGAAAGGGAAAGAAGGACATCACTGAGGAGCCGGGGCCGCCGCGGAAGTCGAGAGCCGCCCGCTTTGCTGACCCGCGGGACCCCCTGGGGGGGAAAAGCCTTGTGAAGCAGTTCAAAAACGGACAGTTGTTCGATGGCCTAGACACGGGTAGCAGAGGGCCCAGGGAGGGCAACCTGCAGCACGACGACTTTGTGAGGCAGATGTCGGGCGACATGCAAGATCGATCGGGCCCTCGAAAATCTGATCGCGGGCGACGGAGTGAATCGCCCCGGAATTTCGGTAGGAGCGAACGACCCGGTGGGTTCGAGAGGAGCAGAGGCGACCGGGACAGCCGACCATCCCGAACGCCTTGGGGGGAGTCTAGGACCGAAGGAGGCATGCGAGACCAGAGAAGCGATAAGCCGAGGTTCGAGGGTATTTCCAAGGGTTTCGACCGCAGCGGGCGCGACAGTCGTGCGCCGTCCGACTCGTGGGCTCGCGTGCAAACGCTAAGATCATCCTATGGTCCAGAGACGAGGCAGTTCGTTTCTCCCGGTCGCGATCGAGAAAGAGGGACGACGTACGGTTCAGAGAGAAGATCCTTCGATTCGGCGGGGCGGGGTCAGGAGCCTAGATCATCTCATCGTTCAGACAGACCAAAATCCACCGATCGGGATTCAGATGACACTGACGGCGCCAAGGAATGGAAACCGAAGAGGAATGATGCACCAGTGTCAATCCCATATACCACAGCCGCCTCGCAGTTCTTGTACGGAACTTCAGCCGTCGAGGCCGCCTTGAAAGCTGGCCGCAGGAAGATGTACAAGTTATACATCTATAGGGGCAAAGGCCGCGGCGCCAGGGCTCTGGAGAAGGACCAAGTTCTGGCCAACTTGGCGATCAGCCGAGGAATCAGGGTCGAATATCTCGAGGAAGCATCGCTGCCGATGCTGAACAAGATGAGCGATAGCCGGCCCCACAACGGTCACGTTCTTGAAGCGTCACCGCTGCCCCAACTCCCAATCACCGCCCTGGAGGAGTTCTCCGAGGATCAGGATCGTCCAGGCTTCGCGCTGGCCGTGGGCCACCAATCAATGGAGGAAGCCCGGATAAACGGCACCTCTGGGTTTGTGAGCACCCAGCCGGACCCGCGAAAACCGCTCGTCTTGGTCGTGGACCAGGTGCTCGACCCGGGGAACCTGGGCGCCATCATCAGGACGGCCAGCTTCATGGGGGTGACCGCCGTGGCGGTCTCGAAGAAAGGCTCCGCGCCCGTGACCCCGGTCGTGCTGAAGGCCTCGGCCGGCGCCGCCGAGGCCCTGACCATGGTGTCGGTCGACTCGATCGAGGACTTCCTGCGGGGCTCCAAGGAGAACGGCTGGAAGGTGTTCGCGGCCTGTCCCCCGAGGCCCGACTCGAACAGGCCCCAGATGGACACCATGGACCTGGAGAGGGACGACCCGCTCCTCAAGGGCCCCTGTATTCTCCTCGTGGGCAGCGAGGGCGAGGGGTTACCCCGTGCGCTGAGGAGGGCTGCTGACGTCGAGGTAAGCATCCCGAATCTGTCTGGGTCCGATGTTGTCGACAGCTTGAACGTCAGTGTTGCCACTGGCTTGCTGTGCTCAGCGTTCTTGAAGGGCAAGGCCAAGGCACGTGGGAACACTGCCACCGACCCAGGGGCTTTGTTTTGAGCCTCATCACATGTATAGATACACCATGTACAATTTCTCCCCATGAAAATCATGAATATACCCCCTCCACCGCCTACATCTCTTGATTTATACCGCGGTTGAGTTTGCGCATATGCCTAAACCGCAAGGCATCTTTTTGGTCCCGATTCCTGGGCAGGTGACTGTCTAAATTCCATGTTTTGAGACGTTCTTTGTGTGCCTGACGAGCCGTTGATGGTGAGTTTCGGCATCCGGGTTTGTGATATAGGCACGGTTGGTGCAGCCGTGTGAGACGAGACTTTGAAGTGTTGCGTGGGACAGGGGCTACCGTGCCTCAAACATCTGATCTAGATTGACCTAGATCATGAGCTACAGTAATTGATCTGCCTATAATTCACTCGCTCTGGTTCTTCGGAGGCTTAAAACTCGATACAAGTGTGGATCGAATCCCAGCGGACATCAATTTGAAGTTACCTACCTGGGGTAGGTACTTATCCAACCTGCCACACGCCGCTCGGGGTCACCAACAATTGCGGCCCCGTCTCATGGCCAGCTACCAGCTTTAAATTCCTGCGGCTTGAATGCTGCCTTATTGTTTTACCTCTCACTCTTCTTGTTTCTCTTATACGAGCAGGTCAACATAACCAAAGTTCAAATTGAACTGCACCACAACCAAAAAAAACAGCGATGCCAGTTCTTTCACAACCATTCCACAGATGACCATACAACTAATGTCATTGCCCCGACCTCCCTGACATATTTCTCTGTGCGTCCGTTTCTGCAGAAAGGACTACGCAAAGGAGAGCAGAAATCTCCATGATGGGACCTCACAAGACGTAAGCGACGATAAATTCGGATGGGTGGTGCGAACTGTCAGCAGCAAAGCCCGACTTGCCTCAACGCGTCGCAGACCTTGCTTCAGTGGGAGCTGTCAGGTCAAACCTCTGGCCAGTCGATTGATGGCGCAGCAGATTATTTACAGGTAGCCCAAGGGGCAGCATGATTTGATGACAAGTTTTATCGACGCCCACCACCTGTGTGACCCGGATCAGTGTGGGAGATAGACACATTGTTGGCAACCACCTCCCCAAGGGAAACCACGCATTCTGGCCTAGCTTGGACCTGCTGGAGTTGGTGCGAGACGACCAGAAACAGAGATAGATCTGCAGTACTGTGCGCGTGCTAGTGCAGGTGTCAAACGCCAAAATTGCATTAGTGAGTGTCGAAAACACGGGAACTGAATCTCGTGTATGTCAGGGTCGAAACCCTCCAAATCGATACTCGAATTCGTGCAAGTATCCCGGACTCACTTTTTGCTGCGCAATAATACGAAGGCAGAGCATTGAAGTGAATGAGAACTGCAACCCCAATCCACCTTAAGTTTTGCAGGCAACTCGTGGCTCCTGGCGTCCTGACGTGATTGTGCTCGCGCGTGTCGCTCTGATGGTGTGTGGCACCAATCAGTCGTGCCCCAACCAGACCTCCATTTTCGCCCACCTTGCCACTAGTCAAGTTGTCTCACTGACATGTACTCACCGCTGACTGGGGTTGCGCGTCCGGCCTTCAAGATACATAGTGGCAGAGCCTCTGCTTAGCCTTTCAGGGCCCAAGGGGCCCAAGGGGCCCCCCGAATTAGGAAGACTCGCAGCCCTCCTCTGCTTCCCGTCCCGCATCCCTGCTCGGCATGCGCTAATGCAGAGAGACCAATTGACCTGGGGCTCAGCTGCATATTCTGCATCGATTCTATGGACGCCTACGGCAACTCGCTCGCCCATTGGTTCACCTACCTTATAATCGAGTCTTGCCTAACGAGACCTCCAATGGGAACTGTCAAAACTCTCACTGAGATGACTGGCTTGTAACTGCAGACTTACCAGGCCATGAGTGAGCACTCCAAACCACGCAAACCTGCTTTTCTATAAAACCTTCTTTGAGCCAGCACAGGACAAGCCCGTGCTATTTGGTAGCATGCCTCACCCTTTCTTCTGAGTACTTCAATACACCTGTTCGAATTTCTGTTATTGCTCGCCTCCTCATATATCTACCTAGTACTTGTATCCAGTTATTCCCTGCGTGTCCAGCGCTCTACTAGTTCCAACATCATATTCTCAAGTGCTCACAATATCCAATTTCTTCTGACCATCTCAACCGTGTCCTCTCACGCGGGACTACTCGTCTCGTGGCATAACATCCAGCTATTTCCTGCGCTTGCTATGCCAGGACGATTTCTTTCGAGGCTAGGACAGGCTCTTTTCACGGTCCAAGGCATCATTGCATTCGGCATTTTTCTGTTCGCAAGTCAGCGGGAGGCCGTCCCCTGGGCCGGCCTGATCACCAGCATGTGAGCATTGTCACCCATTCTGAGATCCTGAAAACCTCTATTTTTGTTGTGCTGATATTTCGGGTTTCCAGAGGTTTGGTACTGTGGGCAATCATCGGAGTCCCTCTACTTGTCATCTACCAAAGATCTTTACGCCAGTAAGTCTTCATCACTACCCAAGCATGCCATACCTGCTAACGCTTAACAGGAAACTTCCCTGGTCGGTTGTGGTCCCGTTGAAGTTCTTCTTTCTCTTCGCTGGGACCCCACCGACCGATCTATATCAGGCGGGTCTTTTGACGCCTTTGTCGGTAAGCATTGGACTAATATGCGTGATTGTGTATGAAGACGTCAGCCCAGAGGTCTTCAGGGGTCGAATGGTTGGCGAGGTCTGACCTAAAGGTGACTACGGTCGGTCCGTGTCTCTGGAACTATCTTTACGGGGCGCTTGTTCGACTTGTAATTTATCTTTCTTTACGCCTACAAATATGATCTTGAAAGGTGCCAGCGATGCATGTGAACTTGATTCGAGACTCGCCAGCCTTAAATGGAAAAAGGCAGCTTTATTGCAGGAAACATATAGATCACATGTGCACATAGTACACTTATCCAGCCTCGAGGCTAGAAAGGGAGCCAAGGTGCAATGACACTTGAGAAACTTGCCGTTATCCTTGTGAGTGATACCGTCAAATATATTCATCAAATCATCAATTCACATTTCCACGTCATCGTCGAAGTGTGTGAGCCGCGTGGAGTGAAATATGTTTCGAAACAGATGATGATGAACTTTTTGTTCCCGTGCCGAAGTCACTTAAATTCCCTCAAGGGAACTTTTTGAAATTCGATAACTCAAGAAGAGACTAATGGAGTTGTCTATGTTGTAGAAAACTAGCGAAGAATGTAAAACATCCGCCAGAAGTAGTGAAAATTCTTACATGATACTGCTTCGACCGCGGAGGAGATGCTGACGACATTAAGGTTAAGAGTTGCGGGAATCATTGACCATTATCTCGACTGTCTGCTCGTGCCAGCGTTTCAGGGCAGATGGGAAATCTGTAACGGATCGCCATTGCCGTGAACTCCAATATAAGATACAACTTCATGCGCTCGACTACAGCTAAGCTCCAACGCTGATAAACATATCTGAAGGTCGATCAATATGCTTCGAGGCGGCTTGCTTGATGGACTCCTCATCGGTCTCAAGGACTTTGGTGCCTGTATTAGCCTGGCGTCAATCAATGTCGTCCAACGCAGTATTCATAGGGGCCGTACCTCATACGCACTGGGATCATGTTCAATTTCGGTCCGGAAGGCGCCAGTGACTTTGTAAGAGCATTATACAAATAATCCCCGAAGAGTATTATCAGGACAATCGTCGGCATCGTCATTTTGGCCTTTTTGGACCAAGGAAGACCGTCGATCGTCCGATGGAACCGAATGCAAGTATCCAGAGACTATTGGGTGTGACGGTGTGAGTGGCAGTGAATTCTGGGGTCAGACAGGGCGTGGAAACCACCTCTAGCCATAAGGCTCCAACTAGCATTTGAGCTTGGAGACATTGGAAGGAATCTTTCTTGTGCGACGAAATTGACCCCTGGGCCAAAAAGGCTTACTGCATGCCCAAGCAACTTTAGAACCCATCATATGGTCATACCACTACCCAGTGTGCCGTTGTCTTCCTTTTCTCCTTTTGAACTTAAAGAGGTGCCGGAAACACAACCGTATGCAACAATGTGAGTCAGTGGGTAGGAGCCATGAGGAGTTGGAGCTGAAACGACCTCGCAATCTTTACAATGTCGCTTCTTTTTGGTAGTCCATAAAATCAATTGTCAAGACCAGGTCGGTTTTCAAAAGCAATAGATAATTCAGATACCTTAGTTGTCCTTCATCCGCTAGGTAGTAAAATTATGGCCTCCCGAAAAAGGAGAAGACAAAAAGAATGTTGCTAGATGCAGAGATGACAGCCATATAGCCATTTCAATTTGTACTGGCGGCAGTGTACCCATGTCTGGACCCTATTAATTGGAATAACACGGCAACAGCTTCAAACATTGAGACCCCAAACTCCATTTTTGGCGAGTTCCGAGGTTCCCACAAAGCGAGTACGAATAAGAGAGGACCGGAGAGAAATGCCTATTGAGGGATACAAACAAAAGATATCTAAGAATGTCTGGGTATTGAAGGGATATCCACTCGCTGAGTCGTCGAATACATATCGAGAAATGAAGACATTCGTGAGTTTCATTTTCCCAAGGAAGCCAATTAATAGTCAAGGGATGGTCGTGGGCATCCATCCCACTAACACGCCAGGCGTAGATGCTGAGGCCCTGGTCCCAAATAGGAAATTCGATCCTTGAAACTTACATGGGCTGAGGTCATTTGGAGCGCGTGACAGCGCGCATTGGGTTGCAATGACGCTAACATGTTCCTCCACATATGGTGCTTGAATATATAGGCAGTGCAGTGGTCATAGATAACACATTTCCACAAGACATCAAGTTTCTGTGGATTCTTCAAGTTTGACACCTCTAAGCTGTCCCGAAATCCCAAATACGAGAGGACACGACAGGCGGAAAAGCCACGCCGGGCGGTCGCCGACCGACCAAGAAATGGAGACGGCAGCTGCTAAGGAGTTTACTCACGGCCAACCTGTTGACCTGGATGGCGAACCGGTGGTCATCGTGACTGGTGCGGCGGGCGGGATGGGAAAGGCCATCGCCGAAGCCTTCGCAGACCAGGGCCGGGCTCTGCTCCTGTGCGACCTAGCGCCGCTGTCCGATGCGCAAGCAGCCATCACGGGGTCGCGGCCGCCGTTGCCGCTCATCACGACGGTCCAGGGGGACATCTCAGATCCGGGATTCGGGGACCAGGTTATTTCTGCGCTTAACGGGCGCAAAGTCAGCGTGCTCGCACATGCAGCCGGGGTGGCGCCATCGTTCCAGAACGGCCGGCGTATTTTCGACATCAACTTCACGGCCAGCAAGAGCCTGGTTGAGAAGATGCAGCCGTACATGGAGGCCGACAGCGCTATTGTGCTGGTGGCCTCGCTGTCGGGGACGTTTATCACCAATTTTGCGGTGGACATGGCAGTCAAGAGACACCTCAAGGGCCACTGGTCTCCTACGGTGTGGGTCATGAAGCAGTGGGCCTACACATCCTACGCCATCTCAAAGCGGTGTGTGCAGCTCTATGTGCAGAGCATGGCTACGAAGCTGGCAGAGAAGAAGGTGAGGGTTGTGAGTGTGTCGCCCGGGGTTATTGATACGGACATGATGGCGGGTTACTCCGAACAGCCAGCGCTGGCTACATTTGTGGGGTCTTCAGGCCTGAAGAGGATGGGGAGATCGGAGGAGGTTGCATCAGTAGTAATGTTCCTTGCATCGCCTGGTGCGAGCTATTGCACTGGGATTGATGTGCTAGTGGACGGGGGCCTGACTGCTCAGAAGGGGAGGGCCGTATGGACGACGCTACGGGCGCTGAGAAAGAAACGAGCTGGGTGAGAGGAGCAGCAATCATTGCAGGCAATGGTGAGAATGGTGAGACGAGGTCATGGTAATAAACTGATGATGAATGCGTTCATGTTGAAGTAAGCCTTTATGCAGATGGTACAGTAGGAACGAAGACAGCAACACGCTGAGCTGCAACCTTAACACTGCAGAGGCTGGCCGTTTTCATGTGAAGTCCAAAGTGGAGCTCGCAGCTTGCAGGGGGTGTCCCATGTGGCGGCAGATCCATGCAGCCTTTCCCCACATTGGATTCATGGTGGGGGACGACGACAATTTTCTGTGCCGCCCGCCTGCGAGCTCCAGCTCCAAATTCCGCGACGGACAACCACACACGCCGCGAAGAGTCATACTCGTCTCCCACCACACCACAGCACGCAGTCCCGAGGCAGCAGCATCCCTCACAGAACCAAATGCGCTCTCGATAGCAATGCGAGCATTCCAAAAGAAGCCGACGCGCGGACCGTGACGAAAACTTCCCCAGTCGCGAACCCCAAACTGCGACAGCCGACATCGACAACAACACCGACAGAGACATTGTCGTCTCCTGCACACATTCAGTCTCGGCATTTGACAACCGTACTTCAAAATGGCGGCTCGAGGCCCGCCTTCGACGGCTCCTATGAAGGAGCAGGTCGTCGACAACCTGCCTAAACGGTTCAAGGAGATGAAATTTGGTGTACAGTACGACCTCCTCCGCTCGCATCCTCCCAGGCCTGGCTGAAGACGCGCTGACATGCCATGCCCCTAGGTCGATCCAAGATGTTGTCAGCCAAGGCGTCCTCGAGGTCTCCCAGCGCACTCTCTACGATATGGACAACAATCGAGCCCCTGTCGCGAACGGCGCCCTCGACCCCCGACTCGGCATATCCAGTAAGATTGGCAAATGTTCGACCTGCAACCTTCCTCTCCAAAATTGCGTCGGCCATTGGGGTCACGTCAGGCTCGCCCTTCCAGCCTTCCATATAGGCTATCTCCGATTCACCCAGACCATACTCCAGAATATCTGCAAGGACTGCGGAAAGGTCCTCCTGACTGAAGACGAACGGCGAGAATTCCTTAAGGAGTTGAGACGACCGGGCATCGATAACCTTAGGCGGACAATGATCCTCAAGAGAATCAACGAACAGTGCAGGAAATGCAAGGAGTGTCCATTCTGTGGGGCCATCAACGGGCAGATCCGCAAGCTGGGAGTGATCAAGCTGGCCCACGACAAGTTCGTGACATACAACAAATCCACGGCGCAGAAGAAGGTTGCACCGGAGAGCAAGCTTCAGTACGATGCATCATTCAAGGAGGCCAAGAAGTCGAACCCAGACCTCGAAAAGCACGTTAAGAAGGCAATGGAGGATCTGAACCCTCTTAGGGTGCTGAATCTCTTTAAGCAGATCGGCCCGACCGACTGCGAGCTGCTCGGGATGGATGCGGCCGAGGGAAGGCCAGAAATGTTCTTGTGGCAGTTCATCCCCGCGCCTCCAATTTGTATCCGACCATCGGTGCAGCAAGATAGCTCAAGCACTGAGGATGATCTGACTGCAAAGCTTGCGGAAATCGTCTATATCAGCGGCCTTATCCGCGCAGCTCTTGACAAGGGACAGCCAATCACGACCATCATGGAGCAGTGGGAATACCTGCAGCTGCAGATCGCCATGTATGTCAACAGTGACGTGCCGGGTTTAGTGCAGCCCGGCTTCGGCAAAGCAGTCAGGGGTTTCTGCCAGCGTCTGAAGGGAAAACAAGGTCGCTTCCGTGGAAACTTGTCTGGAAAGCGTGTCGACTTCTCTGGCCGAACCGTCATTTCGCCAGATCCCAACCTAGGAATCGACCAAGTCGCAGTACCTCAGCTTGTGGCCAAGAACATGACATACCCAGAACGTGTCAATTCTACCAATATCGAAGCTATGAGAATAGCTGTCAGAAATGGCACCAAGGAATGGCCAGGAGCCAACGGCATCATCAAAAAGGACGGCGGATACAAGGTGAATCTGAAATTCGGAAACAGAGAACTGATAGCGAATGACCTCTCAGTGGGCGATGTTGTGGAGCGCCACCTTGTCGACGGAGATGTTGCCCTCTTCAACCGACAGCCATCGTTGCACAAGCTGAGTATCATGAGCCATTTGGTAAAGGTCCGGCCCTGGAGGACTTTCCGGCTGAACGAGTGTGTGTGTACGCCATACAACGCCGATTTCGACGGAGATGAGATGAACCTGCACATTCCCCAAACAGAAGAGGCCCGAGCTGAAGCAATGACACTCATGGGAGTCAAGCACAACCTGGCCACACCCAAGAACGGAGAGCCTATCATTGCGGCCACGCAAGATTTCATCACAGCGGCATACCTTCTCAGCAGCAAGGACAAATTCTTCGACCGGAAGTCCTTCACATATATCTGCGAGATGATGCTGGAGGGCAGTGGTCACTTGGACCTTCCTCCCCCTGCCATTCTGAAGCCTGTGGCCCTGTGGACTGGTAAACAGATCTTCAACATCCTTATCCGACCGAACCTGCAGTCTCCAGTCAAGGTCAACCTGGACGCCAAGTGCAGAGAGTACAAACCACGGCCCGGAATGGCCCCTGACATGTGTCCAAATGACGGTTGGCTGGTCATCCGAAACTCAGAAATCATGTGCGGAGTCATGGACAAGTCCACAGTTGGAGCTGGAAAGAAGGACTCAATATTCTACGTGATATTGCGAGACTATGGCCCAGACGCTGCGGCTGGCGCCATGAATCGGCTTGCGAGGCTCTGCGCGAGATCCTTGACAAATGAAGGATTCTCGATTGGGGTCGGTGATGTGTTCCCTATCAACGGTCTGACCGAATCTAAAGACAGACTCGTGGAGGTTGCTTACAAGAAGTGTGACGATTTGATCGCAACGTACAAGGCTGGAAAGCTGGAGAAGGCTCCCGGATGCGACATGGAGGAGACACTGGAAAACTCGATCTCAGGTATTCTCAGCAAGGTCCGTCAAGAAGCTGGTCAGCAATGTGTTGACAGCTTGAGCCATAACAATGCGCCACTGACCATGGCCAACTCGGGTTCGAAAGGTTCGGCCATCAACGTCGCTCAGATGGTTGCCTGTGTCGGACAACAAATTATCGGAGGTCAGCGTGTGCCGGATGGTTTCCAAGACCGAAGTCTTCCTCACTTCCACAAGAACGCTCGTCAGCCAAACTCCAAAGGTTTCGTCCGCAACAGCTTCTATACTGGCCTGGTTCCGTCCGAGTTCCTCTTCCACGCCATTTCTGGAAGAGAAGGTCTGGTCGATACAGCTGTCAAGACAGCCGAGACTGGTTACATGTCGAGACGACTAATGAAGTCCTTGGAAGACTTGTCCACGGGTTACGACGAGACAGTCCGTACATCAAGTGGCGGAATTGTCCAGTTCCAATTTGGAGCGGATAACCTGGATCCCGTCGACATGGAAGCCTCTGGAAAGCCCGTGCATTTCGACCGCACATGGACACACGCCGAAACCCTGACTTGGGACAACGCGGAGCCAACATTGCTACCTCATGAGATCATGGAAGTTTGCAAAACCATGTTGGATGTTGAGCGTGCCAAATACGTGAGGCGACGAATGACTGATGGTCAGATATTGGAATATGACGACGACAGCAACATGTCGATCGACGAACACGAGAGCGCACGTATCTTCCTCAGAGACGTAGAAGGGTATGTGGGAGCTCGTGCAAAGAAGCTTTCAAGGGCTCGAGGGGAGGTTGGATTGAACCCAGATGATGGGGAAGCAATGGAGATCGACACGGCCGTCGAGGACAAGATCAGCTTAGCACGTGTTGAGCGTGTGGCCAAGGTCTCCCGGACTACCTTGCAGAAGTTTATTCGTCTATGCCTGGACAAGTACAAACAAGCACATGTCGAGCCTGGACATGCCGTCGGCGCCGTCGGAGCTCATTCCATTGGAGAACCGGGTACACAAATGACGCTTAAGACTTTCCATTTTGCTGGTGTCGCCGGTATGAGTATTACCCAAGGTGTGCCTCGTATCAAGGAAATCATCAACGCATCAAAGAACATCAGCACGCCGGTCATCACGTGTCCGTTGGAGAACAAGAAGCAGATTGAGGTTGCCAAGGTCGTCAAGGCTCGAATTGAGAAGACTTTTGTCTCAGATGTCATCAAACACATTGAGGACGAGTGGCTTTCTGACCGAGGCTTGATCGTCCTCGAGGTCGATATGGAGGTCCTTCAGGATATGCACTTGGGCATTGGTCCAAGAGACATCGCCGAGGCTATTGTGAAGCACAAGAAGTTGAAGGTGCTGCGGGAAGACATCAATGTCGGCCCTTCCTACATCGAGATCAGCGTGCGTAATACGTGGACGGATCTCGCCGAGCAGAAGAGGTTGGCCCGGAATGGCAAGTCCAGCACCGTGATCGAGAGCGCCTCTGACCTCCTGCTGCGCGTAAACTACCTGCGCCGCATGCTACCAACCGTGGCGATCTCGGGTTACCCTGACGCGACCCGAGCCATCATCCAGACGTCTGAGACCTCCGAGCACACGGTCCTCGTCGAAGGCTACGGCCTCGGCGCGTGCATGACAACAGAGGGTGTCATCGGCACCAAGACGCGATCCAACAACGTCATGGAGTGCCGCGACATCCTCGGCATCGAGGCAGCGCGGAGCACCATCGCCAACGAAATCGCCGAAGTCATGGGCGACATGGGCATCGACCCCCGGCACATGCAGCTGCTGGCCGACGTAATGACGTACAAGGGCGACGTCCTCGGCATCACGCGGTTCGGGCTGCAGAAGATGCGCGACTCGGTGCTGCAGCTGGCGTCGTTCGAGAAGACGGCGGACCACCTGTTCGAGGCGGCGGCGGCCATGAAGACGGACAAGATCGAGGGCGTGTCCGAGTCCATCATCATGGGCCAGTCCATGTCCATCGGCACGGGGTCGTTCAACGTCGTGCGCAGGATGGGCCTGCCCGAATGGTTCCTCCAGAAGAAGCCGACGCTGTTCGAGGACGCGTGGGGCGACAGCGTCAAGGCCAGGAGGGAGGCTCGGCTGGCCAGGGCGGCGGCGGCGGGGCGGAACATGGAGGCCCTGCGGGCGACGGCTGCTGCTGCTTAGAAAGCATGGGCGGTTATTAGGATCCGCGAGCAGGGCGCCTTGTGATGCTGCCATGGGAGCGGAGGAAGTCATGAATGCGGTTGGACAAGTGCAAGCGATGAATAAGTTTGTATCACTACGGAAGTTACCTCACCCGTCCCTGCTACAGGAATAAGAAACATTGTTCAAGTCACTCGGCGCGATGATCACCTCGGTGTGTACGACTGATCTGATATGTGCCCATGAGAGAGGCGTGATCGGTATGTGCACCATGTAGTAACACTTGTCTGCTGATATACTGGAGACATGAATATATACAAAGAATCTTCCACTCAAATCCAACGCCAAACCGCCCCCCCTGATCAAGATCCAAGGGCCAGGATCTTTTCAGCCGCATGCTCAGCAGCAATGACAATCGTGGCAGACGGGTTGCCCGTCAGCTGGCCAGGGAAGACACTAGCATCCAGGACAAAGATGTTATCCGTGCCATACACCTTGGCATTCGTATCAACAACGGCCGTGCCCCCAGCGGACCCATCATCAGTGCCCATCTTGGCCGTGCCCATCCAGTGGTTCGCGCGGCGGCCGTTGGCCGTCACAAGCAGCGAGTCGACGTACGCCTCGGCGGTCTGGTTCGCCTTGGGGCGCACCCACTCGAGCCCGGGGATATTCCGCAGCGAGTCCTGCAGGCTCTTGATGCCCGCCACGACGGCGGCCTTGTCGCCGTCGTCGTGCAGGAACGGCTGCGTCGACACCGTCATGGACAGGCTGCCCGTGATGGTCGCGCGGCCGCGCGACACCTGCCCCCGGCCCAGGTACTGCGAGATGGTCATGGCGTGCGTCGAGTTGGTGAAGGCCGAGTCGCCCTCTACGCGCGCCGTCCACTGCAGCTGCCGGGTTATGCCGTCGGCGCCGGGGATCTCCTCCCACAGCATGGGTCCGATGTTGGGGGCCGCCTGGGCGAGGATCCCCGTGCGCTCGCTGAGGTAGGTTTCCTTGTCGGATTCGATGGGCTCTTCCCAGGCGGCGTAGAAGTCGTAGAAGACTACGTCTGGGTGGGTTACTATCACGTCGGTCTGGAGGCAGGTTAGATGGTGAGAAACGAGACAGTTTTATGTTGGTTGATAGTGGAAGGTTACTCACGTTCATCTGTTCAACAAGGTTGGACCCAACCGGCAAGTTGATCCACGAGTCGTTGCTGATCATCCTCGCGCCGTCGGCCGACGCCTGCACGACAGAGAGCTGGTCAGTCGGGCCGATGCCGCTCCTGAATAGCACCTTGGGCGTGCCGAACGCGCCAGCGGACAGGACCACCCGCCCCGTGCCAGGCGTAAGCTTCACGGTACCAGAGTACCCAGACCCGGCGGAGCACGAGACCTCGACCCCCGTGGCGAGCGACCCCTTGCGCACGACGCGGTCCACAGCCGTGTCGGTCCACAGCGAGAAGACGTCGGAGCCGCGCGCGGCGGCCGAGGCGAGGTACGTGGCCAACGGGCCGCCGCGCTGCCCGCCGGAGAACATGAACTGGCCGTGGCCGTAGGTGCGGTTCTTGCGGCCCGGCTCGTCGTTGCCCACGACGTACTCCCACCCGCTCTTGCTGAGCCCGGACGTCAGCGCGTCGTAGCCCTGGTGCAGGTACAGCTCGCCGTCCGTCGAGGGCTGCCACGTGCCCGGGATGCGCTTGAAGGCGCGCTCCGTCGCCGCCGTCACGTCCGAGGCGTGCCAGCCTGCTGGGAAGTTCTCGTCCCAGTCGGCTGGGTTGGGCTGGGTCGTGGGGTGTTAGCCAAGGAGATCATTCGCAGGTAAGGCTTTGTGGGAGTAGTGTTCGCTTACCTTCCACCACAGCCCTGCGTTCACGGCCGTGCCTCCGCCGAGCACGCAGCCTGCCATCTGGTCCATGTCGGTGCACGCCACGCCGGCCGAGTCCACCCAGATCTGGTTGCAGAGACCCGGCACGTCGAACCGGGTCAGGTTCGTGCCGTCCAGCCACTCAGGCCCGAGCTCGCCGCCCCATTGTCCGGTGGAAACAGGCCCCTTCTCGATGAGCAGCACGGAGTGGCCCGCCTCGCTCAGCTTGTCGGCCATCGGGATACCTCCAGCGCCGCCGCCGACGACGACATAGTCCCACGTCTTGTTCGCAGGGATGCTCTTGCATGCCACAGTGGGCGTCGCGGTAGGAATGCTAGACGTCGTGGTGGCATTGCCGGTTGGAGTAGCGCCAGCGCAAGTCGTCGCCGTCGTCGTGGGCTTGGGCGGCAGAGCTGCGTAATCAGAGTAGGAGGCCGCAGTCGCGTTCGCAAAAGTGGCTCCATACTGGCCAAACAGGCGGCGGTGGTACGGGATCGTGATGTCGTTGGGGCAGCCCGGGTTGCCGGGGGCCTCGTTGGAGGCTGCGCGGCCCAGGACCGTGGACCCGGAGCTCGTCGAGATGCCGCCCTCTGCGCCGTCCTGGCTCCAGACGAAGCAGTCCTGACACCGGTAGACGATCTCAAAGGCGGTCTCGTTGACTGTGGACGCAAGGGTCGTGAGGGTTGCGTTGCCGGTGTACTTGACCGGCTCACTGTACCCCGTGGCCCAGCGGAAAGAACTCAGGACTTGGTCCTCGTGGGGCCATGCCATCAGAAGCAACGCCGATATCATCTGGCCGGACTGGCCATGGGAGATACCGCAGTATGCCGTGCCTGCTCCGGATGGGGTTGTGCAGCTCTGGATGTTGGTTAGAGGCGATGTGCACATCGGTGGGCGTGGGGTCTTACCAGGTACCCGATGTACTCATAGCTATCGGTTGTCAGCGCCGTGTCTGGCACGACGAAACCGAATGTGTAGCCACCGTCATCCTTCCAGGTCGGGAACGTAATGTTCGTCGACGGGTCCGTGTACATGACGGGATCTTGTGCCCAGCATCGTTGTCCATCTGGTTGTGGTCAGCGGAATCATTGAGCAGAGATGTGAGTGATACCATTACTTACAGAAAGCGACCGCGGTCAACGCGACGCCGATACGTTTTGAGATATGCATCTTGGAGTCGTCGTCACCTCTTCTTTTGTCGGTCCTGCGAGATGGTGTGCCCAGACTCCCTTCCAGTCCACAAGAGGCGGGCACAGGAGACTAAATACATCTGGCCATATCAGCCTCAATATAGACCTGCTGAAAGCCAAGCATGGCCTTCAGCTCCCCCTGGACTGGGATCTTTACGTCGTACGAATGGCTCCCATGGTTGATTTGTGATGGTTAATCACCGATAGGCCAGAGCTTGTGCTATACGGCGGGGTGGAGCATGCCAGCCCTGGGAAAGATTATATTGCACGAGGGGAGCAAGCCACAACGCGGGAGCCATAACTAGGTTCCTTGCTCCCGGCAGACGGAATGCGTGGCCCTGAATGCCGGGACAGCGCTTGGGGGACGTGTAGCCTCAACCCTTGGCACCCAGAGTCATGGCGCCTACCCCTCCAATCCTGCAATATGTCTCGGACGCGGAGGACTTGACTCTCCTCAGCCGCCGGGACAGCCGGGACAAGCTCTAAGCCATCCGTCTCATGTCATCGCGCCATGTTCTTGTCGTGATGATTGTTGTCCACATGCGGCCAGCAAGGCCGTCCCTCCTGTGCTTATTTCGCTGCCCCTTTTTGTCCATGTTTTCGGCATACGGTGTGAGTGCATGAGGCCAAGGCAGTTGGTCCCAGGGGGAAGCAAAGTAAGAATCGACTAGTCGACTGCAGATAGCTAAACTTTGTTGGTTCCCTGTCTGAAGAGAGTTTTTCCGCCGTGGACCTGCCCGGCAGCCCAGGGGACTCCGTTTGAGATTGAGAAGTCACGTCCGGGGTCGTGGGATGACGTTGGAATAAGGTGCAGCGATCGGCACCCGGGGATCCCTGTTGCGGCCGTCAGTCCGTTTTGTTTCTCCCTTGGCGGCGGGTTCCGTGACGGGGCGCCAACTCCGTCCGTCGACTTTGGATAAATGATGATCGCTTGGCGCGCTGGCTCCTTTTTTACTCCCTCTTATCTCTTCCCAGTCATTCATTTATCCACAACAGGAACCAATACTCGCTCATTCATTACTCAGGCCAACTACTCGTCATAGACCCGCCTTTCAGCCTATGCGGCCTGATCGCCCAGAATGACTCTGAATTTTTATATTTATACTCACCCAAACACGCCAAGAATCCCGTTCATCCAAAGTATCGTCGAAAGGGGGTCCGTCCCCGTGACCCACTGTCTACACATGTCATGTGTATTCGGTCAGCCCCAATTGGCCCTTCAATTAATGTCCTGAGGGGCAGTTGAGCCTTACCCGCAGTGATCCTTGTGGGACAAGTATGTTCATATTGACCGTGATTGTCTGCAGATCTCATACAAACCCGCGGCCGCTCCTCAGGGTTCTACTAATATGAAGGCCGCCGCCAACAGCATCTGTTTGGTCTTGCTCCCGTCTGGACCGTCGAGCCGCCCAACCGACACGGCCGTTGATTTTCAATCCGTGGCCAGACCTGAAGTATGTGTTCTGGAGAAGTTGCACTTGTTGAATCCCCCCTCTTAATCTCGTAAGATCATCCCTGTGATCAGCCTAGAAAATTTCGAAGCACCTGTAAATCCGCGTAAGCAATCGTGCCCGAACTTCAAGCCTCGCACTAGTTACTTACTTGAGCTTCAGTTTCTGTTGCTTTCCGTTCTTTGGACTGGTCGCTGGCGAGGAGCAGGTTTATGAGCTTGTTTTTCTTGCTCTGAACCTCGCGCACATACTGAAATTTGCGTGTCAGAACATCCCCTTAGCAAGGTAACTGGTCATTATGTACTCGCCTCTTCGATCGAGTCCTCCATAACAAAGCGTATGGTGACAACATCACGGGTTTGGCCAAGTCGGTGGATCCTCGCCAGAGCTTGCTCCTCTATGGTCGGATTCCAATGGGGCTCCATGAGATAGGCTCGGTTGGCCGCCGTCAGATTGAGGCTGATACAAATGTCAACAATACTGGCATATTCGTTTGTAAAGTGATGAGAATTGAATGTTTCTCACCCGACAGCTCCACATTGAAGAGACATGAGAAGCACAGTTGGTCCATTTGGGTCTGAAAACTCCTGAAGTATGCCTTTCCTTTGCTTGTTGGGAGTTCTCCCGTCAAATCGCAAGCAGCACATTCCGCAGCGAACAAGAGCTGCATGGGCAAGGTCAAGGGTTGACGTCCAAGATGAGAAAATGATACTAATGTGGCCTAGTTAGTCTTCCTAGGGTCATGATTTGTCCAACCATTGAAGCAACAGCAATGCTTTAGGATGGATTTCAACTGACCACTTCGTGTTTGAATCCAGATTTTGGACATCCTCGAGAAGAGCTCGAATCTTTGTTGGCCACTGCTTGTTTTCAGCAACGCCGGCTTGGATTGATTTGTCGTCCAATGATGTGATCTCTGAGTCGGAGACTTCCTCAACGGGGCCTGCATAGTCCAATAGGCACGACGAGCACCATGGCTGCGTTTCACGGTCTCCGCTGTTGTCAGGAATCAGAGACTCGTAATTCGATATTGGTACTCCGCATACTCTGCAAATCCCAATCGGTGCGGCAGTTTCGGAGGACTCCATGACCTCAATCCCAGCTTCAGGGATCTCAATGACGCTTGACTGCCTGGATGTCAAGTTCGAGAGATCTAAATAACCTTGGAAGCTGGACTTGCGTTCACACCCCAGGTTACATGCCATCCTCAGGGCGTTAATCTTTGTAATCACATTCGTATAGCCTCCAGGTGTGGCACTCGAGTTAAGAAGATCATCCAGGCAGTGGATTGTGGCTCGTGCTGATTGCTGGTATCGAACTCTCTCCTCTGCATCAAATTCGAGCATCAAGACTCTATTTGTCCGCTTTGGAAGGGTGATGATGGTGCCGGGCCGCCTCAGCATTATATACTGAAGCAGCTTTTTTAGTTTTTTGATCGCATCCTCCATGCATCCTTTCGCCCATGGAGTGACGATGTGCTCGTCAAAGTGGCTTCTCTCTGAGTATGGATACACTTGGATAAACCGGAAGAGACTAAATATATCGGACAGACCGTTTTGTACAGGGGTTCCAGTTACGGCCCATCTGCGGTCGGCTCTTAAAGCCAGAGTGGCTTGTGCGGTCGCGGAATTGATGTCCTTGATACAGTGTGCTACGCAAGCGTCAGTTCTACTCGTAATGATGCCTTCAGAGATCTGGGCGCTAATCACCTTCATCGAGAATGACGCGGTGCCATTGTTTCATGAAAACAACGGCTTGCCTTCCATCTTTCTGCCAATCCCTCAACACAGTTGAGTAAGTGGTTATAACAATGTCAAATTGCTCCATGGAGTCCACATCTCTGTATCTACTCGGGCCATGGTGACAATACCACGAGAAGGAACCTGGATAGGTGTGTCTGGTAGTATTATGTCAACGAGACATTATCAAGGATCAAAGACAAATCTGGGAGCTTAGCCTACTTTTCGATCTCCAGTTCCCAACTAGCGAGAACTAGCACTTGAGGTGTAAGCATACAAACTGGAAACGATTTGAAGAAGTTTGCAGGGTCGGGGATGCGGCGCAGGCTCTTACGCACGCTGAGGAGGTACCACAATAAGAGTTGTGTATCTTTGCGTTTCAGAGCTAGTCCAATACTGCTTTGTGTCATTTGCGATCAGGGCAAGCATGCTCAGGCTCTTTCCCAGGCCCATTTGATCAGACAGAATCCCTCCGCGGAAAATGGCCGGTGCAGAGTAATCTTTGCAGTTGATGATGTTGTTGCGGTAGCTAAGCAAGTTGGGTGTCGAGTTAATGAAGGATTCCCGATAGATCTAGGCTCCCCACTTACACCATAGACCCGATCTCATCAACCTCACACGTCCATATGTCACCTCCAGGCGTATTCAGCTGCCACCCTTGTTCGCGGTGGGTCATGAATGTCAACCCTCGCTTTTGATGACTAGATATGGATTGTCCCATGTTGCTTAGTCTCTTGCAGTGGACAGGTTTGGAAAATGGAGGCTTGGCCCACCTTTTCAAGCGGGTGCGAAGCAATATGGACCCTTGAGTCTCTGGCAGGTTGTCTTCGGAAATGAACTTATTCAAAAAGTCTATTGGCCCAGGGTCGTAGCTGCTTCGCGCCTGGATGGAAGATTGCCTCGCCACCTTCAAATGGCTTGTTTTCAAACCATCAACGTTTCTGAACTTGTGAGGATTCCAGTATATCAGGTCTTGTTCCGCGTAAATGGGATCTTGAAGAAAAATGTCGAGCATTTGTAACGTCTCTCCAAGGTCTTTTGCAATCTGTCTCGAACCATAAATTGTCGTCCAGACAACGCCGACGATACCCTTGGGCTTCGTTTCTGGGATCCAGTGAAGATCATACTCGAGGCCTTCATTCACGAGCAGCTGTAACAGTTTCACGTCATTGCTACCCAGTGTGCCGCAGAAGATTCCATCCGGATATTGGTGAATTTTGCCGCAGGGCCCGGCCTGGAGTCTGGTTGGAGCTTCCAACATCGGGAGAGCCGTTGTGTCGAATGTTTTGATCTTGGACATCAAAGCGTTAGTAGGATTGTCATTTCGCTTCTATACAAAGCGGGTAGATGGCGTACCGCTCCAAAGCACACTATCTCGGCAGATTGGGAGAAGGTATCTCTTGGTGTTCGGAGGTCTTCAAATGGTGAGACCTCATTAATATTTGGTGGGCCAGCCTGTCCACGTGACGGATTCTGTTGACTGTCGTAGGTGTCCCAATCATGCGGACCGCTTTGATACTGAGTAAAAGGAGTGAAAGAGTCCAGAATACCTCCATATGGACCAATTTGTTGCTGAGTGAAAGAAGTGGCAGGGTTCAGTGCGATTCCATATGCACCACTTTGATATTGAGTCAAAGAAGCGATAGGGTGGTGTGTACCTCCACAAGCACTACTTTGATACTGAGTGAAAAAAGTGACAGGCTCGGGTACACCTCCATACGCACCAATTTGATACTGGGTTGAAGCAGTAATGGGGTCGAGTATATTTCCAGGCATTTCTTGCACAAGCCTTCTTCGTTTCTCGGGACGGTCACTGTCACTCGTGAAATCCATAGCATCAAAGATCATATGAGTTCTGGGCGTTGGGATAGATACATCCCAGAAATTAAACTTTGTGGATAGAAATATGGTGAAGTCTAACAGTTCTGGTAGCCAAAGCAGCTACTCGTTCATGTAGGTAGACGTGGGTCAAAATTATCCATCAAAGTCTCGTCAAAGACAATTGCCTGTACTAGGCATCCATGAATTTCCACTTGTCTTTGAAGAAAAAAGGAAAGAAAACCCATTGATCTGCTGCAACATCTTCGCCACATCGACTGACGTGTCAGGCAGACAACACTGCCCACTTATGCAGTGCCAGCGGCAGGGTACGTGCATAGCTGGCTGCGCCCTGTCAGCATGTGTAGAGCTGATTTGGTGTTGTCGGTCCACATGTAGGCAGCCAATGTTTCACAGCTTGCACAGCCCCCTTTTTACACTATCCAAATTTCCAGCTGGGCTTAAAGCAACAATCGGGAGTCGGTCGGTAAGCATGGGGGCGAATGGGCCGATTAGCACTGTCCGTGCTGGCTAACATGAGGCTGCCCGCAATTTGTGTCCCATCCACCATTGTCAACTCTTCCGAGCTTCAAGGTCTCTTCCAGACATTTGTTTGATTCAGGTCTGCTAAGTGAATTGGTCCGATTATGGCCCAACAACTACTGGAGAGAGCATGTCAAAGGTTTCGCGACGAGCTCACCCGCGAGGAAGATGACAAGATCCAAGCGACATCCTGGCAAAATGTTCAATTTGCAATCGTGGAGATTGAACGAGAGTTCGCCGCTCGACAGTGTCTGAGGAATCTGGACAGGCTTTCTCCATATTTGAAAGCGGTTGAGGGATACGGGTCTGTGGTTGAGATATTTTGTAACTCTTCCACATTCGTACCCTATGTCTGGGTAAGTAAACTTTCATTCATTTGAGATTGTTCTTATCATTACTATGCTTACTTAGCCACATATGACAGGGCCCGGTTAAGTTCATCCTCGTAGTAAGCTTGGAACAAACGAAACTTTTCTAGCAGCACCAAGCGTCTAATAGCTACGCAGGCAGTTAAGGAACAGACTCAGGCGTTGGAAAAGCTGCTATCCTCATATGCACAACTAGGAAATGCCTTGCCGCGACTTTCGGCTCTTCGGGAGGCTCTCCAAGACAACCACGCCGTTCAACAACTCTTCGTCTTTTTGTACGAGGATATAGTCGAGTTTCATCGAAGGGTCTACAAGCTCATCCGCAAACCAGGTGCGCAGACCTTCAATGAACATTGTGAGAAACTTGATCTGTGTCTAATTAGAATGCAAATCCCCAGCTTGGAAAATCTTCTTTGCATCGGCATGGGGACGATTCGAGCACCGTTTCGGTGCACTGATCGATAACATTACGAAAACGACTGACCTGATTGAAAAGGAAGCTACGATAAACCACATATTAGCGGCAAAGGAATGGAGACAGCAGTCGATTGATGATTCTATGCGTCGTGAACAGCAACGGGAGTCAGAGCAACTGCGAACGGTCTTGAATTGGCTTGAAGCTGGGGAAAATGATCAGGAGCTCAGGCTCGAGATGCTCAACAAGCGTTGGTATGAGGGGACCACGTCTTGGATAACCAAAAATGCCAGATTCCGGTCATGGCTTCAGCGAGAACGTGGAAAACAAGTATTGTGGGTTTATGGGAAACCGGGCTCGGGTCAGTAATCTTTGATTTCTAAAAGACCCCACCGGACTCGTATTTGAATAGACGTTTATACTGACCAAAAGCTCCAGGCAAATCAGTTCTCATGTCTCAGATCATATCTTTCATACGGGCAGACTCACAGAAGCGGGTACTGTTCTTTTTTTGCGATTACTGCACCCCTGCACACGATGTGTCGGCTCAGATTTTCAAGGCGTATTTGGCCCAGTCCATCCGCTCCTATCCAGATCTCGCGGCATTCATTTATGACAACTATGCTGCTAAAGGACGAACCCCAACAACAAAAGCACTCAAGGAGATCCTTGTTACGGTCATTCGGGAGCTGGATTTTGTCCGTTTGATCGTGGACGGAGTAGACGAAGTGACATCTACTGAGCATCGAAGACTCTTGCAGGAACTTCACGCAGTCACTAGTACGGCTGGTACTTCATGCAAGCTTCTCATATCCAGTCAAGACTTACCCAGCATTCGACCTTTCATATCAGGCAAGACAGGTGACAACTTGTTCCTTGGAGATGAGAAGCAGGAAATTGGCAAAGACATGGCTACTGTTGTGAACGCCTCATTGGAGAATTTGGAGGAGGTACTCGGTGTTCCCTTGGACACATCAGAGCGCATGTCCCTACGCGACCGAATCTTGGACAAGGCCGAAGGTCAGGACACAAATCTTTTGAACACCACCAGTATCGCCTGTCTTACTAATATACTACTTGGCAGGCATGTTCCTATGGCTGTGCCTAGTTCTGAGCCTCCTCGAATCAGCGGGGAGCTTGGAGGAGCTGAGATCGATTGTAGACAGCCTACCGCGAGATCTAGAAGAAATGTAAGTAGCCTAATGTGTAATTCTAATTTACTGAAGTGCAGTTCATGGTATGTTGCTGATGATACATGACCTTTAGGTACGGCAAGCTACTTGAAAGGATGCAAACCAACTGCATTGCATCAAGAAGCGACTTCAAAGTCCGCCGTATCTTTGGTTGGCTCCTATTCGCAGAGAAGAAACAAAGTATCCGTAAGCGAGACGTACTGTTGGGATCAAGCATCCACGAAGGTTCGGTTGTACTTCAAAGAAGCACCAAGCCGTTCCCCAATTCCCTGGACATATGCAAGCCGCTTATAGAGGATGGACCGGGAGGCACCGTGTCACTGATACATTCGACGTTAGCAACGTGAGTGTTAAACTCATTCTGGACAACCTCGCATTTCCTAACAAGCCTAGATTCCTGCTTCGATCGCCAAGATGGCCGTTCGTGACCTGCTCCACTTCACATCATGACATTGCCTTTGCTTGCGTGTCGCAACTAACTCAAACGCTGGATTTCGCAAGCAGCGACATACCATCAGCCACATTGACGGAGACAGTCGGGCTGGGCCTCTTGGGTCTTCAAGAGTATGCTCTTGAATACTGGATATCCCATGTCTTCCATTATGTCGAGGCCACTGATGGGCCGCTTGACCTACGAAGTCCACTTTTAGTACAACTGTGGAGGTTTGCAGCGAAACATACGAATATAGCAAGGACTCTACCCAACGCTATTCCCGGAGCTTCCGAGTTGACCAGCAACCTACTTCAGGAAGATACGCCTTCCAAGTTGATGGTTTTACCAGAGATTCACGGTTTGATCTGCCAAATTCTGAACTTTCGGCGACAGTTTGATGTAAAGCAGGCTTCGGAAGGTCCAGGCAAGTCAAGATAACTTGGTTGGTGAAGAAAGTGTGCTAATCGGAACAATCTTTGCAAAGATATTCTTGCTATGGATTGGGATCCAACAGTCCTTTCACGTGCAAGCTGGAAATACAACAAAGCCGTCAAGTCTCTTCTGTGTGCTTCAAGTTGCGGTGGCTTATCACCAGCTGAATTGCAAACTTTCCAGTCCGAGTTCAGGCGGACTGCGTACCTCTGCACGGTTAGAAAATGCGAGCGCTCGCTTTGCGGTTACCCGTCCGCGATTGAGCTCGAAGATCACAAGACTAGACAACACACCACTGGTTTCAAGTGCCATCATCAAGATTGTCGCTACAACGATATCGGTTTCACTAGTTCGAAGGGACTCCGTGCACACGAGAAGAAATTTCATCTCAGAGATTTGCCGGAAATACCAAGGACACTCAAACGAAAATACCCATCCAACGACTTCTCGATAGACACGGGAGCCACTGAGGTCTCGCGTTCCATGCCGCAAGCGCCATATTGGGAGCGCAACCCTGTTCATGAAACACTATCTAGCGCGGGCAGTCAGCCCATGGCGACGATTTTTTTCCAATATGCCTCTCAGTTTATAAATTCGACCCCATATGTCGGTCCTGGCTGGCAGGCTGCCGTAACGATCATAGAACGTGTAAACAAAGCTCAAGACTTGTAGGTTTTGTGCCTTGGTTGCTACGGTGACTATCCTCTCACTGGCTAGCGTTTCCTGTAACCATTGAACTGGTTGCACATTGCTATCTTCCCATCTCTTGCTTTGCTCCACTGTCATTATTGTGACTTTTTATTGCCACTATTGGACAATATATAAGCTAATGAATTATTTTAACCTAGAATCACCAACGCGGTACTTGCCACACCTTTTCAGCCTTGGCAAAGACTCGCCCACCTTTGCGTTCAATTTGAGCAAAATGTGCTCAAAGAGTCACCAGATAAAGTGAGCTCGTTATAGATGTAAACCCCAGCCTTTGAGTTTCCTTATTAATCCCGGTAGGCCACATATGACCATAAAATGCAACAGAAGTCCGCACAAATGCGCGCCCGACATCAAGGCCAAGTCTCTCGCTTGACAGAGCCGTTGATTGGGCAACCAATACGCCAACAGGGGTTGAACATTGGCTTGCAGTAGGTTGGTTAATTGGTTAGTCGATTAGTTGTAGAGGGCCTGCAGAGCACTATAGGGCTACATAATACATAGATACTATGGGACTATTTGAAGGAATTCAAAGAACACAAGCGGTAAAAATTTGTAACATGCCAATAGCGGCAAGAGGCTGCTCCTTCAAACCTAGAACGCCACGAGCTTGATGAATGTAGGCAAGAAGAACTATGATTGTCGACAATACTTTGTTTACGGGGCTACGTCTCCACCTAGAGTAAAATCTGTTCAAGCCGGCCCAAAAGACGGATAGTTCCGCCTGACCGAAACCCTCCAAGTTAACCTCACTTCTCCAGGGCCCCTTCCTGCCTGTGGTGCCATTGCAATGCCCCCGATGCCTGCGGTATGAATGGTATTGCTACGGGCCTCAAGGGAGCTTTTGACTTTCTCTTAACCATGCTGGCTTATTAGTTCGGATACAATCTAGGAACACTCATTTGTATGATGTAAGCGATAGATTTCACAAGTAGTTCGTTAACTCCTTCTATGAAATTGAAACAAGTTGCTCTGAGGGCTGACATCTGGAAGCTCTAAGACGCCTTCCCAAATCACAAACACCTCCTCTCTGGGTCATGACACGCATACCTTGAAGATTCTGGTAGCGAGAATCACCAGATGTCGATCAACGGAGGCAGGTCCCCGAGAAACAAGCTCGGTGGCTTGCACGTCCCGCAGAGCCGTTGTCCCCGTTTTACCCGTTTAGGAAAACCCACCCTCGTGCGTCCGCGATCTGCAAGGGCGGAGATCCGGTTGCATCTGTCAACCTGGGGCAGCGGACCCCGGCTTAGCTTATCATGTTCTCATGCCCATCACGACGACATCCTTGCACCTCATCTAAGATCAGCATATGCTGGCAGTGGCATGAACAGCTCCAGGCTGATCCCAGTACAAGCTTAAGTGCTGACCACCACGCGATCGTCCCGTTGTCTAAAGTTCTAAACTGTGCCTGGGTGTCATGATTGCGGTCCCAAATGACTGTCACATTGCGGAGAAGGCCCGCTCTGCGCCTAACGAGTGTCTAATACGCTATCCACAATTCTGGACCTGTTGAACGGGAAACCGGGCCTGGAGTGAATAGAGAATGTGGCTGCTCTTATGTGACTCGCCATGCCACCCAATCAATGTCATCCAGAGGGTAATTTATGAAGGAGGAGAAGGTATATATGCTCCTGGCGTCCTCAAACTTGGAGGGCTTTCGAAGCTTGCCTCGGAGGGGCCAGCGGGAAAGCTTGATCGACCTCTCTGTTTCCATCTGCCATATTGTCTCAGCCCACCGCCAAGATGCATTCAACCCTTTTCTCAGTGCTGCAGCTGTCGCTGTCAACACTCAGCCTGGCAGCAAGCATTCCGAACGTCGTCCTTCCAAGGCAGGGTTCAGGAACCCTCAAATACGGTATGTGCAGCGATCAGTTGGGAACTTTTCCCCAAGAAATGTCGACTAACCGCACCTCACAGTGGGTACCAACATCGCCGGGTTCGACTTCGGGTGCGCCACGGACGGGACATGCACAACCTCCAAGGTATATCCTCCCCTCTCGGCACTCGGAGGAGCAGATGGGTAAGTCTTGCTTGTCCCCCGTTCAATCAAAATGCTCCTGCTCCGTACATAGGAACACTGACCAGCTCAACCCCTGCTCTCACAGCGCCGGCCAAATGCAGCACTTCGCCAAAGACGACAAGTTCAACATGTTCCGCCTGCCGGTGGGCTGGCAATACCTAGTCAACAACAACCTAGGCGGCAACCTAGACCAGAACAACGCCGGCCGCTACGACCAGCTGGTCCAGGCCTGCCTCGCAACAGGCGCGACGTGCGTGATCGACATCCACAACTACGCGCGCTGGAACGGCAAGATCATCGGGTCGTCGGGGGGACCCACGGACGAGCAGTTCGTCAGCCTGTGGCGGCAGCTCGCGACCAAGTACGGCAGCAACCCGCGCATGGTGTTCGGGGTGATGAACGAGCCGCACGACCTCGCGTCCGTCGACGCGTGGGTGGCCACGGCGCACAAGGTCGTCACGGCCATCCGCGCCGTCGCGCCCACGAGCCTCATCCTCATCCCCGGGAGCAGCTGGTCCTCGGCGCAGGCGCTGCCGACCGAGGCCGGGGCGGCGCTGCTCAAGGTGACGAACCCGGACGGGTCCACGGGTAACATCATCTTTGACGTGCACAAGTACCTCGACAGCGACAACTCGGGCACGCACACCGAGTGCGTCACCAACAACATCGACAACGCCTTTGGGCCGCTTGCCACGTGGCTTAGGCAGAACGGGCGGCTGGCCATCAACACCGAGACTGGGGGTGGGAACACTGCCAGCTGCCAGAAGTACCTGTGCGAGCAGGTCCAGTTCCTGAAGCAGAACTCGGACGTGTTCATTGGTATTGTGGGATGGTCTGCCGGTGGGTTTGATCAGACATATGAGCTGGTGGAGACGCCTACTCGGAATGGCAATGGCTGGACCGATACTTCGCTCGTCAAGGCTTGTTTGGTGAACAACTGATCGCCCAGATGCCTTTTGTATGCCTAGAAGCCTTACGTACTCGACGCATTACGGTATGAATTCTTCATTGTGGTTCTCAGCACGCCAAAGAGTTGATGTTCCCATGTGCGGTCATTAACCCGTGTCATTTTATTTTCGCATTGGTTTATCGGCTATGTCGTATTCCTCCGACAACGGTTTGCACCCTGAAAGCCCTCTTGTATTTCCAGCCGTTGCTTGGCAGTATTTGCCACCTCTCATGTGCCCCTTCGAATCGGTCTCAAGGCACCTCTAATGTCACATGGCCGGGTGTCGAACAGTCCAAAACTCCATTCCAAAAGCTGCGTGTGCTGCCACAGCTGTCAAATCATCGCCAAGCCAAAGGTAAAGCCTAAAGCGGCGGGTATCATCATCAAGTTCATCATCATTCCATCACTTGTTCCTCCTGCGCCGCTGCTGCCAGGAAGCTCCTTGGCCAAGCTGGCCGTCGCGCTCCCTGTGGCTATGAAACAGCTCGCCGTGCCGCAGTTGTACCCAGACGGGCAGCAACCTGCAGTGGGTCCCGCTTCCGAGGGACACATGGACCAACCCCCGGCGCAAGTGGCTTCCGAGGTCGTGGTGGGGACCGCCGTCAGAGGGACAACGATCGTCTGGTCGCCGGAGATTATGGTGGTTGAAACAGTAGACGGGCAGGACGTCACCTGGCAGTCCCGGCCGGTCTGGCAGCAGCCTCCGCCGTAGACGGCTGAACAGGCGTAGAAGCCCGTGGGACAGTAGCCGGGGGGAGTGGTCAAGGTGCTCATCGAGGTTGGGCGGACCGGTGCTCCTGGACCAGCGGACGTCTCTGTCGAGGACGTCTCGGTTGAGGTCGTTGAAGTCGAGGTGGTCGTTGTGGATGACTCTCTCGTAGAGGTAGAGCTCGAGCTCGTCGTCGTGCTCGTGCTGGTTGTGGTGCTTGCAGATGGTGTGACGGTGACGGTAACGACAATGGTTGTCGGAGTGCCGTTGGCCGTCGACGTCAGGGTGCTCGTCCTCGTCACAACAGTCGCCGTGGCAGTCGCGCTCTGCACGCCTGGGGAATCCTGTCAGTAAGACACTTCAAAAATCGAACGCATCTGCTCCAAACTCACATCCAATGCTGGCACAGACGAAGCCAGGGATACAACACCCGCCACCAATGTCTGATGGACACCCCTGCTGGGATCCTGAGCAGGCAATTGAGCCAGAGCAACTTATGCCATCTGGACAACATCCCACTGGCCCTAAGCCGGTGTCGGTGATCTGCGTGCACTCTGTTCCCGCCTGGCAACAGCTGTTAGGGAAGCCGATGGCCGAGCAGTCCGACGTTCCAGTCGGACACGCAAATTGCCTCTTCTCCAGCCTCGCGACGGCATTCTTGGCCCTTTGGAACAGGTGCCATCCGCTCGCACCGCCCTCATCCCCCCTCGATGTCAAGTGCGAGTCAAAGTGAGGCGCGAAAGGGGCACGAAATGACACCGAAGCCGACGAGTTGGCGGCCAGGAGCTCCTCTTCCTGAACATCCAAGACTGCCTTGGCCAATGTGGCCGGTTGAGCGCTCGATCCGACCTTTGCCACCTCCTCCACCGGCCCGAACGCGTAGTACTCGTGCAGCAGCTTCTCGCCCGCGTCGGGGCTCATCTTCCGAATCGCCGTCGGGAATCGCTGAGTGTCGGCCTGGCCCTGACCAAGACCGATCTGCGCTGCCACGAGCAGCAGCAGCGAGGCGGGCAGCCTGGCGAGGAGGGTGAGTGGTCGCATGTTGAAAAGCACCCTGTGGCTGAGTTCAAGCCACCGCTGGGAGGTGATGCAGGGAAGTGAGGCGTTCGCTATCTCAGGGCCTCAGAGCGGCGGCTGCGCTGATTACTCGCGCCAAAACTTGAGTGAACCTTGAGCTTAAACCATAGAATTTTCCATGACAGACGTCCAAAGATTGAGGTGCTTGAGAAGAGTGATAACGGAAAGTGAGATGAAAGTCTGCAGGTGGCTGCGATGGTGAGGTGGCAGTGTGGCACCCAGATTCTGAGGTGCGTTAGTGGGCAAACCGGGTCCTTCTTGTTACGAGGTGGCTGGGAGAGGTGACCATGAGTGGATCACCAGCACAGCACACTGACGTTTCACCGCTGCCGACAGAGCAGAACACTTCGAAAAAGATGCTTGGTATGATCCAAGAAGCCGTCTCATCTGCTGGATTGAGGTCGGCGCGATGCAAGACAGAGAAAATAGTCCATGTTCGACCAAATTTCACGCTTCTTGCATGTGCAGCTGCAGCAGCTGGGGTCGACGGCGCAGTGACAGGGGTCAACGGTGATAAGTACCGAAGTGCGTCACACCCAACTCCTAACCCTGGACAGTAACTGACGGGATCTGTGGCTCTCAGCCAAGAAAACAACTGGATTTTCGTACTCCTGCGCCATGATCGAAGGGTTTAGAAACATCAGACATCGCATTCGATGCACTGCATGTTCAAGTGTCCCTAACCGAAGAGGCAACTATACTGTGTCCATCCAGAGTAACCAGATAGAATACTGACATCCTCGCGGCAGCTCGTCGTCTCCCCAACAACTGGGTCTGGTACACTCCACAAACATATCCCCAGGCGCTTCTCCCACCTACCAATGCTAGCGTCAGGGCACGCCATCACGATGAGGCCGATTGCTGTGGTCGTGTCGACAGATTTGCGTGACTGCCTCACTGTACCCAACAGCAACACGGAAACAGTCCGTCCAAGATTGTGGAAAAAAGTGCTCATCATGTCCGCGAGCTCGAGTTGTTGGCTGTCCGGCACCTCTTGTAGCGAATATTTCAACCGTAGTGTGGTTTCATCCAACACGTCTGACGAATCCAGCGATATGCGAAGTGGGCTTAGGCCGTTAAATCGAGAAGTTCGCTCATCGAGGTTGCTAGTGGATCTCCATGCTAGGCGTAACTTTTCAAAGGCACACTGCTTGCCCGTGAAGCGACCGTACGTGACATTGTTCAGCCGGATAGTACCCAGCGTGGACGAGTGCCTATCCACGTCGCCGTCGAGATGGCCTGTCGGCGTAAAGTCGAGAGTGTGAATAGGTGTAGCAGAGCCCTCGCTGACTCTCCAGGCTTGTCGCCTGGGTACTTCAGTTCTTCTTGTGTGCACCAGTAACTGACTTTCGATAGGGTATTCCTGGATGAGGCGCATTCCGAGCTCGATTTCCAGGTCCTCCAGTGACCATTCTTGCTCAGCTTGCCTTCCCGGAGCTGCGCGACCCAACTGGAAATCCCAGACCTGCATTATGCCATAGATCCGGTCAGTCTGGTCTCTAGCCTGCCTCAGGCGCGCGCACGAGTACAAGCTGAGTCGGTCGCGGGTTGCGAGCGCTTGTAAACCAGATTGCCGCAGTTTCGATATCAAGCCCCTTCTCGTTATCAACGCCTCGAATGACGCTTGGGCATCTTCGGAAAATGGCTTTGCTGAAAGTGAGAACACCTGGTGCATTCGTCTGCAGTACATCAGAAGGTCTTCCAGCTTGAAGGCGCTGCCACTTTGTGACAGTATGAAATCACCGCTTCGATTAAGAAACAGAGCCGAAGGCTGGATGAATGCTTCTTGAAGCGTCCAAGTCGAGGTAAACCACGGAAGCCTTGTGAGCGCCTCAATCGCCCTAGCTGCACGAATAATCAAGTTGATACTGTCGTCGTCATCCTCGAGTTCAAAAGCGGCTTCTTGCTGCAACTTTGAGCCGAGATGTGTAGTTGGTGAGCTGTGGTCTGGCAAGCCGTAGCTCGATGACCAGCCGCGGTGTACAGAGTCCAATGTCTGATAGACTGTTTCAAGTTGTTGTAAGTGCAACTCCAACTCTCGAACGAAGTGCCTCGTGAGTTCGCTCAACGAATCCTCAGCACTTCTATCCCCAAGCAACCATATGAACGCAAAGCTTGCACCACCAAAGATGTTGGCTTGTCGTCCTATCTCCCTTGCTTTCTCCTCAGAAGAGGGGTTCTGGTCGATGCAAGCAATGTCCACCCAAATGAATTCAATATCTGTCTTCTCAGATACTCTCAGGAGAACTTTCTCAAAGTCCTGCACTGAGAACAGATCGGGGCTGATAGAGGGCACCTCCCAGTCAATACCATGTACTTTCAAGGCCAGACAGCGACCATTTGCGCCCTTAGGAACCTCCCATCGACCCCATGTATAGGACAACACTGCGTATTTGGGATCCTTGTGTCCCTCATAGCAATTGCCCCGCTCCCATCGCATTGAAGTCATAGTCGGAATATGAAGGAGGCGTGCGGGCCAATGGCCCATTGGATCCTGTGGAGATGGTGGGAAGGTCGTTTTCTCATAGCTTTCTGGGGAACTCCAAGCTTCAGGCCTATGGAGGAACCAATCCTCGGGCTCAGGGGCTATTGAGACCAGCCCGAGACGCGTATCGGAAATCGACGTAGGGTTTACTGTTTCCAACCCGAGATCTGCAAGGCGGGATGTCCGAGCTGCCTGTTCTTTAAACAGATGTTCCACGTGGCGGTTCATAGTGTCGTCTCCGAGTTTGGAGGCTTCTTCCTTGAGAACTCGGAGGGACTTCTCCTCTGAGAGGTACCAAGGTGCCTTGGGTTTGCTGTAGGCAATTTCGGTGCTGTTTTCTGGTACGCCAACATCGGACGTGGCTTCCATCTCTAGCTCCTGGGATTCCTGTGAAGACATTTCACCTTCTGACATGTCGTTGGGAAAGACGAGCTCGTCAGTGGGCATGTTGACAAGGAGTGAGGAGTAACGACGTTGATTGTGTTCTTTGCCTTTGCAGTAAATAAAGGACATCTATATGTGGTATCAAGGGGTAGCGACTCGACCGTAGAAACCGTCGACATAGAATGAATGGCCAGATGGTGGTCAATGAACATAGCAGAGACGGCAGCGGGGTATTTTTCATTGCCACAGCCGCAGCCGAGCTGCCCCGCTGACCAGGAATTTAGGTGCCGCAACGCAATTGCGCTCTCCCTGTTTCGGCTCGTTCCCGTGATTCAAACCTCCATTGTTATCGTCTTTCTCTTCATCATCGTCAGATGCGATGGTGTTCACGGCTGCGGCCGTGATATTCCTCCAGTGGCCATCACTCCGGCGCTCGGGGTAAAGCTGTCGGCGACGTATCACGAGGATGAGTGGTTTACTTTTCTTCAACGCCTTTGAGCCCAAATAATCTATTTTCTACTTGCCTTTTGAATAGGTCTCCTGCTTCCGTCTCTTCCGAGCCCAACTTTCCCTTATTCTTCTTAGCTATCTCTCCAGCTCCTTATCTCTCCGTCCGCCCCCAGCCTCCTTTTCGACCCACTCAGGGCTAATTGCTCAGCGAAGGATGCATCCCACATTGGAGCCGCTATAAAGTGCGGAGACCATACCGACCAGGGCGTCATTGTTGTCTCGTTCCCTGTAGAGTTCAAGGGCGAATCGATGGCAATGGATCCCGTCTGACTTGCCAAATGGCGTGTTCTGTAGGTCAATTTCCGTAATTTTTAGTGCAGTAGGTACAGAATTGTTCTGCATTCCTAACGACGACTCTGCTGAAGTAATTTGCTCACGGCCTGTTCCATGTCAACCTTCGCTAAGCCTAGCCTGTCATTCCAATATCCGTGTGAGCTGTAGTCTCCCAGACCCAGTTTACCGCATGCAGCACTCGTAACCAAATCCACAACTCCAGAAAATTCACCGCTTTCAATCGCTTTCTGCCCTCTAGCAATGACCTCCTCAGACGTCACATGCTTCACAGTCCAGTTCTGGCCGTCAACCTTCTGCACCAGCTCCAGAATGTCTTTTTGACTAGCAGTGAAGGTTCCTAGAAAGACGTATTGGTTTTTCGTCTCATCTGCGTGATCTAGCGATGCTACCATAGCGTCCGCGATTGTCGACAAGGGGTTGCTGGTGAAGGACGAAGTGCCGCCGTCGACGAGAGTTACGGTTTTGGAGGCCATGTCAAAGCCGAAAAACCCGCTCTCTATGGCCCAGTCGAAAAACCCACCAGTAACGACTCCTGTCCAGGATATCTGGGACTCTTTGGATCGGAGGTAGTCCACCAATGCTGTCTTGAGTGGCAGAATGAATGGGAGAAGCTTGGAAAACTCAGGGTCCCGCGTATAGGGGCCGTACTCGCTGGGGAAAAATCTCTTTACGCCGGCAGCTATGGCGGCATCGACGAAGATTTGTTGATCGCCTACCCCGGGTATGGCAACCATGCTGATTACCACATCTTGGCCTTCCATTGCGGCCCTGACTGAGGATATATCTTTGTAATCTGCCTTGAAGACCGGTACACCCTCCGGGAATTCTGATGTTGATTCTTTGCGTGCCAGGACGCTCACTTTGTACGGAGAGTCCAGGAACCTTTTCAAAACAGGAATGCCGATATTGCCGCCTGCCTGTAAAATTGCTGGTCAGCGAGGTACATACAACACTGGCAGTGGGAACAAATTTCAAAGTGGAGTGGAAGCCATGGAGTTAGATATGAACGGGGTGAAAGAAACGATTATACGTACGCCAATGAGGAGGACATTCTTGAATGAAGTCATTGTCGATGGAATGAGATTGTCGAGTGAGGAGGATAGTTGGAAAGTATCCAGTGCAAGCAGGGTTCCGAAGAATGCTAATCATAAGACGCAGAACTTTGACAGTGTGTTCTGCATTTCCAATCCTGCCTCGTACTTATACTCTAATCCTTCGGCGACATTTCTTGAGTAGAGCAGATTCAAGGCCTTGTAGCCAGCACCTACACGCAATATTCGGCTCTAAAGTTGCTCCGAACACATTGTAGACCGGTGCATTGGCACTTTGCATCTCGGATAGATCAGCGGGGCTCGGACTCTGGGCAAACCCGTAGCTGATGTGTTATTCTGGGCATGTCTATTAAATGCTGCTGAGAAGAATCGTATGTTAAGGCGTACTAGTAGTCTATGTGTCTAGTCCGACATGAGTCGAGTCACTCTCGGATTAGTGATCTATCCGCGTTAAGCCCGCATTAAGCCAGGGGTGACTTGTGGAGAGCCTCCCTTGTGTACTTAAGGTCGTCCAGAATCCAGCAGCGTATGATGATGGAGAGGCCAAAATTAGTCAGCAAATAGCCTCTGTTGGAACAGGGATTTCCAAGCGCCACTAAAGTGGCTCAAAAATGGGCTTAATGAATCTGTATAAGTAGACTTAGAGGCTGGAGGCTGGGGGCTAATATAAGTCCAGAGGCAGTTCGCCCTGGCTCGCCTGCTCTGCTTTCATGTTCCGGTGAACTCCCTTTAGACCGCTGGTAAGGGGAGTAGGGTAGGGCGGGCTGTATCTAAGTAGGGGGTAGAAGATTACTCTAGTAAAGTCCCTCCGGACCGCTGGCAAGGAGGGTATGCCTATAGACTACAAATAAGGTGGGCAGGGCGGGTTAAACCCTAGAGTAAGCACCAAGACTTAGTAAGACTTAGTAAAATACCAAGGCTGATAGGTCCTTATTGAAAGTTATTTAATCGGAGTTGGAAGGCTGGTGAGATCCACAATTTTGCATTATCATTGATAGCCTGAATTCTTCAAGCCATGAAGTAATGGGAGGAAAACGTCCAAGCTTATCTCCACCAAGGACTATTATTTGGCTGCAGAAGAGACTAAAGCCAGCATGTCCATATAGCACCCGCCACAGATCCAAATTTGACCATATACCAACCTTGTCGATGAGCTAGGTGTATACTACGCACAAAATCAGATCTGTTGTGTTGCGGCCATGGGTTCCTGTGTTTTCCAGACCAAATGTTACGAATTTTTGTTGAGAGATTGCATACAGATCCGGTCCTTATTCTGTCCAATTCAATATGTCTTTGCAAGACCTTGCTTTTTTCCAGTACACAACAATGTGCAAGTCTCTCACTCTAGCGGGGTACAGCAATCTTGTGGCCGAATTTTATACAGAGGTTTATTGTCAACATGCGACTTTGTGAGACAAGATACCTGGATTGAAATTCTGGACGGCTCCGACCAGACTCGAAGGGTGAAAGAAGATTTACTTTGTGACGAACTCATTTCATCTGTTTGGAGTAAAAACTAAAGAAATGCGTATGAACTTTTTCTTTTACCGACTTTACAAACTCAGGAATTCGCGAGGAAATCCCTGAAGCAGAAAAACTCTTCCACAGGAAAAGGCGGGATCTATGCAGGTTAATTGTGCTGAGCGGTTGATCCATAATGATCTCTTATTATGAGAACCGGCAGTTTCGTGCTCCGGAGATCAGAGGAGACCCGAATCTAGCGGAGATATAGAAGAGCATCATTAAACCTTTGCCACTAATGATATTCAGTAGCCGTTGAAGGTAAAACAAAACACGCTTCAAGGCACCATCGATCAGCAATCTCATCTTCTGGGCGTCAAATAATTCTACAACAGCCTAGCTTCGATGCGACGCCATGGAGGCCATAACAAACAATGGCCTCGCCATGTGCATACGCCCAGTCTTTCACAATTCTCAGAACTCCTTGGTCGGAAAGCGATCAAACCCAAGTACAGTGGCCATGTTGCTAAGGAGGAACCCCCTTGCACATGGCCTAGGTAAACTAAATAGGCATCCGCATCGATGGTCTCGACCATTCTGGCAATCATTTTCAACTGACTAGAAAGTATCCTTTGAGTATATCCGTCATCGCGCCGTAGTCCTTGGAAGACGACATGACCGTCGTATTTCAAGCCCTGGGAATCGTTGATCCACGAGTAATTGGTTGCATCTAGATAGAGGTGGCAACGGCTCCTTTGCAACGTCTCTTCCATTTCGGCAATCGGCCATCCGTATCCTGTGAGATTGGCATTCAGGTTCTCATCGATGACGGTCTTGATTTCGCATGCAGCGTCAGGTATGATCTCTTGGTCAGGCCCGCGGAAACGGGACACGTTAAAGCCACGATCATAATGAACGTCCAAGCCGTGAAAGGATGCTCGTGCGTCTCCACGAGTGAGTGCCTCAGGCGTAATACGAGGAGAGGTGGTGTTGTCTGCTGGGCGGGGGTCGTAGACTGATAGGTCCTCCGGAATATCGCAATCTGGAGTGATCTTCCACGATCTTCCGCGCTCGGGCACGGCTGTGTGAACGAACATTTGAGCAATGACTGGATATTGTTCGTTCAAAGTCTTCACAAATTGAACACTCAGCTCGTCGAGACTAAAGTTGAGGTGAGGCTGCACAGTCTTCCCCAGGCGAAATCCATATACTTGCATGACACCATACACGCGGTCCTCCTCCTCTTTGCATTCGCGGTAACGAGCCAAACTGTACGGGACGTTGGGATTGTTACAAGCCATGAAGGCCAGCATGGTCTGACGAAGGCGCTGTCTCACGTCGACCATTTTGTGTATGATCCGGGAAGGCCTCACCCATAGTAGATAGCGGTCGAGGTCGCCAAGTAAGGTTCGATAAGAGTTAGCGACGGCGGCGAGCGTGACGAGCGTTTGGTTGTCAGCTGCAGACAGTATGGGTCTCCCTTCATGAGTCAGAAGTACCGCATCGCGCCATAGGACTGACTCTTGCAGCGTCCAAAGAGACGAGAACCATTTGTCACAACAGAGTTGGCTTATCGCGTCCTTAATAGACTCAAGGCAATCTATCAGGGAATAATATCACAATACTACAGCATTATAGGTCTACACTATACTAATACAGATTATAAGTAGAAAATACATATATTAGAAAATAATATAGAAAAAAGTATAAATAATAAAATTAAAAAAATTAAAAAAAGGGAAAAAAATAAGTAATTTAAAAAAGGAAAAATTAAGTTTAATAATTTTAATATTTAAATATACTACTTTTTATTTATACCTATATTATATATACCTATTTATTTTATTTATACTTAAATTTCTAATATTTTAAACTTTTTACCTATAAGAAAAGTAAATTATTTAGGGTATAAATATAATACTA